>JAJAGP010000961.1:0-221494 GCA_025084515.1 Ancistrus triradiatus | reverse complement strand
GACAAACATCTGCAGAATAGCTTTCTTCCTCTTCCATATGAGAGAAACATTCTTAGCACTTCCAGAGCTTATTACTCTGGTGGCAATAAGTAGCTGGTTCAACAGCACTTCTGTGGAGTACCAGATATCAGTGTATTTTATAAGCACATGTGTGTATGACTTCATTCTCGCTCTCATTCTGCCAGTGACTTCAGCTATCCGTGCTTATTTGGTCCCTATAATCAGAGTGCTATTGGGGTGCAATTACCATCGACTCATCATTCCAAACTCTTCTTTTTTTTCTGTTTGTTCTGGCGTGCAGCTCAGCCCCTTGAGGAACACCACTAGGCTCTCTCTGTCAATGTCACTTGCAGTGTGGCTGAGTCACTCAGTGGCTGTTTGGCTTGCTTGGCTCCACGACCTTATAATTTTCTGCAGTGTGAATGACTGAAAAAGTGGGTGCAACAGTGCCTGCAGGCCACATGCCCAGCTCTGGGAGCTGAGAAACTGGCTCTGATGACGTCAGCGGTGGAGTTGGTAAATCTGAAGAACGATGACCAGTCAGATATGGCTGCTTCATGTTCAGTTGTGAGAAACAAGCCAAACAATATCGAATATTTTTCCAAGCTCAGCTCATTTCCGGGTCCGTTGCTGGGTAAGTTCTGCAGTGGACACCTGCCATTACGTTGACACTAAAGCATCCCCTCCGTTTGGTCAAATTCCTTGAGCCAGGCCCAGCAACACCTCCTACTCGACGTCCCATCTTGTATTGCACTCGCTTTTCTCTTTCCTCTCAGTGTGTGGGCTATGCTGGCTCTCGCATTTAGGTTTTATGTGGGGGGAATTGATCCACAGTACACAATGAGGCACCGCATACAAGCACAAAATGTAACACAATTCCCTTTCTTTTTCTGAGGCTGTTCTGCTGCCTGGCAAAAACAATCAGTTGTGTAACTGTGCAGAATAACATCAATTGTCATTGGCTTTGTTTCATGGTCAAATCTGAGAATCGGTTTAACGTGATAAATATTAGCATACCAGTTTCAGAGTAGGAGGTAGGGGGATCTTCCCCCTAGTGCTGCAACAGCGAGTCCTACCAGCCCTGTGATACCGATCAGCCAAAGCATTAAAACCACGTACTTGATTCTATACTCACTGGCCATATTATCAGCTCTGCTCACCATACAGGTGCACTTTGTAGTTGTACAATTACAGACTGTAGTCCATCTGTTGCACTGCCTGCTGTTAGCCCCCTTTCATCTTGCTCTTCAAAGGTTAGGACCCCCACAGACCAGCGCATAGCGGGTGTTATTTGGGTGATGGATCATTCTCAGCACTGCAGTGACACTGACATAGTTTTATGTTAGTGTGTGTTGGGCTAATAAACACCACTGCGCCACTACTGGACTGTAAATATTCCAGCAACTACTAGTGTCCAGCCAACAGTTTCCTGTGACCATCAATGAGACACTGAGGTGCAAAAACTCCAGCAGCACTGCTCTGTCTGATCCATTTGTAGTAGCCTAACACACACTAACACACTGTGTTTTTTTCAGGGTTGCAGTGAAGGGTATGGTGGTGGCCGGTTTCCAGAATGCATTGGTTGACAATTGACTTGGGGTCACTGTTGCAGTGCTGAGGGGTGATCCACCCCAAGTGGTATCCCCTCACTCAGACACAGGTAATTGGTTCTAAAGAATTCAGAGATCCTGAGTCTGGATCTCTGGGGTCTTGGGTTAGTGAATTGCTGTTATGGAACTTGAGCGTTAGTTCTGTTATTTAGTGCAATCTGCTCATCGGACAGCAAAACAAACAAAAAAAAAAAAAACGTGGAAAAAACTTCCAACTAGCTGAGACTGAAGAAGTCATTTAAATGAGTGACAAAATGTTTCTCACACAAAATCTTATGTCCAGATAAACTGATTCAACTTTCTGGGATTTTCTCACGTGGATTATTGAGCATGAATAACATACAAGATACATGACAAGATATTGAGGTAATGGTGGAATAAAGAGCCAACAGGAAAAAATATGTCTTGGAAAATATGATAATTGTAAGGTGATGGCAGGGAGCGATAACTAAATTGTCGATAGGAGTGTCGCAGCTTTAAGCAAGCTATAGGTAACATGGTGGCAAATAAATAATTTGTTGTCATCTGAAATGATAAAAATTGGTTTGTCAAGCATGAATTTGGATTATTTTCCTTAGGTAATACGTGTTGAAACGTCCTTTTCTAATTTAACGTACATGAAATGTGCAGAAGCTTTTTATGTTGTGGCAATGGAATTTTCTGTCTATGCCCTCATTATTTTAGCTTTATGCTTGCTCTCAGCTCATTCACTTTGAAATACTGAAAGAAATATGTAAATAGTGCTTCTTTAAATTCTTATAAGTGACTGTCATTGAGAAAACTGTCACAAAACCAGCAAATAAAAAGCAAATAGTAAAACACTGGCAGTCGGTCTGCTTTCTAATGTGAAAGGATACAGATATACTCAAAGGCAATGTACAACATAGTACAGAAGTAAAGGAAATTATTATTATTATAATATGAGAAACAATACGATGTAGTATAAAAAAAACAATGAAATAATAAATTATCAATAGTAAATAGTATTATACTACAACCCCAGTTCCAATAAAGTTGGGACGTTGTGTAAAACATACAAACAAACTGAATACGATGATTTGCAAATACTTTTCAACCCATTTTCAATTGAATACACTAGAAAGACGACATATTTAATGTTAAAACGGATAAAGTTGATTGTTTTTTTCCAAATATTTCACTCATTTTGAATTTGATGCCTGCAACACGTTCCAAAACAGTTGGCCCAGGGGAAACAAAAGACTGGGAAAGTTGATGAATGCCCAAAAAACACTTGTTTGGAACATTCCACAGATAAACAGGTTCGTTGGAAACAGTTGAGTGTCATGATTAGGTATAAAGGGAGCATCCCCGAAAAATTCAGTCATTCACAAGCAAGAATGGGGTGAGTTTCACCACAAATAGTCCAACAGTTTATGAACAACGTTTCTCAACGTGTAATTGCAAGGAATTTAGGGACTTCATCATTTACAGTCCATACTATCATCAAAAGATTCAGAGAATGTGGAGAAAAATATGACAACGGAGACCCCGGACTGTTGAGCAACTGAAGTTGTCCATCAAGCAAGAATGGGAAAGAATTCCACCTATAAAGCTTCACAATTAGTGTCCTCAGTTGAGTTATTGAGTTATTGAATGTTGTTAAAAGGAAAGGTGATGTAACAGTGGTAAACATGCTCCTGTCCCAACTTTTTTGGAACGTGTTGCAGGCATCAAATTCAAAATGAGTGAATATTGGCAAAAATCTATAAAGTTTATCCGTTTGAACATTAAATATCTCGCTTTGTAGTGTATTCAATTGAATATAGGTTGAAAAGGATTTGCAAATCATCGTGTTGTGTTTTTATTTGTTTTACACAACGTCCCAACTTCATTGGAATTGGGGTTGTGTATTGTTAATATATACTGCTCAAAAAAATAAAGGGAACACTTAAACAGCACAATATACCTCCAAGTGTTCCCTTTATTTTTTGGAGCAGTATAGTATATTTGGATATGTTTATGTAAAAAAGAGATTCAAAGGTAAAATAAGCACAGTATCTGTCTTTGGTATCGAAAATGGCATGGAATTTCAAAATTTTTCAAAGTATCGTATTCGAACTTCAAATTCTCAGTATTGTAACAACACTATAAGTTATGCAGTTGCATGTTAACAGCCTTGTTCAAGGATCCAACACCAATCCCACGTGAAATCATGTTTGTGAAGTTTGCAAATCAAATCCTTGTAATTGGAGTGAAATTCGGTTTGCCCTTCAGCAGAAGCTAGCTAGCTTCAAGCTGCTCCGAGTACGCTGTGCTAACATGTTCTGTACCGTTGTGTCTCATCTGTAATTATCAATGCAAAGATAGCAGGAGTCAGATATCATAAATCAGAAACTACAAGGACTGCTGCGTCAGCACATGCCGCTGTGCACGGCAGAAATATCAGTGCAGGCATGCTGTGTGTGTGTTTGTGTGTGTTCATATTTCTGTGCAAATATAGCTAGCCATTTGATTTTGTAAAGCACCCAGCTTAACGTCTTCCGCTCTTATTATTGACGTAAACAGAGCAAGCGTTTGGTTCTCAATAAACAGAGCTTGCTAGGAATCAGGATAAGACATACATGTGGCCTAGTTTAAGTGTTACACTACACCTCAGAGGTGGAAAGGGCCTTGAGCTTTCCGGGAGATAACGTGGATAAAGGAAAATGCCTTTGGCTTTGTTGGATTTGATTTGTAGCATGCTGTGTATTTCTGTCCTACACCATAGAAACTAGAAATGCACCGTTTGCAATTTTCTTGGCCGATTCCGATTTCTGATTTTCTAAACAGAACTGATTTTTTTTTCTGTCTAAGAATGATATACGACAGCATACAAATAATTTTTCTTTTAATAAAACTTTTCTTTTAATGGAAACTTCTTAACTGCTAAAGAAAGAGAGCAGCAGCTGCTGGATTATGTCTGGCTCTGCACTCTCATCAGATCTAGAATTAACTTGATCAAATTTCACATATTCATCGAGATGATGCTCTTTTTGATGTCTTATTAAATATGTTGTTCCGAGTGTTTTTGGAGTTGCTATATAGGAAGAGACTTCTTAGTGCACTAAGTAGTAGCATTGGGGCACAACTGAAATGTAACACTTCCTCGTCATCAGCATGTGTCAACGCTGATCTGTCTAATAAACAAACACAGTTTAAATTTAATTAAAATTTTAAAAAATTTAATTGTCAATTTATGTTAATGAAAGCAGTGTGTTTTTCATGTGTGGTGTCAGAACTGGTTAAAAAAGACTGACTGGTCAATCACCGGTAGCGGCCGATCACGCTAAAAACCGGCCAATTCCGGTCACCGACAAATTGATTGCTGCATCTCTAATAGAAACTTTTTTTTTTCTTAAAATCGGAAAAAAACGTCAGGCTTCAAGAAATTATTGAGCAACAGAATCTTTGTCGTTCAACAATATGGCAATCTTGACAAAATGCACAAGTCATGACACATACAGTACTGGCCATCCTAAAAAATTGATACAGCAATACATCGTGATATTTATTTTCATTATGTACTACATCAATTTTCAGGTAGAGAAAACACAAATTAAATGGACTGTAAACTACAATTTCTGCTCCTGTAGATGGCGCAGTACTGCTTTTGACTCAATTTGTCCGCTGAATTATTAGTGTGATGTGATGTATTAAGATCGTACACCATAATTTGTGTTTCAGCTGTTTTTATATTTTTAGTGAACTATGTGGAATACCACAATATATCGCAATATGCATCATAATGATATAATTGTATCGTGACCCATGTATCGTGATGCGCACCGTATCAAGAAGTCCTTTCCAAAACCCACCCTTATACAGCACTGTGCAAAAGTCTTAGGCCACCATTCAATTATATAAACCTTTTGTTTTAGCAATCATATAATGACCATATATAATTATTTCTCAGTCTCCTTATTAGAATACAACCAGGAAATATTTAATGTTTCCTCCCTTTACACTTGGACAATAGCAGCATCTGGTAGCTTCATCAGGATGCCAAGTTGACCCTACAGTCTGAAGAAGCTTGATCAGGAATCCTTTTGGAAGGGTAGCAACCAAGAAACCACTTTTTCAAAAGCGGAACAGGTTGAGAAGGCTAAGTTATGCTAAAGCTCACAAATATTCGTACGTAGATCAGTAGAAAAGAGGATTATGGAGCGACGAATCCAAATTTTTCCAATGTCTGGGTCCAATCGTCGGCAATGTGCTAAAACAACAAATCCAATGGTGGCCTAAGACTTTTGCACAGCACTCTATGTGTACTGATAGCTAGATGCCTGGAATGTCCACTGAAATAATCAAGAACTTGAGCTTTATTGAACCTAAGATGCGAGTACATTTGACCCTAGATAAACTCTGGTGAGAGGGGAAAAAACTCCTCCAAGTACCGCTTTGCAAAAGATGGTAGCAATTTCCAAAGTAAGGCTGTAAATCCAATTAGACTCTACCTCCATGCCAACAGACGCTTTGGAAGGCGTGCCAGAAAAAAGCCTTTTCTTTCATGTAACCACAAACAGAAGCACCTGGAATTCGCTAGACGGTCCAGGACCTCTTTCTTAGTGCTCTAGTCAGAGGAGACAAAAGAGAACTTCGAGGTGGATTGGCGTAAAAGCAGGATGGTTATACAAAGAAGTAATCCCCACTCATAAGTATGGTGGAGGATCTGTGATGTTGTTGTGAAGCTGTTTTTCTTACAGCGGCCCCACAGAATACCAGGAGATTAAACAGAAACTGGGTCATGGTTGACCAGGACAATATGTAATTCCACACAAAAAGGCTTCATGGCTTCATTGAGCACAGAACCTTGCTTTTAACATGACCAGTCACCTGATCTAGACCATATTGATTTAGACAACAAGCTGGTCTACTTCTGGGATTCATTTGGGTTTAATTTTGCCATAAACCGTAATGGTTCATGCGAGGCATTTTATGTTGTAGCGTTTGAAAGGTTAATTAATGGAGATGATGTGTTTACGAGGCCAAATTTAAAGTTGGACTAGTTAGTACTGCTGAAGCTGTTCAAGCAGAAAATGAAGAATGAGCAAAACCTCACTTTAAAATTTAATGAGACTTTTATACATTAAATTTCATTTCTCTTTTCTTCATTATTTTTGATATTCCAAGGATGTTTCATAAAAAATGTACTGTCTGTGCTAGGTACGTTTACTATTATTATTATTATTATTATTATTATTATTATCCTCATTTCACAATGGGGATACATTGGCAAACTCATCTTAAGTTGAATGTATCATAAACTGAGGAGTTTATATGCTGTATATATCATAGTGTTGCCTACTTTAAACACACTTAAAACTCTTACATTAACCTACAGTTGGGCAAAATCATTAACATCAAGCTAATTTTATAATAAAGTGCTGAACATATCATGTAATTTATTGAAACAATTTATTGAAAACAATTACAAAATGGTTAGTGCATTGGTGCTGCTGCTCAGTTCACTCAGTTGGTTGAGGCCCGGATGTCCAGCATCTACGGAATAGTATCATACTGAGTATCGCCTGCCTGGGATAAAAACAAAATTCAATATTCAGGCTACATTTCTGCTGAACGTCTGTTTTATGTGTAGTATCTTACTCCCATCGTTAAGTCAAAATATCAAAAGTCAGGTCATCATAAAATGGAATGCCTGTATTATTATTATTATTATTGTTATTATTATTAGAACAGGTAGTGCCCGATTTACTATGGGGATACGTTCTGACAAATCCATCGTGAGTTGAATGTATTGCAAATGGTGGATTTTAATATATACCGTATATATCATAGCGCATCCAACATTAAATAGGTTTAAAACACAACCGCGATCATGGCTTTCCCTCACTACACTTCTCAGAGCCCATCACTCCAGCCATGTGACTCCATACGTCACGCACTGCCGACTTTCTCGTCCGGGTGTGGGGGATCACTGCGTATACTACGTATCTCTTGTGCACGAAAAATCGACATTTAAAATGAGGAATTTCAGAGTATGGTTTCTCCTGAATGTGTATTTATTCCTATTATAAAGTTTAAATATCGTAAGTTGGGCCATCGTAAAATGGGGAGTGCCTGTACTATTATTATTATTATTATTATTATTATTGTTATTGTTCTTTTTCATGTTTTAACCCTGCTTTTCCTAGTTAGGGACGTATATGCCCCGGCCACCCTATTCCCTCCAACAGGGCTAACCATGATGCCCAGACTGGCCATAAGGCAGTTGTGGTGGGGGCTAGTGTATCACACTCCATTGCCCACATTGTTGTTGTTGTTATTCATTTATAATTATTTTCTAATGACTTTGTATTACTTATTAATGCCATTTTCACAATGTCACTGTTTTCCACATTTTAACCCCACTTTTGCTGGTCATAGTGCAAAGAACACAGCGTAGGTGTGTCCTGGATGGGACACCAGAGCTGCAAAAGGGACACTGGTGTTGCCCTGCGGATGATCCCCTGACTCTCCCTCAGACACAGCCAATCATGTCTGCATTTTGTGCCCTGCCTGGTCAGAAGACCCTGAGGCTCGTGTCCCAGTGGCGATGGGCTTGTCACCTGAGCACCCTTATTTATTAGAGGTGTAACCAAGATGTATTGCGATGCAAAAATGGAACGATGTGCATCGCCGACTTGGAATATGCGTTCTTGTTTATCACGCCATCTAACGCAATTGCAATTTTTGATGCAATCATAGATGATGCTCACAGTAAGATGCATTTCTTTTGATTTTCTTTTGTTTCAATGTTTATACAACAAAAGTAAACATTATTATGAATTCTTTCGAAATAAAAAAGGCATATTTTCACTTGGTTATTTAAGATGGGGTGCAGCTACAATAGAGCATTTTGTTTTACAATTTTAAACCTCTGGTTCTAGTCATTTCTTTTAAGTGCAGGGGACTAAAGTTGTTTTTTGTTTTATTGAATGTAAAAGCGATAATTGTGAGAAAATCAAATTGAGAACTGAATTGAGTCGTGAGCAGAGTGTATCGTTATATCCCTACTATTTAATAAGGAATTTGTTTATATAAATGGCTTTCAAAAACTCAAAAATCATACTTATGGCTTTAGGGGAACTTCAACATGTAGAGTGATAGATGCAGTGTGATAATTCCACGGCCTGCTTTGCAGAAAACCATTCAGATTGTCCTACAAATAGACGTTTGTTCTGTTTGTGTGGGAAAAGATCCGAACGTCTGTTTTTCATATCGTGTAACTAATGCAAAACAAAGTAAAAACAAACACTAAATTTGAGCTGCTTTAATCATAAATCTTCCAAAGACTTCCCAAAATCCACCAAAGTGCAGACCCAAACTCCACCCGCTACGTTTACACACACAAGCACACACACGCACACGCACTTCTACTGTTCCAGGCTTGAGGCTATTATCGTTGCCTGAGTTGATGAAAGGTATTTTTGCAGTACAGTCTGCCTGCTCGCCTGCTTACATTTGAACCTTTCAGCTCAGCCTGAGTAACAGCACCTGAGCCCAGGCATCAGCTCGTCTTTCAAGGCGAGGTAAAACCCAGGCGGACGGGTCGGCGCTGTTTGTTTCTTATCTGCTGGGGTCACTGGAAAGGGCTGGGAGAAATGAAGTGAGCTGCATTTATGGGCGCCGCCTGCTTGACACCCTCACCGAATCTCGATTTGCCCTGAGGTGAGCATAAAAACTCACCTGTCAGGAGCCTCTGTGGGGTCACAGGTTCCGACATGCAGCCGCCACCCAAGGCAGGCCCACTCTAATTAGGTTTGGTTGGGGTGCTGGATGGAGAGGGAGGGGGAATTGGACAGGCCCCAGCACATCACACCCCCTCGGGCCTTTCTGTTTGCACCACGAGCAAAGTGCAAACAGAAAGTGCGTGTTAGAAGGTAGAACCAAAGCTGGAACACATTTGGTCTGCAGTGGTGATAAACCTAACACCATAGAGCAAATGATTCATTGAGGCTTTCTGATAAAAAGTATTAACATGTGAAAACTTCTGGCTGATTCGTCACCTAAAACTTGTTTTAAAAATCAGTTTTTTAAACTGACATGATCCAATAAGTACTTTTTACTTGCCTGTACTTTGACTCCACCTATATCATATTGCTGAAATGGAATTTCAAAAAATAAACAAGCTATTATAATAAAAAGTCTGACCTGGGATACAAACACAAGCACCTACACTTTATATATAGACCTCTTTCTATATGCACACCAGTCACATACACACTTGAGATGCACCAACTGGAATTTTTCTTAGCCGAATCCAATTTGACTGTCTTTCTGTCTAAGAATGATAAATTCCAGCATACAGAAACATGTTTGAACTTCTTCATTGATAAAGAAAGATGGCAGGGGTTGCTGGCGCTGCATTCACGCTAGCTTTAGTTTTAATCACTTTGAGTTTGCTAGTTTTGTCAAATTCCACATATTCAGCAAGGTGATGCTGTTTTAAATGTCATATTATATTAATTGTTCTCAATGTTTACATATTTTTTCCTCCACTGCTTATCCTCCACCTTGAAGCACACCTTGCACGCTGTCCTCAGTGAATGTTTCCTGAGGTCTTCAATGAACACGACACATAGCAGCATTCACATACAGGCAGAAACCAGATTAATCTGACCAGAGAACATGCATCCAGTCATGAACAGTCAAAGTTTGGGTTTTTTCACCCACTGTAACCAGGCAACTTTGTGAGCAGAAGTGAGCAAAGGCTTCTTGCGTGCCACTCTGCTCCATATGTTCATGGTATGCAGTTCTTTCAGAAATTGTTTGTGAAGGACCTGCATTGACTTTTAGAAGCAATTCATACCTGGAAGAGAAGTGATCTTTATTCACAAGCCATGAAACACTGTCCCTCTTTGTCAGCTTTGTCTTTCGGCCACAATTCTGATAAGAATTTCCTATAGAATTGGATTTTTGCTACTGCTGGTAGACCCGTATGACCATATGCCTCAATACAATCTTTTTCCCAATCATTAACGTCGCTTTGCGACCCGTTTTCCACACATCGAAGGAGACATTCACTGCACTGTACCACCTCTTCCCAATCTAGAAATCCTGTCACACACCTTGCAGGTACCTTACCGGTCATGTGCTCACTTGCATTTTATTTCACGTTCAGACTAGAAACTGTTCTAACTCCGATGATGTGTTTAGAGACTTTTTTGTGTAAGTTACTCATGTTTGTGTGGGTGATTATCCGCTGTGTATTTGTAACAAGCTGTAAATGGTGTTCGTAAGTGTATGTGCCTGTCCTATTGTACTTAGTAATCCTTTGTTTATCCACCCACCACCTATACTACTTTCCCCTGGACAGGGTCGTAAGAGTACATGACTGTATGTTCTCTTATAATTATAATTATTGTGCAAGAAGTAAACCTGGGACCTTGAAGCCATGCCACACCACAGCCAATATCTTATAACAAAGAAATAAGAAACTGTATACAATGTCTAACTACTACACCATATCACTCATACACATGTTGTTTCACATCGTTATGAATGCAGAATAAGAATAACGTCAATCAGGAACCAGTCAATATAACTAGAAACCTGATCAATGGAGCCAGAATACTGCAGAAGATTATACTCTCATATGAAGCTCTCAATGTATTTGGTATCATGTTTATAGTCTCGTACAGATCCATTTCCCTGTAACGAGATGCTTGTCTCACTAAGTTTATAATCAAAAGTAGTTCTGTATTTGTTTTATTCCCTGAATACAGGGATACCACTGATAAGTGCAACATTGTTTTGTGTCCTTAAAGTCAGATATTTATTTCTATAGCGCTTTTTACAATGGAACATTGTCTCAAAGCAGCTTTCCAATTATCTAGACTTATAATGTACACAGCATACTAGGAAACTTATACAAACGATTATCGTCTGAAGAATTAACACAATAAACAATAATAATGTGATCCAGATTCGGTTAGAAAGTACATCAGCCTAATAAAACAGTACGATTTTTTTCTGATGGGTATATAATTACCATATAGCCTAATTACCTTCTGGGATAGCTTCGAATATGGCATATTTATTTGTAATGATAGCTATATTAATTTGAACTCAATAACTGTTGTGGTTAAACCATCAAAACCTTTTTTCAGTCACAGAACTACAGGACACAATGTGATGCTGTTATCTGGTAATAAATGTTGTAATTAAGAGCAATAAAATATAAGAAAGTGCAAACAGAGACAGTTCATTTATAACTTAAATACATGCTCATTTAAGTTCTGCAACTTGGTGTCTCATTTATTGTTAATAGTTTTATCAGTTGCGATAAAAAACGATTATATATCTGCCATCGGTCACTCTGCTGTTTGAATATTTGTATCGGCCTGAGCCATTAAAAACCCCATATACACCACTATACAGCATATCGTCATATGGCACAGCTCAAATTTGAAGAATTACTTCTTATTTTTATTATTATAGTCAGGATAATCAAGGTGCCAGTGTATTTAATACAGCAGGTTGTGAATGTTTTGTTGACTGAACGTTACCGCCTGTTTCTCTTCTTTCCTTCAGGAAGTTTTTAGGGACAGATAGTCCTTACAACTGTCAACTGAATAAAATTGGGGCACTGAGCTAACTTCTTGATTAATCGAGCCTCTGCTGTGTTCTCCATGTTGTTCCAGCAGTAAAGAAAAAGAAACAAAAAAGAAAAAGACATCGAGACAATGTGGCTAACGTTCTTTGCTATAGAGATCCTAAATACGTTCTGTGGGGTTAAAAGTCAGAGCTGGGAGACACACTGGTGCTAATCTGTTTGGCGAGTCCTGAAAGCTTCTCTGTATCCTGGACACCCTGGATTTGCTTTATTCAAGACTGACTGACAATGCTGGCATGAGCAGGCTGCTTGGAGCATGGCAACAACCCTTCTCCCTCCTCCTCGTGATCTTCAAGAGACTATGGAATGCACAGTGACTTAAGCTTTGAATGAAGTGACCTAATTAGGCATCGTTCCACCTGTAGCTCATTGGGTAAGAGCTTCCCAATGACCTTTCATGCTTGGGTAGTTGCTATGCATCACTGCACAAGCTTAACCGGGGATTAAAACGTTCTCAAAACGTCTCATGCAAAGGTTTGGGCACACCTGGTCATCTTTTGTTGATTTTCTAAATAAAAAATGTTAGCGTCTACAGGGAACGAACTTAAATATGACGCAGTATTGCTAATTCATATGAACTATTACTATTGTTATATGAACTAAAACTTTTACTATACCTCGCCATTTGGAAATGTGCCTGAACTTTGGTTTGTGTTATACAAAGTGTTATTAATATTGGTAGTAATGTTATATTTAAGATTAGTCTCTGCCGTGGTTGTGTAAACTTATTAAAAAAGGGCAAATTTAGATCATGAATTTTTTTTTTTAATTTGCACCGAAAATGCTAACATGGCATCCCAAGGTGTTTTAACAACCAGATGCTACTCTATTTATCGGCCCAACTCGCTTCTGCCCTGAAAGACACACAGTTAAATCAATAATACACCAGAGGACAGGTCCGTAAATTTGTTTATTTAGCAACACGAGAGCTGGTGACTGAAAAAAATCATCATTTATATTGAATGTGTCTGGGTGTTACACAACAGACAACTATGTAACAACAGAAAACCATGCAAGGCATGCAAGATATGAATGGCATGTCTGGCGGAAACACAACAAACCTGTTCAATGCCCTAAAAAGGAAGCGCTTCAAATAGTGCGTCGAAAGCCAGATAGCACAAGACCACACGCCGGTGCAACAACCAAAAATAGTGCTGAATCCAACAACAATAAAAGGAATTTGAAGATTACTGACGCCGTGACACGCCTGACTAAGCATCAAATACTCAACAAAACTGCCGAAAACGTGAGTTACTGACTTCTTATAAATAGCTGATAATCTTTACTACTTACCACGTAACACGCAATTTGTCTAATGTATAAATTCAAGAAAGAAGACTGAATATAAACGAGAACAATGTCCGATTTTGTTGCTACTACTAGTGATTCATGGTGTAGCCAGACTTTTTATTATATTATATTAAGATTTCATATTATGATATTACTGAACCTAGAACACGGTGTGGATATACAATAGTTTGTTTAAAACTATTGTTTAAATCTAGCCTAAGTTGTCTCTGTTTTGTGGAGCTAGACGTTTATTAGTAGAGAAACAAGTATGGCTGCAAATTAAAGCCTATACACACTGAGTGCGATTTTTTCGCACGGAAAAAAACTGATTCCGTTTTTTTATGTAGTGTGACCTTCACACCAATTGTGCTACGTTTTTTTGTCTCTGAAAACTCCATCCACTTTTGCTTTCTTTAATTTCCCTTCTCTTAATGTGTCACAGAGATTTCACCGTGTCTTTTTCACATTATCAACTTTAAAAAACAGACACGAGCGAAGATTAGTGCAGGAAGCTCTAGTTTGTGTTTTGGTGAGCATGAACAGACTAGAATGCACTTCGATAAACAAGAAAACAGTTCCATTCAGTCACTGTGAGCTTTATCACCATCATTCTCCAGCCTTTCATTTATATTACACCAGATATTTTCTTTAATATCCATGTTTTTAGAGTCTGCGTGTTGCTCGTCCTATAAGCTCTTGTGCTCTGCTACTAGCAGGATGAGCTGGTCTGCCTGACAACCGAACTCTGATTGGTTAGCCTGATTTTAATTCATCCGAACAATGCAGAAATTAGAACAGGCTCCGATTAAAACTTTTAAGCAGCGTCGCAGTCCGTCAGTTTCGCACTCGGTGTGAAGGACATCGATATACGTGCGTTGTTTTTCAAAATTTGATGCGTGTTTTTCGTCCATAAAAATCGAACTTGTTGTAAAAAGGCTTTTAGTGTTAAAAACCAATAACAGAAAAACTGTGATACTGTACTATAAATGGATAAATTGGAGAAATAGCTATTTTCACTTCATTACTAAAACATACTTTACCACACTACACATTTACAAAAAAAAGTTTGGACACCTTCAAACACAAATTCAGGGGTTTTTCATTATGTAAAATTTTCGATTAAATTTTCGATTAATACTAAAGTCATCCAAACTCTGAAAAAATATATATGGAATTATGTAGCAAACACAAACGTGTTAAACAAACCAGAATATATTTTATTTTTTAGATTCTTCAAAGCAGGTACCTCTTGCTTAGTTGACAGCGTTGCACATCTTGGCATTTTCTCAGCCAGCTTTATGAGGTAGTCAACTGGAATGGCTTTCAGTTAACAGCTGTGCCTTGTCGAGAGTTAATCTCTTGAATGTCATGCTCTCTTAATGAGTTTGAGACCGTTGTGTTGTGAAGAGGTAGAGTATACATATGTGAATATATATATGAATAGCCCTATTTGAGTAATGTTCTAATTCATATTATGGCAAGAACTACTCAGCTCAGTAAAGAAAAACATCAGTCCATCTTTA
Source organism: Ancistrus triradiatus (assembly GCA_025084515.1). Lineage (NCBI taxonomy): Eukaryota > Metazoa > Chordata > Actinopteri > Siluriformes > Loricariidae > Ancistrus > Ancistrus triradiatus. The sequence continues at coordinate 206,456 of JAJAGP010000961.1, read as the reverse complement.
CTGTAAGAAATGAAGGTCAGTCAATCCGCAAAATTTCAGAAACTTTGAAAGGTATCCTCGAGTGCAATCGAAAATCAAAGGCTATGATGAAACTGGTTCTCATCAGGACCACATCAGGAAAGGAAGACCAAGAGTTACTTCTGTTGCACCTCAGATAAGAGGCCGCCTAAATGCTTTACAGAGTTCAAGCAGCACACACATCAATATCAACTGTTCAGAGAAGACTGCGTGAATCTAGACTTTATGGTCGAATTGCTGCAAAGATGCCACTTCTAAGGAAGAACAACAAGAGGAAGAGAATGGCTTGGGCCAAGGAACACAAGGAATGGACATCGGACCAGTGGAAAGCTGTCCGTTGGTCTGATGAGTCCAAATTTTGGAGTTTTGGTTCCAAACGCCAGAAGAGAAGGTGAGCCGATGGTTCCTACATGTGTAGTTCCCACCGTGAAGTATGAAGGAGGAAGTGTGATGGTATGGGGGTGCTGGTGACACTGTTGCTGACTTATTCCAAATCCAAGGCACACTTAACCAGCATGGCTACCACAGCATTCTGCAGCAACATGCCATCCCATCTAGTTTGCGCTTAGTGGGACCATCAACAGGACAATGACCCCCAAACACACCTCCAGGCTATGTAAGGGCTATCTGACCAAGAAAGAGGGTGATGTAGTGTTGCATCAGATGACCTGTCCTCCACAATCACCTGATCTAAACCCAATTGAGATGGTTTGAGATGAGTTGGACCGCAGAGTGAAGGCAAAGCAGCCAACAAGTGTTCAGAACCTCTGGGAACTCCTTCAAGACTTGAAAAACCATTTCAAGTGATTACCTCATGGAGCTGATTGAGAGAATGCCAAGAGTGTGCAAAGCTGTAACCAAAGCAAAAGGTGCCTACTTTGAAGAATCTAAAATCTAAAACATATTTTGGTTTGTTTAACACTTTGTAAGTTTACTACATGATCCTTCAGAGTCTGGATGACTTCAGTATTAATTGACAATATAGGAAATAAATGAATAAATAAAAACATTGAATGAGAAGATGTGTCCAAACTTCTGACTTGGTAGTATATATGTGATCCTGTTACTTAATTTGTACTCATTTACTAAAAACACACATACGTATTTGTCTCACTATCATGGTGGGGACTATCCACTGGCATAATGATTACTGTAGCTAATTAATGCTAAACCTAACCCTTTCAAATAAAAGTTGCCATTTTTATTAAAAAAAAAAAAAAAAAAAAGCAATTAAAGTTACGACTTTGCAAACTACTTTGCAAAGCAGTCCTCGCAAAGTCAAAACTGCCAGGTTTTCCTATCATTGTGAGGACACACACACACACATACTTGTCTTACTATACCTGTGAGGACTTTCCATTGATATGAATGGCAGTGAAGGATTACTGCAGCTAATTAATACTACAACTACCCCTAAACCCTAACCTTAACCTCAGTAATCTAAATCAAATCTTTTGGCTGTTTTGGTTTTGCAAATAAAAGTTGTCGTTTTGGAAACAAAAAAGCAGTTAAAGAAGTGAAGACCGGAAAAACTATCCTCACAAGTCAAAATTCCAGGTTTTCCTATCAGTGTAAGGACATTTGGTCCTCACATGTATAGCAAGACAAGGTATACATACAGACACACACACACACAAGCTTGGTAATCCTAGCTTTATCATCACCTGCCATTGACGTAATAATTACTGTACTTAATTATTTCTACAGCTACCCCAACCTTAACCTTAACCTCAGTAACCTAATGCAATTCTTTTGACTCTTTTAGTTTTTCAGAAGAAACCTGGAGTTTCTGTAAGAAAGCAGTTTTCCTTGTAGGGACCAGTAAATGTCCCCACAATGTCAAAAATGTCAGTTCCATATACACACGCACAAACACACACACACACAAATTTGTCTGGCTATTCTTGTGAGGACTTTCCACTGACATGAATGACAATTAAGCATTACTGCAGCTAATTAATACAACACCTACACCTATCCCCAACCCTAACCTCCGTAACCTAAAGCATCTTTTGGCTCTTTTGGGTTTTCAAACAACAGTTAAAGAGGTTAAAGAAGTGAGGAGCGTTTCTGTTGGAATTTCTGTAAGAAAGCAGTTGTCCTCGTGGAGACCAGCAAAATGTCCCCACAATGTCAAAAACATCTCTCTATCCTTGTGGGGATAGAGAGTGGTCCCCACAGTGTAATACAAACATGGTACACACACACACACACACACACACACACACACACACACACACACACACACAGCACCATATTATTGCCTCACATTGAAAGTTCAATTCTTGGAGCACCCTGGGACCACAAAAGCTTTTAATACTGTCTATACACCTCAGTGCAAGTATACTGCCGAGCTACGCTAATCGAGTCTGCTCCAGACAATCTCAGCATGACATCATAACCACTTCCACAAAGTATTGATTCATTATTGATACGCACTAAACCTGAGAAGAACATCTGGTCTCTCAATCTAAGCTAAACCATAAAAAGCTATACACGGACACAAAACGAGTCTGGACTGAAAATGTTCCAACCATTATTACGGCCTCACAGGGACTAGGGTGAATTTCTGGATAAAAGCCACATTTACAGGCCATATTATCTTCATTAAATTTATTGCAAGCTAATAAATTATGTTTACTCTTTATTACAACCTACAGCATCCATGTGGGCTACAATAACCTACTTTATTAGCATTGTGCCCATTATGTCATGATAAAAAACCACTAACTCGGATTATAACTATTGGTTATATTGTATGGAAAATTTGAGTAAGCATCCTAGACAAAGGAATTTGAATTAGGACTAGCTCTGTCTGAACAGGACTAAATATTCATGTGTCCTGTGATAATGTCTTCTTTTATTGCTACTCTGTGTTGCTACTCTATATTGCTAATATTGTCCGGATTGGTTGTAACTGTGTTTCCCTTTTGCCCTAAGAAAATTACAGGCAGAACAACCTGTTTTCCACCAAACTCAAAGCCTTATGATCATTTTAGTCCTGTCCGTGTGCATATCTGTGTTTGCCCAGCCAGATGTTGCCTCGTGTTGGAAAAATAGATTTGTGACCCCTGCTATTCAGCATAGGTCTTCCAGGATGCAAAGTCACTCAGAAATGTTCCTAAATCTACAACTGAGGCTTTAATAGATTCATAGCACTATTTATCTGGATTGGATGTTGCAAGAACTATATTCCCTCATGGCTTAGAGAACCAAGAAGGAGAAAATAAAAAGCCAGATGTCAGCTGATTAAAGGGGCGATTTTTTTAAATGGCATCTACAGGTACAAAGCGTTATTTTAGATTTAAATACGTAGCACAAGGCTATTCAAGAAAGGTGGAGAAAATAGTGCCGAGAAAGCCAGCTCATTAACTATGACTACTGAGCGACTAAAAACAAAGAAATGGGAGAGAATGTTCAGTGAGTGTTGGGCCATTTATGAGAAAATGAAAACTTTGTTTCCAGTAGAGGTGGGCAATATGTTATTGTATTCTGATACATTGCGTAATAGTGATTAGACAATGCTTTTCTGAGCAGATTGAGGATATCGTCAGTGCTTCACACTGACAGACTGCATGTTTCATTATAAAGAGTGGCATTAGGCCTGTTTAATTGGATTTAGTGCAGCAATTGTTGAAGTATAAGATAATATTGAAATAGCAGTTTTAAAGAATCTGTCACTACTGACGCATTTTCAGTGACCACATGTATCACAATAAATATCGGGTATCGTGAAAATGTCTTTAAATATTGTGATATGACATTTTTACCATATCGGCCACCCCTAGTTTCCAGCATTACAACTTTTACAACTAAAAACAACCAGATGCTGCTCCCATGTGCCCTAATCTACACATTGTTTATTTTTTGCAAGTATTTGCACATTTTCGTTTCCCAGAAACAAGAAAATGCTGTACTCTGGTAATAAATGTTGTTAAGTGCAATAAGACTTATCAAAAAAAACAGTGCATTCATAGCTTAAATATGTTCATTTAATTTCAGCAGATTTATGTGTCATTTATTATTAGTAGTTTTATCAGCTGCCAAAAAAAACAACTAATATCAGCATTATACATCGGCTACCGTGCTCTCAAAATAGCTGGATAGGCATCTGCCATTAATAAACCCATATCGGTCGATCACTAGTTCATACGGATTACAACCCACTACCAACTTGAAAAGATTTCTCACCGATGAGATGTGTAAAAATCCAATCACAGGCACCCCCTTGATAAACTAATCCAATCCAACCAGGAATTATGATCAATTCAGGAAGGATTAAAATCAGCCTGGTAATTCAGTAACACATAGCTCGTCATGTAAAACTAATCCCGTCTGAGTAGGACTGAAAAGAATTGGAGCTATAAAATTCACATAACAAACCCCTCTTCACAAAAGACTCTGCTTTGTGCTTCTGGGGGAACTCTTGAAGATTTTATGTGGAATACAGCAAAGGATTCTTAGAAGTAGTTTTATTTCTTGATTTCCACAGCAACTGTTGTATTCCTTGGCCAAAATCTTGAAAGGAATAAAGGATAACCTCATAAGAAATCAGGTCAATGAAAATGATCCTCAATCATTAACAGCAGGAAATTACTTTAACTCTTGAAAATACGTCTAACGAGATCAAAATGCCAGGTTAAAGGAGTATGTTTTTGGATGTTGATATGGAGAACACCTTTGTAGCTTTAAAGGTAAAACATCTTCCACCAACAGTCCCATGGTTCTGGATGAGCTACACTGCTTTAGCAGGTCAGTCAGGTATGTTAGAGCTAAACCATGTTAAGTCATTAGTGGGACTCTGTAGTCAATGCAATACTTAAACTGTAAACTGAATAAAACCAGTGTATTATTTTTTTATCATTTATACGTGATATTTTATGTTTTACCCTTTTCATTCATTTCATCCATTCAATCATACCAACTTGATCCAATTCAGGGACACAAGGAGCCAGGGCCCAAAGGGCAGCACAGAGCACAAGACAACCCTAAATGCACACACAGGCATGTTTTGCATTCACATATACAAAATCGGGCACTCAGGTGATCCACCACTAGTGAGCCTTAAGATCAAGTCACAGTAGGGGTGAAACAAGTAATAGACTTAAGACCTTTTCACACCAAGTCCGCTTTTTACACACTAAAGAACACACCTCAAGTTTTGAAGAACACACGCATTAATTAATGCCATCGGCGTTCACACCGAGTCCGAAACTGATGAACTGAACGGCTGCGTAAATTTTTATCAGAACCTGTTCTGAACCTAATTTCTGCAATGATTGGATGTGTTAAAATCAGCCTGACCAATCAGAGCTGCGTTGTCAGGCAGACCAGCTCATCCTGCTAGCAGCAGAGCAAAAGAGCTTATAGAACACGCAACAGGCTAACTATAAAAACATGGATATTAAAGAAAAGATCTGGTGGAATATAACTGAAAGGCTGAAGAATGATGGTGATAAAGCTCACAGTGACTGGATGGAACTATTTTACATTTACAGCATTTAGCAGACACCCTTATCCAGAGCGACTTACAATAGATACAATCTTACAATCCAAGCAATTGTGGGTTAAGGGCCTTGCTCAAGGACCCAAAAGTGGCAGCTTGGCAGAGGTGGGATTTGAACCCTGGACCTTCTGGTCCATGGTCCGGTACCTTACCCGCTAGTCTACCCCAGTCCCACATTTCTTATTTATTTAAGTGCACTCTAATTGTTCATGCCTGATCATCTGTTCAAGCTACCTGCACTACTTTTCGCTCGTGTCTTTGTTATTTTAAGTTGACGATGTGAAAAAGACATGACAAGACACATTAAGAGAAGGGAAATTAAAGAAAGCAAAAGTGGACGGAGTTTTCAGAATGTTTAGACTTGGGATGAAGGTCCCACTACGTTAAAAATCACTTCCGTGTTTTTTATTGCATAAAAATCGGACTCGGTGTGAAAAGGCCTATAGTTGACTAAAATCGACTACCAAATGAGTTGACTAATTTAATAGTCGAATAGTCAACATCATCCTGTGTGTTTCTTGCTCCAACTAGGAATGTTTTTACATCAGCGCTTACTGGAGAGTTAACAAAATGGTGATGGCTGCCTGAAGAAGAAGATCCTCAAGTGTAGGAGCATTTCATGTTTAACTCCGGAAAAAAAGGTTGTCAGTTGTACTACAGCATTCGTAATTCCGTCCTTAGTTGGCATGGAAGCACATATTCTATATTCATTTATACTTTTAAACAACGCATCGTTGTCAAATTCGACAAAATTAGAGCACTTTTCTGTTTGACTTGAGTTCTCTGTGAACATTTGCGAACACCCACAAACAGTTTCAGGAGGTGGTTCTCCACGAAAATACCGGGAAGCTGGACGAAGAGTTACCACGGAAATAAAAGGTTTACACACAACCATTCAAATATAACTGTTCATAGAGCACACGTGGTCCACAAACGTTCACCATTGCTTGCTGAATCTGAACGCACCTCATGTTTATGGCTGGAGATATTTGGTTTTGTTCAAATTTATTGCTGCTTTGCCCGTCGGTGGTTTTTAAAGTTTTGCTTCTCTTTTGTATTAGCAGAACAGTCCTTTAAAACTAGGTGTGGGTATTGGAAAGGACTTCACAATACGATTACATCACGATACATTGCGATATGATCCACATTGCGATATTCCACATTCACTCAACATATAACAACAGCTGAAATACAAGGTACTATGTACGATCTGAGTCGTCTTCATGCACCACATCACATCGATAAATCAGCAAACAAAGTCGAAATGCTGCACTGCGTACAAGAGCAGAGTTTGGGGCTTTCACGCCATTGAAAATGTTTGTTCTTCCTTCAAAAAATCATGTTTTGAGCTGAAAATCGATATAGTATATCACGAAAAAATATCGCAATATATTGCTGTATCGATTGTTTAGCACAGTGAATTTTTGAACAAGGTAATCAAATTTATTGTCTCTGTGCTATATAAAATAATCTCAAGCTAAATGTAAAGGCTGATAGCTAAGTTATTTGGTAACTGAGCCCTTCATAATCAAAATAGCTTTTTGTTGTAGCCCTAAGTCCCAGTAGTGCCTACTGGATTTTGGACTGAACCCGATTGAAATGTAATGAAAACCTGATTGGCTTTGACTGAGGGAGGGGATGGCTCATTCCTCCAAGCCCTGACCAGCAAAACACAGGACGAACAGAAAAATCGACAAAATCCCTATCAGAGCCTGTTCATCTTTACCTAAGAGAGCCGACGAGCCACTGACTGGACAAACAATGACACAATAACTATTCGCATTCCGTAAGTCAGGACAGATCCTTCATAATGTGCTGCAGCAGGTGTAAGCAGGTCTTCAGTAAAAAGTTCAAGCAGGCTGTGTTCGCTGTTTATGTCATTCAATCAAACTTGAAAAACTAGGCTGCGTTTCATTGCTGGAGGAGTACAACAGCAAATCTGAGTCACTGGGTCTGATGCGGCCAGATTATTTCTCCTTGATGGTTTGGCAGCTCCGGTTTTCAGAATTATTGGGCAACTTAAAAAGCAGCGTATGTGTGGAAACATCACCCGAATCCAGCTAGGTGGACTGACATAAGAGGCTGGAACTAGCTCAAAGTCCACTGTGCTAATCATTACCAAACCTACGTTAGCTTCCTTTGATTTCTTAGCCGCATGTTACGCTAATTGTAGCCAATTTGCTTCAAAGCAAATGCCTCTGGCAGTGCTGGGTTGTTGTCAATGCATATGTTGTGGAAAGCTTTATAAGAACCTCAAAATCTAGGTCAGCTGTTTAACTTAAGAAAAATAAGAAGGTTGATGCTAGTAAGTCAAATATGATACAGGCTTATTTACTGTGGGGGGCAATGGCCTCCTGGTCTTCCAATCTGCTCTCAATACCAAGTACTGTAAGATTTATGAAGGAACAAATCACAAGACAAATTCGACATTCGCTTTCCAACTTCTCCATTCTAATTAGTAGAAACTCCTCTAATGAGAAACATCATGAGAAATCACCATTAATGTTAAATTTCCTGAAATAAAGCATGGTTATTCAAGACTCAAAGAATCAATACTCAAAAAGACACACAACCTCCTTGGGTGGCTTAGAAGATATGTAAGAAAAAGTTATCTAATTCATAATTTTATAGCAATAGCTTAAACAACAGAAACTAAAAAAATATTAACAGAAAGAACATATGTTAAAGAAAGAATCATTAATATAAAATATAAAATGTACACTAACAGATTACAGATAATGTAATATTCAATAAAAGAACATAAAAATATGCATATCAGGATTTAGTGCATGCATGAGCTTAAACAATAAAACCAGAGGTTTTGAGAACAGAGTTGTTGGTATGTATTGAGTTTGTCCTTCATGCACTCAAGGCTTTCTACTAGATTTTGGAACATGTCTGTAAGCCTGAGCAAAGATGCTGGACAATAAGTCCTGGTTTATTTTTGGCATACCAATTCATCTCATGTGTCTGGTGGCATGAGCCAAGCCAACCAAGCCTCCCCAAAGTTGGCAAACCGTTTCTTTTAGGAAGGCGGGGTGGAAAGCTGATGAACTGGCTTGGCAGATGTGGAAATCTATTAAAATGTCACAGGAAGAGTCACTCAGGTGTCACTACATCCCATCATACAACCACTGTTTGTCTATAGAGATTCAAGAGACGTCTACATACTTTTGGCTATAGTGTATGGCATAATGCATGAAGCCAGTTAAGTCTAAAAAGATGCATAAAGTGTTGTACACTAGTAATAATTTATGTTTTCCATCGTTAAAACATAGATTCAACTGCTTGGTTGTTTTAAGACTTTACGCAGAGCAGAGCGCATCACAGCCGGAGCTTTCACTCACCGGAGTCGGGCTCGGTGTCACGCTCGTCCAGCGTATCCGCGCTCTCGCTCCTCACCTGGCAGGTCCCGAGCCCCCTGACCAGCTGGTCCAGCGGTAGGTCGGTGTCCTGGCTGGGGGAACAGCGCAGCCCGCTGACGCAGCGCGCGGTGTACACTCCGCACAGTTCACCCAGCTTGAGAGCGCACACCGGACAGCAGCCGCACCCCGGCTCCCGCACCAGCTCCGTGCAAGACTCCGGGGGTTTGGGACACGCAGCCTGCTGCTCCGCCGTGCAGCTCGGGCAGCGGAACACGACCTCGGCTCCGGAGGAGGAGGAGGAAGAGGAGGAGGAGGAGGAGAGGAGCAGCGCCAAGGAGGCAAGCAACAAAGCGCGCGCCGACCGCCACCACATCGTCCTACACCGAGACATAAGATCTAACGGTTTTCCGTTACCGCCAACTTCAGGTGGGGGAAAAAAGTCAAAGAAGCGGCGGCGGACACGTGAGGTTTGCCAGCTCTCTCTGCAGGGTCCTACCTGCTGTCATGTTCCGCAAACATCCAGCCTGGAAAAAGTGGTCAAACTACCGCGAGCCCTGCGTTATTACACACACGCGCTCGCACACGTGACAGTGTTTTGCAGGGAATTCCAAGGTCTTAGAAGGGAACATGAAGAGAAAAAGTTGGGCCGGCGCAGCAGAGGAAAAAAAATCAGATCTACAGGGAATCCCGTAAGTCCGGTGTTATGGGGAAAATGCAAGTCAGCTTTTATTTACCGTACACATTTAATAAGCCATAATTGCATTTAGCAGTCAATTTACAAGGTGCAATTAAGGGTTAAGGGCAGCCTTTCACGGGGCACATGGCCTAGTGAAATGTTGCTGTGCCCCACTAAAGGCATTGCAGGAGAAATCAATTTTATCCTGGATTGCTGAGAAGAAGTACAGATCAGGACAAGCAAATTCACTACAGGCACTACATTTCCCATAATGCTCCAGCATCTTTCTAAAAGCTTGACAGGCTAAGGCTTTCAGTCAGAGCCACTTTCTTTTGGTTTTAAGCATGGACTACAGTGGAAGCTCAGAATTCAAAGTAATTGGTCCCAGAAGACTGTTCGAACTTCGATTTGTTAGAAGTCGGAATCAAATTCCCCCCTAAGTAGTAATGTAAATAGTATTAACCCTTTCCCGACCCCCAATAGATTGTTTTTTCTGAGAGAAAAATATTGCTAATCATTCATCTTTCTTCAGATACACAGGCACCTGAGAAATTACAAAATCATTATCCCTATGAGCCTGGAATCTACTGGGTGCAGGCAGAGTACACACATGGCTCGGTGCCAGTCCATCACTGGGCTCTGTAAACAAACCTCCCAACCTTCATGTTGCAAGCCCGGACGGATTTCAAACCCAGGCCCTCAGGCCCATCTGAATTTCAAGAGCTTCGAAATGAAAGGAGTACAGCTACTCCCCAATTTACGATGTGGATACGTTCTGACAAATCTTTTGTTAGTTGATTTTATCATAAGTCAAGGAGTATAATATGTACTCTATATATCATAGTGTAGCCTTACACATTTAAACACTACCGCGACCACGGCTTTTCCTCACTACGTTTCCCAGCGATCATCACTCCCGCCAGGTTACTCCCTATGTCATGCACTGCTGAGTGCCCGAGAGTACTGTAGCGCATAGCGTACCTTAACATGCTTGAAAAATGTACATTAAACTACAGTTGGGCAAAGTCATTAACATAAAGCTTATTTTATGATGAAGTGAAAAACGAAAAACAATTATTGTAAGACTTTCCTGCACTACGTTTCCCGGCTCTCAGCATTCCTGCCATGTGACTCACAGTGGTGCTTGAAAGTTTGTGAACCCTTTAGAAGTTTTTATATTTCTGCATAAATATGACCTAAAACATCATCAGATTTCACACAAGTCCTAAAAGTAGATAAAGAGAACCCAGTTAAACAAATGAGACAAAAATATTATACTAGCAATTAATTTGAAGGTGAAATCAGAGTCAGGTGTTTTTTAATCAATGGGATGACAATCAGGTGTGAGTGGGCATCCTGTTTTATTTAAAGAACAGGGATCTATCAAAGTCTGCGCTTTACAACACAGGTTTGTGGAAGTCTATCATGGCACGAACAAAGGAGAGGACCTCAGAAAAAGAGTTGTTGATGCTCATCAGGCTGGAAAAGGTTACAAAGCCATCTCTAAAGAGTTTGGACTCTTGGTGGGGACTGTGGTAGCCTAGCGGTTAAGGTACTGGACTCTGAACCGGAAGGTCCAAGGTTCAAATCCCACCTCTGCCAAGCTGCCACTGTTGTTTCCTTGAGCAAGATCCTTGAGCCCTTAACCCACAATTGCTTGGATTGTAAGACTGTACCAATTGTAAGTCGCTCTGGATAAATGCTGTAAATGTAAATGTAAATGTAAATGTGGACTCCATCAATCCACAGTCAGACAGATTGTGTACAAATGGAGGAAATTCAAGACCATTGTCACCCTCCCCAAGAGTGGGCGACCAACAAAAATCACTTCAAGAGCAAGGCGTGTAATAGTTGACGAGGCCACAAAGGACCCCAGGGTAACTACTAAGCAACTGAAGGCCTCTCTCACATTGGCTAATGTTAATGTTCATGAGTCCACCATCAGGAGAACACTGAACAATAATGGTGTGCAAGGCAGGGTTGCAAGGAGAAAGCCACTGCTCTCCAAAAGGAACATTGCTGCTCGTCTGCAGTTTGCTAAAGATCACGTGGACAAGCCAGAAGGCTATTGGAAGAATGATTTGTGGACAGATGAGACCAAAATAGAACTTTTTGGTTTAAAACATTTGGTTTAATTATGTTTGGAGAAAGGAAAACCCTGCATTCCAGCATAAGAACCTTAAGAACTTCTGTGAAACATGGTGGTGGTAGTATCATGGTTTGGACCTGTTTTGCTGCATCTGGACCAGGATGGCTTGCCATCATTGATGGAACAATGACTCTGAATTATATCAGAGAATTCTAAAGGAAAATGTTAGGACATCTGTCTGTGAACTGAATCTCAAGAGAAGGTGTGTCATGCAGAAAGACAATGACCCTAAGCACAGAAGCCATTCTACCAAAGAATGGCTAAAGAAGAATAAAGTTCATGTTTTGGAATGGCCAAGTCAAAGTCCTGACCTTAATCCAGTTGAAATGTTGTGGAAGGACCTGAAGCGAGCAGTTAATGTGAGGAAACCCACCAACATCCCAGAGCTGAAGCTGTTCTGTACGGAGGAGTGGGCCAAGCCGGTGTGCAGGACTGATCAACAGCTACAGGAAACGTTTAGTTGCAGTTATTGCTGCACAGGGGGGTCACACCAGATACTGAAAGCAAAGGTTCACATACTTTTACCACTCACTAATATGTAATATTAGTGGATCATTTTCCTTAATAAATAAATGACCAAGTATAATATTTCTGTCTCATTTGTTTAACTGGGCTCTCTTGATCTATATTTAGGACTTGTGTGAAAATCTGATGATGTTTTAGGTCATATTTATGCAGAAATATAGAAAATTCTAAAGGGTTCACAAACTTTCAAGCACCACTGTACATTAAACTTATGATAAATTTATGATTAATTCCACTTACAATAGATTGGTCAGAACATATCCCCATGGTAATTCGGGGAGTGCCTGTATAGATATATAAGGTGTGTGGTTTATGGTTGTTGGAGTTGTCCAGGTGGATTCACGCCAGTCATGCCAAAATATCTTTAAAGCTACCTGAGGACAGAACAACTGGCAGCGCGATTTGTTTAAAGCGTGTAGCATGAGTACTGTACACGAGGAACAAGGTGCTCTTATGGTTAACAAGCTTCCTGCCTGTGACCCACGGGTAAAGTCTGGGCTAGAGTAAGCGCTTGCGCTTGGACCGTCCCAGCATCTCCGACTGGGCGATGATGTAACGTCGGATTATTTTCAATTTTACACGGTTGTATACATATTTCCGAAATGAGTGTGCGCCTGTACTACATGTCGTATATTCAAATGAATTCAGCCAATCTGGGATTAGCAGTAACGGTGGATTTGCCGAGTCTGACACGTCAGTCAAATCTGAGCAAGGCCTGTAATATTTACAAGTGTAGAAGCAACTACCAGCTGTCAGCTCCAGCGGGTTTGAGACTGAAGTGTGGAAGCTTACACATGGTAGCCATTTGCTGGAACATTCCAAGCTCAAGAGCTGAAAAACAGTCGTTACTGAAGGGACCAACTGATGACACTAGGAGCATCGTGGAAGAGTTGCTGGACCAAAAGACTGGGATTTGAAGTTCTAAAAGTGCCAAGCTTCCACTTCTGGGCCCTTAAGCAAGGTGTTTAACCCTCCATTGTTTGGATTGTACCATGTAAGGTCTTATCAGTCATAAATCACCTGGATACTTTGCTGCATTTCAACTGCTCAGTTTAATTGTAAGTCGTTCCTAATAAAGGCGCCTGCTAAATGATGTGAACGTTTTACTCTGAGACCAAAATACACGCTCCCTTGTAGAGCTTTGTTTCCTTAGGATGATACTCACATTTCTCCTCGGCCAGTGCAATTATTTTTCAATCATTCCCGTGTATTATTCTTGGCTTTGGAGCCAAATTGTCTGTTCTTCTGTTTTGTTCCAAATCAAATCCATATTAACATCTGCTTTATTAAAACCTGACAGCTGTATGTTCTAATTTTGGACACTCCACTGAGCTGCACTCAGTGACCCTGAAATCATTGTGAGGTGATTGCGTAAAAATTGTGTCCTTTTTGGCATTTAAAAGTGTGGCATTTTCACAGTTGGACTCTTTAAAGGAGCCATAGTTATGGGTTGTATGTCGAAATGGTTTCCCCTTCACGAGCCCCTATTTTCTACATGGCTCAATATTAGTAGAGGTGGCAACAAAGCACTAAGTGGCAAGTAAGTCTCAAATGTTAATACACAAATCCCGAGTCAAGTCAGGATAGACAAGACTCAAGCCAAGTCCCAAGTCAAGACGGGCAAGTCTCTAGTCCTAAACTTCAAGGATTGTTTTTGGCAGCATGTATCTAGCCCATACAACCTTTAACAATGGCACCCTCCAAAGTTTCCAAAGACTGGCTGAAGAATTTCCTTTGTTGCTACGTTACGATTTAACAAAGCTGAGCAGTTCAGCAGTGTTACAGTGATACAGCACCATGCAAGCAATACCAACAGCTCAGGTACGTGACTTAAATAGGACCTACCAAAAATGTGAATAATCTAAATAAGGAACTAAATAAAAATAGTGATTCAAAAACATGAAATACTTAAATAGTCTCACAGACAATAATAAAAATGAAATGAAATGTTACAAAACTGTCTCACAAATTCAAACTCAAGTTAGGTGCAGCTAAAATGTTAAGTCATGGCTAAATATCTAACTGCACCAAATTAAAGGACAACTTAGTTGCAAAAGGGGTGTGAAATTCAAGTCTCTAATTTGGCTGCAGGTTTAGTTACCAGTCTCAAGAAAATAAAGGGGTCTCGGTCTCATCTCGGTCTCAAGCTCATTTGAACTTGGCTTTGTCTTGGTCTTGGCTCTAGCGGTCCTGACTTCAATACTGGTCGTGAACATTTATATTTCACCATGAAGAAGATGAGGAACTTCTTTGTTTGGTTTTCCTAAACGGTGTTAGTGAATTTTGGCTATTTCGCCCACCCCTAGTTTCTCCTGTCCGAACACTATTGGAGAACTGAATGTCACGTTTAAGTACATATTAACTCTCTGCCAATTCCTACCTAGTTATATTGTAACAGTGCTTCTAATTAGCGCTATACGATCATGCATTTCTGAGGAGATACAATCTGTTTATGTTCAACTAATTATCCTTTTTCCAACACAGCCATTACTTGGGCATTACTCCCCTTTGCTTGACTTTGCACTTGGCACTAAGACAGTGATCTCAACGGCATGCCAGAATTCATGGCTGCCTTGCTGTGCTCGGATATAAATAGATCTGCTGAGTATGGAGAATCGTCTGGACATCCGGTTTCTCAGGCTCTTTGAAGAAACAGGACAGACCTTACATTGTTGAGGTCTTTTAATGAAGCTCTGTGTAGTGGACCATGCCTGTGTTTTGTCTCTGGCTGCCACCTGCCGGAGTGCTTCCTGGAAACGGGTGTCTGAAAAGCCTGCTTGGCGGATGTGTTGTGCTTCTCATAAGTCACGATATACTCAAAAGTATGTAGACACTAATTCAAAGTCAAAGTCAAGGTTACTTATATAGTGCCTTTTACAGCAGCGCATTGTCTCAAAGTAGTTTTACAATGGTCTAGGCCTACAGCCCTAACTGAGCAAGCCAATGGTAGTGGCAAGAAAAACTCCCTAAATGTCAAGAGGAAGAAACCTTGGGAGGACTAAGACTCAAAAACCTTCGTAGACAGCCTAGATGTTATATGTAAGAATTAAACTAAATCACCTAATTAATGAATGTATAGTAATTGTCTAAACACAGAGAGGCTAAATATAAAATTAAAAGAGAGAACACATTTAAACATACTATAATCAAGAATGTAATATATAGTTTATCATGCATTATAGATAACAAATTATTATGAAGACTATAATAAAATAGAGACTATAAAACTGCAATATAAGACCATAGTGTATATATAATTAAATATTGAATATAATGATCTAGAAAATATGCAAATACAGCATTATTCAGTCCAGTAAAAAGTCATTGTAGGTCATAGGCGTGGCTAGCCCCTTTTTAGGGGTGCTCAAGCACCTCTAATTTGAGTCGCAGCACCGCTAAAATAAGAGTAAAAAATCTATCTTTTGCTGTTTATTAAGAAACAAACAGAACTTTGTCTCTGTTAAGATGAAAAAATTTTAATCCATAGATATTTAATGGAATATAATATTTTAACAACAAAAATAAGGCAGTCTCCCCTTTTCTCACAAATGGTATGATCCACTTGCACTCTCCTGGTCACAGTAGTCCAAAAAGGACGTTCTTTCTTCATAAATGTGGGAATGATAGTCCAAAATTGTCAATTTTTTTGTTTAAAAAAACTGGGTCTCCTGGTCTGATTGGGTGCAAAGCACCCATAAAACTCCGATCCTAGAATCGCCCTTATTGTAAGTTTTCATAACCTCAGTAGGAATGTTTTATAATTTTAATTAGTGGTCCATTATTTCAATGCTGACGTTCCTAATATGAAACATACAGGCCCAAAAGCTGCTAGACACAAGGTGACTTTCATAGGTTTCCACCTCCAACATGTCAGTCCCTAATTGTGTGCCATGCCTTGTAAAGCAATCAATAGAAATGGTTCACCAACTTTGAACCTCAATCAGATACCTTTGAGAAGATTAGAATGCCAAAAGTGATCCAAGGCTTATTGTAGGAGCAAAAGGGAACATAATAATACACATGTCATTTTTGGGTGTCTACATACTTTTGGCTCTCCAGTGTAGATACTCTATTGTAATTCTGCAATGCTAGTGATGACATGTCCACTGGAGCATATGAATAAGCGTCATAGGAGTCATACAGAACGGCGGTATATCCAGAAGCTTGTTTTATTTACCCGCTGCTACCAAACGACTAAATGCCAGGTCCTTAGAGCAATGTTGCAAATGGCCACATCAAAGACAAAGTTGAGCCTGGATAAAACCCTCATACATGTAGCTCGAGCCAAATCTGTAACAGCTCCACCGCTGCCTCCTTTCATTGTGTTGTCTTACAGTATGTAAACGGCCTTCATTCCAGACACGAGACACGCTATACAAACAGGACGTTCGAGTTCACAAAAGGTCCACATGTGGATCGAGCCTCCGTGTCTGTTCAGAGGCTAACAGGATTACGCCCGCATCTTGCCGAAACAAAAATGTTTTTCTTACTGGCGTGCTTTGAGATTCCTCCTCTTACAAATGGCTCTTGATTGTATTATGTGTATGTTGCTTGGCAACTTTGTGATGGATGTGCGTACGCCGCATGGCAGAAACATTTAATTGCACAGTTAAGAAATCGTGCAGCAAGCGGAGATGAAAAGGTGTTTTCACAGCTTTTTGGACAGGCAGATGATTTACGGAACAAAGCAAATTAAACATGCCACCGTAGCATACTGTCCAAATGATTCTACCACTCATGCTTAAAGGTCACTGGAATGAACGTGGAAAAAAATATTTAGCCATGCAAAAACCCAGGACAAAAGCTGGATCGGTGGAACAATGGCACTGGTTCTGGACTTTGGAGCAGAAGGTCCTGGGTTTAAATTCGACCTCTGCTAAGACATCACTGTTGGGTTCTTGAGCAGGGCCCTTAACCCAGAATTGCTTGGATTGTAAGATTTGCAGTTGTAAGTCACTCTATATAAGGACGTCTGATAAATATAAATGTAAATGTAAAAATGGATTTGTGTCTAGACCAGTTCATATACAGTACTGTGCAAAAGTCCTAGGCCACCAAATACGTGTACCATTATTTTATCAATGTATTTCTCAGCCTCTTTATTAGAATACAATAAGAAAGGGAAAATACAGGACATTTTCATGCAATATTAAAACAATTTAAAATGGCAAGTATTTAGTGTGGCCTCCCCTTACACTATAGCAATAGCAGCATCTGGCAGCTTTATTAGGATGCCAAGTTGGCCTTTCTACAGTTTGCTGAATCTTGATCAGGAATGTACTTTTTGGAAGGGCAGCAGTCAAATAAAGCAGGGTGAACAGTCTAAGATATGCTAAAGCTCACAGACACTAGACTAAAGATCAGTGTAAAATGTGATTATGGAGCAAATCCAAGTTTGAAATGGTTGACATTATGTTCCATATAGTCATTACGCAATTGCTGAAACAAATCGAAAGGTGGCCTAAGACTTTTGGATGCTACTGTACCACCGTTCAGGAATTGATTTGCATGTAGCCTTGAGGTCTCATATGACTGCCTTCAGAAAACCAGAATGAACTGGAAAACCAGTTGTAAAAGTAAATGAAGAAGTGAGAACCACATGCCAGGATTGCGTACTAACTTTGTCATGCTAATCCTGATAGGATCAGGACTGCAAGAAGCAAGCAAGGTTAATGGTGATTTTGGGACCAAAGAATGTACCGTGGGTGCTCCAATGACCAGCCACATAAGGAAGGTTGTATATTCTGATTTGCACTGTCAAACGATTCAAATATTGTATCTGGTTAATCGCGTTAAGCATAATTAATTTGTAATATTTTTTTCCCCCATTAAAACTAGAGAAACATACAAGTGGACAATATGAGCATCAACAGAATGCATTTACAGTGGTGCTTGAAAGTTCGTGAACCCTTTAGAATTTTCTGTATTTCTGCACGAATATGAACTAAAACATCATCAGATTTCCACACAAGTCCTAAAAGGAGATAAAGAGAACCCAGTTAAACAGATGAGACTAAAATATTATACATGGTCATTTATTTATTGAGGAAAATGATCCAATATTACATATTAGTGGTGGCAAAAGTAGGTGAACCTCTAGGATTAGCAGTTAATTTGAACATTGAATTAGAGTCAGGTGTTTTCAGTAAATGGGATGACAATCAGGTGTGAGTGGGCACCCTGTTTTATTTAAAGAACAGGGATCTATCAAAGTCTGCTCTTCACAACACATGATTGTGGAAGTGTATCATGGCACGAACAGAGGAGATTTCTGAGGACCTCAGAAAAAGAGTTGTTGATGCTCATCGGGCTGGAAAAGGTTACACAACCATCTCTAAAGAGTTTGGACTCCACCAATCCACAGTCAGACAGATTGTGTACAAATGGAGGAAATTCAAGACCATTGTTACCCTACCTAGTGGCTGACCAACAAAAATCACTTCAAAAGCAAGGCGTGTAATAGTTGGTGAGGTCACAAAGGACCCCAGGGTAACTTCTAAGCAACTGAAAGCCTCTCTCACATTGGCTAATGTTAATGTTCATGAGTCCACCATCAGAAGAACACTGAACAACAATGGTGTGCATGGTAAGGTTGCAAGGAGAAAGCCACTGCTCTCCAAAAGAAACATTGCTGCTCATCTGCAGTTTGCTAAAGATCGAGCCAGAAGGGTATTGGAAGAATGTTTTGAGGATGGATGAGACCAAAATAAGAGAAAAGTGTTATGTTTGGAGAAAGCAAAACACGGCATTCCCGGCATAAGAACCTTAATCCATCCTGTGAAACATGGTGGTGGCAGTTGGCAGTATCATGGTTTGGGCCTGTTTTGCTGCATCTGGGCAGGATGGCTTGCCATCATTGATGGAACAATGAATCTGAATTATATCAGAGAATTCTAAAGGAAAATGTCAGGACATCTGTTCCATGCTAGCTGAATCTCAAGAGAAGGTGGGTCATGCAGCAAGAAAACGACCCTAAGCACACAAGTCCTTCTACCAAAGAATGGTTAAAGAAGAATAAAGTTAAAGTTTTGGGATGGCCAAGTCAAAGTCCTGACCTTAATTCACTCGAAATGTGAGCAGTTAATGTGAGGAAACCCACCAACATCCCAGAGCTGAAGCTGTTCTGTATGGAGGAATGGGCTAAAAGTCTTCCAAGCCAGTGTGCAGGACTGATCAACAGCTACAGGAAACGTTTAGTTGCAGTTATTGCTGCACAGGGGGGTCACACTAGATACTGAAAACAAAGGTTCACATACTTTTGCACTCACTAATATGTAATATTGGATCATTTTCCTCAATAAATAAATGACCAAGTATAATATTTTTGTCTCATTTGTTTAACTGGGTTCTCTTTATCTACTTTTAGGACTTGTGTGAAAATCTGATGATGTTTTAGGTCATATTTATGCAGAAATATAGAAAGTTCTAAAGGGTTCACAAACAAAGGGTCTTAGCCTGGTGGTGCCGAGATTCAGCCCTTAATCCTCCAAACAATACTCTGGGTTACTGTGCTGCCCCTGAGGTTGTAGACTACATTAGACTTGCCTGTTTTTAGCTTTACTTTTTAACATGCTTGTTAAAAAGACACGTGAAGATACAGTCTTATAAAATGAGGACCTGACAGGTCAGAGCAGAGCTTCCAGTATGTTAGATCAAACGCCAATCTGGGAAAGTAAAGTGTGACGCATTTTCCTGCAGGGTGCCTGCCTGGCTGATATATTAATAAATGTTTAACCACAGAGAAGTTTATATTCTCATTCTTCAGCTGTGTGATGTTAGGTGCAATTTAAACGCCAGTCAAGCCTTTCAAATGAGTCCATACAGTCCGTTCTTTCCATCCAGTCTCCGTACTGCTTTGTCAGACAAGTAGAGCCGTGATTGTTATAGGCAGCCAAGCTCCAGTCTTTATTTCTTTAAGCCGAAGCCTGGCAAGGACAGACAGGGACAGAACCCCGAATAAAAGACAGAGAGCTTGCTTCGCCATTCGCATTGGAATGGGCTGTGGCTGTGTCAAAATGGTTTATGGCTTAAAATTCAGGGAAATGTTTTTGAAAGTAGTTCTAGGCAATGCCCCCGCAGAAACTGGCACTTTCGCTGCAGTTTCATGGTTTGCAAATGTTTTTTAATCACAACCACACATGCATATCCACATCATTCTCATTCTGTCAACTCTCAAACGCACACTCTTACATTTCCACCGACTCGTAGCAAAATAAAATATCTACACCTATTCACTATGCAAACTACACATTTATGCTGCTTTGTTAAAAGACATGTTCCACATTGTGCCCTTTCATGTGCTCGGCTATTTAAATCCTACTACGTTTTTCCTCAGGGCTTCTCACCTTACACGCGTCTACTACAAAGTATGACCTTCACTTTAGTACGGTTATTTTTGAAAATCTTTAAATCTTTGTACGTTTTGGATCAGTGCTTGGTTTTGCTATAAGAAGTTCTTTCCAAATAATTAAAACACCCATTTTATGGGCTCCAAACACCACCTGCACCCTACAAAAAACCCCACAAATAAGGATTTTTTCAACACGTTAGAATTCATGACATTTAAAAGGATGGATGAGAGCGGTTAAGGCTCTGGATTGCTAATCAGAAGGCCATGAGATCAAATGCTCACTTCACCAAGGTGCCACTGTTGGGCCCTTGAGTAAGGCTCTTAACCTTCAGCTTCTCAGCTCAGTTGAAAGTCGTCTTGTAAAGGGATTTCTGCAACCTTTTTTGATTCCACATTCTAAACATAGCCATATTTGCAAAACTTTCAACTGATCAGATGAGGCAGTGGCAAGAAAAATCTTGCAGCGTGTAATGGGGGATAAACCCTGATCTGGTTACATAACAAACCCAAATGCAGTCCTCACACCAATGAGCACTGAGACTCAGGAAGCCACCCCCGGTGATATCTGGGGTAATCCACACACAGAGACCGGAAACTGTGGACTAAAACCAAAGCTTTCAAGGCACCAAAAGGCTTACAATTGGACTTACATGGTGCCAGGGATCTCAGAGCTGCAATCAGCGGTGCCAGTGTACCGAGAGAGCTGGACATCAGGTGTCAGAGGACATTTACAGTTCCATTTATGTCATTTAGCAGGCACCCTTATCCAGAGCAACTTACAATTGATACATTCCAAGCAATTGTGAGTTAAAGGTCTTGCCTGGCAGAGGTTGGATTCCATAGTTCCATAGTCCATCTCCTTAACCGCTAGGCTTCCACAGGACCACAGTCTGAACTTGAACTGCCATGAACTAGAACTTCAATCCTCTCCTCACCAGACCCTCATCATTGGGAGTCAGTTCTCTAAATATTGAGCCACTCTGGTTCGATCTCCACCTCTGATGAGGAGAGGTATTTCAGGTACAGTGTTGTATTACAGTCCCAGACTGTCACATCTCTGGTTCACTGCATGGTCCTCCAATGCCAGTCCAGCTCTTTTGGTATACTGTAACCATCCAATGCAGCTCTCAGATCAACCATGTAGGCTATGTCCAGTTATAAGTTGTCTGGCACTTTCGAAAGTTTGGGTTGTGCCCTGTACAGTTTGCAGTCTTATGAAACCTTTGTAAAAAATGAGCAAACTCTGTGTAAATTCAGAGTAAAATAGACCCTTCCTATAATCTACCAGATTCGTGAATGTAGAAAATTCCACTGTACATTCTATTGTTTTTTTTTCAATTTTCTCCTTTTTATTCTTGTATTATGCAAAAAATCTTAATCTGGTCTCTGTCTCAGTCTCGGTCCCTCCTAGTCGTGGTCTTGACTCGGACTCTAGTTGTACAATAGTTGTAGTACCAACAAGCATTTTCACTCCTGCTTCTAAGCCATATAAAGAAGAAAACTGGAGAGGACCCAGGCTCAAATTTTGGAAACCAACCTCCTTTGAGTGAGACCAGAGCAGTTCTTAATGTGCAGGTGGCTTCAGATGCATACTAGGAAGAACCACAGCAGGGTAAGGCACCAGTCCATAATTGGGCAACGTGATGTTTTGAGTTAGTCGTTATTTATACAGTTTTGGAAAGTGCGTGTGGGGGAAAGTTAATGATTACCTTGTTTCACACCTCACTTTTGAGATTGTTTATCTCTTCATATCTCTCTTACTGGTTAGCAAGCTGTGCTTTTCTTCGTTTACAGCTTGCATGATGGTCCTGTCTGGCTTTGATTAGCCAAACTGGGAGGGCTGTTTTGTCCAATTCACTGGGGAACAACCCGAGCTTAGAATATGCCTGAGAAAGCAGAGGATCACCACACAGGAACATGGGAACGGAAGCAGACGTCCAGCACCTCAAAGCGGGTAATTGCGAAAGCAAGTTCCCAGTCCCATTGATAACACAAGGGACTGCCAGAGGGCTTCAGCATTCATATCAAGTTCCTCCTCGTTACCACAGCGTTACTGCGCACAGAGGATCCAAGCTTCCCTTTCAACATCTTCAACACGTCATATGAAGCGGGAAACCCAAGGTAAGAGAGCAACAGGAGTTCAGAATCGGCCAGCATCAAAATACTTGATGTAGAAGCTGTGTTAAGAGATTATTGCTAAGTAATGGGTTAAATAACAAGTATTCTCTAATATTAGGTCTGTATTTACACTGCCTTTGGATATGACTAATTCATTTTGATTTTGGAACCAGGACTGTATTTTAAAACAACTTTTTCAAGATGGTCCAGTAAAAACATCTTTCTGAAATCATATCTAATTCCTTATAGGGTCTCATGGACAAACATTGCCTATGAAGATAAATTCATTAGAAGAATCTGAATTAAAATGGATGTATGTCATTAATTTGTCTGCACCTTCAAATATTTTAAAAGATGAGCTAAATATGAATTAACATTCAAGCATAATAGACAAACCAGTCAGCGTAATTTTTATGTGTTGTTCTACCATAGAGTCAGTGTTTAGTTTGAGAATTTATCACTTCTGAACTTCCGATGTAGTTGCAGAATGAAAGTTCTCCAGAGCTATTAAGCATAATATTGCTTATTACAGTGGTTCCCAGACTTTTTCTGCAATGGGTAGAATATTTTCGAAAACTTCTATTCCAACACACATGTAAACGTCATTTGCTTCCAGACTCCCACTGGAATTGATTAAAAACATTGTAATACTTTCAAAACTGCAACGTCTTATTGAAGAAAAGAAAATAAAGTGACAAATCACCTTTACAGTGGAATTATTACAAGTCGCATATATCATATATTTTAAATTTCTCTGTCTCAAGTATTTCTCAAGCATCACTTATTATATAAGTCCACTTTGGGAACCACTGGCTTAATATATGTAGCTGTAGTGGGGAAGCCCATGCCTGTATTTATTGGGCACAGGTGAAAATTCTTTCTGGACCACAAAGTTCTAAACCAGTCCATCACAGAGCCCTGTAGCTGCACCACCTGATCATCAGGTTCTGGACCCTTGACAGGGTTTGAACCCTCTGTTTTCAGCAGACGGCTCTTACTACTGAATATCAGGAGCTCCCTGAATGCGTAATAATTTATAACAAAACTGTATGCAAGTCTTAATGCATTTTAACTCTAACTAACCTAACGTATGTCTTTGAAATGTGAAAGGAGTCTCTAAAGCTGTGAGGTGACACCACTAACCACTAAACCACCGTGATGATGCCTTCAGAGGGTGCAGTGTGTAATATACTAGCCCACCACTCCAGGTTTGAGTCCATATGGTGCTTTATTGCTAGGTTGGGCAGCTCTCTGATAAGCTGGTATCAGGTTCAGGGTATGCCTATGCCTGTACTCTTCTTTCTTCAAAGGTATGCAGCAGGGCCACAGAAGTTAAAAAAAAACAATGTTTAAAAAAGTGAAATTATTATTATGGATGAAGTCATATTTAGATGTCATAAAAGTTGACACAAAATCTCCAGGAAACACACTTAAATATGGCATATTCGAGGAAGGCTCCATTAATGATTGAGGTTCTATTATGGCTTGGATTTGTGGCGCTGGAAATTTTGTGTGGACAGAGGAACATAAATTCTACTAATGCCGGTCTTCAAACGATTTTCAAGTGATTTCACGTTTGCAGACACATTTCCAAAGTCGGAATAAAAATCATGAGAGTTTTGCTGGAGTTGAATCATAATCTTGTCATTTCAATCATTCGGGGTAAGGTGGTAATCATAGCTGTCTTAATTCAGTCTTTTTTTTAGTCTTGACATTCTGATCAAATCAACCGTGTTTAATATTATCTTAATTCATAAGCCTTGGCTCACGCAAACAGGTACGTGAACATTATCGGCAAGCACCAAATGGGAAGCAGCAAAGTGAGGACAGGAACGTCACAGGCTCATCCCCAAAAGGATTTTACATATACAAAGTACTGTGTGAAAGTCTTAGGTATGCTATATTTTTCAATTAATATTCTGCTTATTCCTTATTTCAATTTTAGTGCTCACTGCACTTTGTAGTTCTACAATTACAGACTGTAGTCCATCTGTTTCTTTACATACTTTGTTAGTCCCCTTAACTCTGTTTTCAAAGAGTCAGGACCCCCACAGGACCAGCACAGATAAGGTGCTATTTACAGTGGGGCAAAAAAGTATTTAGTCAGCCACTGATTTTGCAAGTTCTGCTACTTAGAAAGATGAGAGAGGTCTGTAATTTTCATCATAGGTACACTTCAACTATGAGAGACAAAATGAGAAAAAAACATCCAGGAAATCACACTGTAGGATTTTTAAAGAATTTAATTGTAAATTGTGGTGGAAAAAAAATAAGTATTTGGTCAATAACAAGTTCAACTCAATACTTTGTAACATAACCTTTACTGGCAATGACAGAGGTCAAACGTTTCCTGTAAGCCTTCACCAGGTTTGCACACACTGTAGCTGGTATTTTGGCCCATTCCTCCATGCAGATCTCCTCTAGAGCAGTGATGTTTTGGGGCAACACGGACTTTCAACTTCCTCCACAAATTTTCTATGGGGTTGAGGTCTGGACAACCGGCTAGGCCACTCCAGGACCTTGAAATGCTTTTTACGGAGCCACTCCTTTGTTGCCCGAGCGGCGTGTTTGGGATCATTGTCATGCTGGAAGACACAACCACATTGCCATCTTCAATGCTCTCACTGATGAAGGAGGTTTTGGCTTAAATCTCAACAATACATGGCCCTGTTTCATTCTTCCCTTAAAACGGATCAGTTGTCCTTTGGCCCCCCTTTGCAGAAAAACAGCCCCAAAGCATGATGTTTCCACCCCCATGCTTCACAGTAGGTATGGTGTTCTTGGGATGAAACTCAGCATTCTTCTTCCTCTAAACACGACAAGTTGAGTTTTACCAAAAGGTTTTCTATTTGGTTTCATCATGACCACATGATATTCTTCCAATCCTCTTCTGGATCCATCCATATGTACTGGCTTTAAGCAGGGGGGCACGCCTGGCAACTGCAGGATCTGAGTCCTTCTTGGCATAGTGTTGTTACTGATGGTAGGCCTTTGTTTACTTTTGGTCCCAGCTCTCTGCAGGTCATTCATCAGGTCCCTCCCATGTAGTTCTGGAATTTTCTCACATAATCATATCATTTGACCCCATGGGATGAGATCTTGCGTGGGGCCCCAGATTGAAGGAGATTATCACTGGTCTTGTATGTCTTCCCATTTTCCTTACAATTGCTCTCCCACAGTTGAGTTTATTCATACCAACCTGCTTTGCCTATTGTAGATTCCACTCACTCTTTCCCAAGCTTGGTGCGAGTCTACAATTTTTCTTCCTGGTGTCCTTCGACAGCTCTTTGGTGTCTTGGCCATGTTGAGTTTGGAGTCTGACTGTTTGAGCCTGTGGACAGGTGTCTTTTATACAAATAAGGAGGTCAAACAGGTGCCATTAATACAGGTAACGAGTGGAGGACAGAAGAGCTTATTAAAGAAGAAGTTACAGATCTGTGAGAGCCAGAAATCTTGCTTGTTTGTGGGTGACCAAATACTTATTTTCCATTCCGTGTGATTACAATGAAATTCTTTAAAAATCCTACAGTGTGGGTTTATTTCCTGGATTTTTTTTACTCATTTTGTCTCTCATAGTTGAAGTGTACCTGTGATGAAAATTATAGACCTCTCTCATCTTTCTAAGTAGGAGAACTTGCACAGTCCAGTTGGCTGAATAAATTCTTTTTTGCCTCACTGTCTGTATGTGGTGGATCATTCTCAAGCATTATAGCTGACACATGTGATTTGGTGGTGGTGTGTTAGTGGTTAGTTTGTGTGTTGCACTGATACAAGTGGATCAGACACTGCAGTCCTGCTGGAGTTTTAAACCGATGTACACTCACTGTCCACTTTATTAGAGACATTCAGCTTATTGCTCCACCTTGTAAATCTAAAGTCAGACACAGTAGCTCATGTATTGCCATGCACAGTTTTGTATTAGTGGTGGCTGGACAATTTTTTACGTGTGGACTATTTATCAGTTCCTGCAGTGACACTGGGTTGGGTTTAAAACTCCAGCAGGATTGCAGTGCCTGATCCACTCATATTGGTGCAACAACACACTAACACACCACCACCACCAACCAGAATTTAGTGTCACTTGCGTGCTGAGAATGATCCACCAGATAAAGCTAGTACCTGATCTGTGCTGGTCCTGTACAGAGTGAAGGGGGAACGAACAAAGTATGTAGAGAAACTGGACTACAGTCTATAATTGTAATTGTAATTGTAGAACTACAAAGTGTAGAACTACAAAGTGCAGGGACTAATAATATAATATCCTATATATATTATATATATATATATATATATATATATATATATATATATATATATATATATATACACACAAAATAAATTTGAACTAACTTCCTCACAAAATGAAAGGTGAAGATTGAAGTTTGTGATCTTGAACATTGGTGAAGGTTTAGGTTTGGGTAGACCTCAGGCATGCTGGGCATGCAGGACAGCCTGAAATGTTCCTGCTACCCTTCCGCTAGGAAGGGAGAGAAATATTCCTAATGCAAGAATACAAAGACTGTTAGCTGCTACAAGAGACGTTTGGGGAGGCTGTAGGTTCTACCTATGAAGCTTGCCAAACTGTTGCACATGCCAAATTCAGCAAATAAACAGATTCAAAACTGCAGTTTGTTTCCCTTTTTTTTCATTTACAAATCCACAACCATGTAATTTAAACAGGGCTACTCGACCTTTCGCATGAGGGATTAAATGAAACAAAAATATCGATCAACCCATAAAACCACAAGTATTTGGACTTGGTAAAAAGAAAATAAGTGGAGGATAGTTCCCCTTTAAAATCCTGTGCTACGAAAGCCACAGAATCCATTTGTGGAAACATTGTTCCATTAGAAATCCCCCAAGAGTGAACGCACTCTTCCCAAAGTCAATAAAAGTCAGGCATATTCAGGAAGTATAAAGCCCGACATGTTGGAGATGCATCAAAAGTGCGCCGACCAAGGACATGCTTGATACCAGATGAGCGTGAAAACCAGCACAGATAGCGTCGTTATGCAGTGCCAGCCCTTGACTTTACCTTTCTGAAGCTTCGTAGGTGCGATGCCTGTTCAGTGCTTGATTAATTCAAGAAGGTTGCCTGTTCAAATCCTATGCCTGCCAGAACCAGTCTTCAGAGCACGACCTGCAGGAATTGCTCAGCTCTACGCTTTGGTTTGGATTTCACTTGGACAGTGGTGTCTGGCAAATCAATTTCAGTTCACACTCTGCAAACACTTACTTCACTACCAGAGCACGCGCTGCAGGACAAGGTCATAAGAATGATGTTTGTGTAATTGTCCCGTTCTGAACCCTTACGATGATTTTTTCCTCTTTTTTTTGTGCAGCAAAGAAGTAAAGACAGATGGATCGTCATGCAGCATCACTCATTTCCACATCGTTAATCATGCTCTCGGTATTTACAGGTAATTACAGACTGCAATTATGGCACGGCGTTGTTGACCAGAAGGTTGAGGGTTCAAATCCAGCACCGCTAACCTGCAAAAGCTGGGTCATTAATAGAGGCCCTTGACAATCTATTGCTCAGATTGTGTCTTGCTTCAATGAAAACGCATCTACTTCACGTTTGCTCTTTGTTCATTCATATTCATACCCACTTAATCCAACCACTACCTGCTTCGAGGCTTCCAGATCTATCACTGGACTCACAACTCACTCACACTGGGACGCCCTTATCTATCTATGATATATTCTTACAATTCAAGCAGTTGTGGGTTGAAGGTCTTGCTCAAGGACCCAACAGTATCAGCTTGGCAGAGCTGGATTTGAACCCTAAACCTTTTGATCCATAGTCCAGCACTTTAACCGCTAGGCCACCAGAGTCCCACCAGAGACTTTATGAACAGACCTAACGTTAATGTTATTTTTCGACACAGGGACACATAGGGGGACATGTAGGGGATGTCGTGAGACTATGAAACTGAGCATGACTAGGGATTGTGGTGGCACAGTGGGTAAGCACCAATGATGAGAAGGCACCGGGTTCAAGTTCTAGCAATGCCAAGCTCTTGGGCCCTTGAGTAAGCGCTTTAACCCACAATTGCTTAAATTGTTTCAGCCCTTTTTGTATAAGGGTATGTGCGAAACGCTCCAAATGTAAATCTCATTTCACAGCTCCTCTGCTCTTGGCTCCTGTACTATCAGCACTCACTGAAACCATTCTCTTCACCTTGGCCTAGATACACCATGAGCAGGACTGTGGATCGTTTGCCCCGCTCTTTTCCCTTTCAGTAATGGAGTCGGATTTATGCGCAAACTAATTTGTTAATAGAGGAAACCACCTTTTACAGGGACGAAATCACAGACGGTCTTTAATTTATTGCACTATCTAAAAGCATGCAGAAACATTTTATTGATCTTTCTTTTCAGGGCTTGTTTGGCCCTGTAACAGGAACATGTTTGATGATGTGGTGTACAATTACTGTCTACCAGTTTTCAACGAATCCATGGCAACTAGCAACTACCAGCACGAGTGTCCCTGGCCTTCCACTATAAGGTATGTGTGTGTGTGTGTGTGTGTGTGTGTGTGTGTGTGTGTGTGTGTGTGTGCATTTTCCTCTAGTTACTGCAGTGCTTCGAATTCTGCGTTTTCATTTGATTAAAACCAAACATGATTAAAAAAGAAGAGGAGAGTGCATTTAGAATGAGTAGATATTAAGCTGTAACAGTCAGTTATGAAGTAAACAGCTTTTAATTTTACTTAGCAGTACTTGTGTCTAGAGAATACTACATAAAATTACTCCTAACCATGAAACTATGATATAAAATGTCTTAATATTTACTCTTTTGGTCCAGTTTTTAGGATTTATTCAGGGCCATGGCTGTGGTTTTTGGGCTTTTATTTCACCAATGTAATTATTCAACTCTATTAAGGTATCCGGTGTCCCACACAGTGCTAGTGGTTTGACCCAAGGAGTATTTCATCCATATACAGAACTGTGCAAACGTCTTAGGCCACCAATAGATTAGTTGTTTGTATGATTGGCTGGACCCAAAAACTTGGTTTTGTCACTCCAAAATACTCTTGCACAGGATCTTCCTTCCAGTCTTTGTGAGCTTTAGCATATCTTGAACTTTTCACTCTCTTCTCCTGATGAAAAAGTGGTTTCTTGGCTGGCAGCTACCCTTCCAAAAATGTGATGCTCAACTTGGCATTATGACGAATGCTACTACCGCCCAACTGTAAGGGGAGGTCACACTAAACACTTGTCACTGTA
Organism: Ancistrus triradiatus; assembly: GCA_025084515.1. Taxonomy (NCBI): domain Eukaryota; kingdom Metazoa; phylum Chordata; class Actinopteri; order Siluriformes; family Loricariidae; genus Ancistrus; species Ancistrus triradiatus. Next base: position 176,517 of record JAJAGP010000961.1, on the reverse strand, counting down.
GACTAAAGAAGCCTTTTTCTGATTCTTGTAGTTTTTAAATACAGCATACACATTTCCTGTGACCTATGCACAGTAGGTTATATATACAGTGCGGGCAAAAGTCTAAGACCACTAGTGAAAGTGCTTCTTTTTTTGCATTTTTGATTAGATAATTGATTAGCATTTGCTATGTCCCCCTTTATGATTAGTGACAGTATTCCCTTGTTCTGGAATGGATTTCAAGTTTGTGCAAAATCTGATGATCCATGTGATCCTGTTTGATGTGACAATACAGGTAGTCCTCGGGTTACGACGGTCTCGAGTTACGACGTTTCGTGGTTACGACACATCTCCCATTTACCGTATAGAGCCTTGTTTCGACTTAAGTGGTTTTGCGTCGTAAACGTCATAACGCGAACTTCATGTTTGGTGTGGGAGGCGGAAGAATACACGGTTACGCGGCTCGTTTTTTGATAATTACTGTGTTAGGATAGGATAAGTGCTTACAGTATGTTATGTACCGTATTTTTCGGGCTATAAAACGCACTGGATTATAAGGCGCAATATCAATGATTGACTTCTAACGGATATATTTTCATGCATAAAGCGCACCGGGTTATAAGGCGCATTAAATGAAACAAAACTCTTAAGTTCCGTCTGAAGCTCAGTTTGGTCTTCTTTACCTGGCGCAGGGCGTCTTCTTGCTTCCTCCACTTCCGTACCATTGATTCGTTAATGTTGAATTCTCTCGCAGCTGCTCTATGTCCATGTTGCACTGTGTGACCGATAGTGTTGAGTTTGAAATCCGCTTCGAAAATAAATGAATGAATGCACACACCCTAATGCTGAAGCACATACCGTATTACTCCGCTATGCTGCGCACTACGGTGGCCGTGAGCTTCGTAACCGTGCTAAAACATTTTGACAGATTTATGAGCGCCGTGTACTATGTACAATCGGTTCTAGGTCAGAAAGCACAACCAGAATTAATTCATACATTAGGCGCACCGCATTTTAAGGCACACTATAGATTTTTGAGAAAATTAAAGGATTTTAAGTGCGCCTCATGGTCCGAAAAATACGGTACATACAGTATGTATGTGTATTCCAACTTACACCGAAAATCGGTTTATGACGCCACCTAGGAACGGATCTGCATCGTAAGTCGAGGACTACCTGTATTCCAAGGAGCATGTGGTGAGGTTACTGAATGCTTGGCTTTCTCTGTCTTCAACTGCCCCCATAAATACCCGATGGGGTTTAGGTCAGGTGACTGTAGAGAAAAGTCCACAACAGTCAGATTCACTGAAACTGTTATGCTGCCGATGTGATTTGTAGTAAAAAAAAAAAACATTGTGTTAAATTCAAGAAAATTACAAAACAAAAGCATTTTCACTCATGGCCTCAGACTTTTGGCTTTAATAAGTGAGGTCATAAAGCAGCTTTCCAAAACGTTCCTGAGAAAAACTTGTTGCAGGGTTTTATAAGAGCACCTTTAGCTCTTTGGAAGGCCTTGATGAAACGCTTCTTGAAACTCCATTGGACTGCTTTCTAAGTGGCATTAGGAGCTTACAGTGACTTCCTAACTTGAAAGTTGAAAAGGCTAAAAATAGCGTGGTTTAAATGTTGCCTCATCAGAGATCTATGATCCGTAGTCGTGGGAATGAAATGACTTTTAGATTCCCTCGAGTCTTTTGGTTTTCTTTTTGATGTACTAGCATTGACTCATGGCTGTGATGTTATGATATTTTGAGGTCTCAGGGAAGTTCAATCTTCCATTCGCTTTCTGATTGGATTAAATGTTATTCCACAGGTCATTCAGTATTCTTTTTCTCCCTGTTTTAGACTCGCTCGTCCTGGTTAGGGCCAAGCGGGGTTTGGAACCAATACCTTTACTCACTAGGGACAGGTAGATGTATGCTCTGGTCGCAGCAGGGGTTGTTTTAGTTAATGATCCCTGTCTGGCCTCCCCTCCATTAGAAAAAGACAATCCAGGTTTTGGCAGTGCTGGACTAGCAAGATTGTCTTGTAGTTGATAGTGAATAATCTGGACTTAAAGACTAACATGAACCCAATCAGAAAGCAAATCATATGTACATCTTTCAAATATAATAAACACACACATATATATGTGTGTATAATGTTTTCAAGTCTAAACCAATTAGTGAGTAAAGCTAACCAAGCAAGGTCCAATTCCTACATTTGTACGTATAAGGCTTACCATTAGGACTGCCCACTTTAGGCTGAAAGAGCCCACAGGAAAAGAAAATCACTGGCAAGATCTCCTTAATGTCTCTGGAGCTTCTGCTAGATGACATTGTGAACAAATGGAAAGAAACAAGAGAATTTTATTTGCTTCTCCTTTTTCTCTAGTTTGTCTCCCAATCAAGAAGATTCTTAAGCAAGTATCTCTAGTGAAGTCTCACTCTGTGCTCAGATCTGCCAGCTTCTACATTCTCATGTTTATCGGCATTTGTTTAACGCATAGGGGGATGTGGAGTGACATAGCAATGGAAAAAAAAGATTTCTGAAAATATATAATTATATTTCATTGTTACATGTGTTAGTATAGAGCGGGGACAGCTAACAAATTATTGTTCAGTATTCTAGGTAGTTTTCATTCATATTTTAAATGTTAAACCTTAAATTTGCAATAATTTTGCAAATTTATGTTAATTATCTCTACACGTAATGTCAGTGGAATTGCTCACCAGTTCAATGTGAAGTACTTTCACTGTGACTATACTTTTTTGAAATATATTTAAGCTCAAATGTTACGGTTCTGCACCCAACAATGATTTTTCCCTTCTCTCAAGATCAGAGTGAAAACATTTGTGACAAAGTTGATATTTAAGTGAAAAATGAACAAGAATCACCATTAGGTCTCCCAAGCTGTAAAAAAAGCAGCTGCTGAGCACCAGAATTATCCTATGAAATAATTAATAGCAGCCAGTCATGCAATTACTCAAAAATCAGCAGTTATACTGTACTAACATACTGAAATTGTTTATGGTAGAGAATACACAGTCATTGGTTCTCTGTGGCCTTGACATATCTAAAAAGCACATTTTTGGCTTTGTGTTACGTTATGTACTTCCAAAGCATCTATTCACCCACTCTTGTATAGAAATGCGCATATTCTAAGGTAATCCATAACCCCCTGATTGTCTCCATACAGCATCTACAAATGGTTGGACAAGTGTGTGAACGTCACAGCGTATGAAACCCTGTGCAAAGAGCCCACTTTGAAAAACAAAGTCTTCCTGGAGCTTCACCGCACTTATTTCTCCCACTGCTCCTTCATGCAGGATCCTGATATGCTCGTTCTGATGGCGCTCATTCTGCCGTGCATCGCTGCCACCTTCCTCATGCCCTGCTTATGCACCTACCTCGCCACCACCAGCAGCACAAAATTCTAATCTGGAGGCGCTCTCGCATCAAAATACAGAATATTATAAATACACAATTCTTATGCACTCACTGACAAAAAAAGAAGGAGTTGTTGACTGAACCTTTATATGTATGAATGTAATGATGACAGAAAAGTGATATAATATTAAAACTGCAACATTAAAAGGAGGCTCTAGTACCCTGTTAGGCTGCCTGTAGCCTGGATACAAGATGAGATGGGGTTGGGCATGGAGGCACATAGGTTCAATAAGGTGTCCAGTGGCACATTTACCCACAGATGTTGCAGCTGGGACCGACTGCCATCAGATCACAAACAGAACCTAGTTTTGTCCCAAAAGGCAATATAATCCCAATCAATAGCAGTCCAGGTTCCTCGTTCATGACACAACGCCAAACTAAGGTGACGATGGCAGGCTGTCGATGGCAGAACACGTAATGGGCACCATGATAACAAATTTCCTTCTGCTAAGCACATGGAAATGGTCTGGGCAGAGACAGGGGTCTATACTGAACGTAGCATCTGTGTCTGGATGGTGGTCAATGAAACTGTGGAAGCTGCTCGTGTTGTCGATGGATCAAACGATCCTCTTTACTGGTGGCCTGAGGGATGTCTAGCTGCACCAAGAGGTACATAGCCAAAAAGTATCCTCTGAGAACCTTTTTATAGGGCAGCTGGGGAAGCACTTTTATGCCCTCTGGTGGCAAGACCCAGTGTCTAATCAGACCACACCTTTAAAGAGTTACATACCTGCCTGAGACAGAACTGCATGCCGAGTTTTGCAGCAGTCTGACATTTCAGTCTGGGTGTGTTATTTATTGTCAATGAGTATATGAGATAAAATGGGTTTAGTCTAGAGGAGATCCCACACATAGCTGATTTGACAGATTTACAATTTCAAACTTCGAATCTATTATCTACTATTTACTATTTATCTTGGAGTCTGCTTGTAGGCTCATAATTGGGCTCATTATGAAGCTCTCATTTGATGTCAAAAGTTGCTTCATCGTGCAGTTTCAAATCGTCTTCTTCAAAAGCTGCCTCTGCAGTTCATACATGTGTCCTGTAATTGCCTAGGAATTTGCCTCATTGATCTACCCAGGATTTAGGTTCTGGCTGGAACCCTTTTTACCAATTAATCACTGAGAAGCTTGACACTGCAATCTCAGATGCATGTAAGAGCTTGAGAAGCTCATATATTGTTCTTCTAGCCCCTTTCACAAATCTGGGTTATGACTGGGGCACTTTGGCTGGTAATTTGGAACACACATTTGGTTTAAGGCAGTGAAAATGAATTCGGAAGGTTGTGAATTCAAGTCCTGGCTCTTCCATGCTGCCAAAGTTGGGTCCTTGAGCAAAACCCTCAACTGTTCAGTACAACTGCAAGTTAAATGCTTCTTGTGTACAAAATGGATATATTCCGCATGATCTATGTATATTTACAATACTGTGCAAATGTCTTAGGCCACCATTAGGACAGCTATACCATTGGTAAAACAATTGTATAATGACCATGTATTATTATGTCTCAGTCTCTTTATTAGAAAACAACCAGAAAATACAGGAAATGTTTATGCAGTATTAAAAAAACTGAACAAATCAGAAAAAAACAGCTTCTATGGGGTACAGTGGCAAGTATTTAGTGACCGCCCCTTAAATGTGAGCAATAGCAAGTAGACCCTTGAACAGTGTGAATAAGATTGATCAGGAATGACCTTTTTGGAAAGGTAGCAGCCAAGAAAGCCGTTTTTAAAAAAAAGCAACAGGGTGAAAATGCCAAGATATGCAATAGCTCACAAATATTGGAATGAATATCGATGAAAAAGAGTACAATATATGACAAATCCAAGTTGCCGACGATATGTTATAGCCTATATAGTCATAATACCATTGCTAAAACAGCAAATCTATTGATGGCCTAAGACTTTTGCACAGTACTGTACATTCTCAGAGTGATTTGTGGTTGGCCAAATGAAGAATTTATGGCACAGCTCTACAATATTGCATCATCATGTTTTAAATCAGTTACATCAGCAGTAATCTTAGTAGTCTAAGCACATAAGTACACTACATGGCCTAAAGTATGTAGACACCCCGTCTAATTAGTCATCTCTGTTATTTCAGCTGCACACACAGCTGGAATGTCCATAGAAGGGGTTGTACTGAACACCTCAGTGACTCTCAATATAACACATACTTAAGTTTCCCCCAGCAACAAGTCAGTTCCTCAACTTTGTACCATAAAGAAATGGTTTGATGGAGAATTGGTTACAAATTGCACTTTTACTTATAGTTTTTTTTTTATAAAATATGCACCCCGAACCTTTCCTCATTCATTTATTTTTACAACTTTCATTTATATGAATTTTCATATTGCTGTAGCAGCAATGTAGCAGCAATAAAGTTTAATACAAAGGTCCCATTTGCTATTGTTTGCTTAAATGTAAGTAAATTGAATTAACCCGTTCCAGATCCCCAGAAAATTCACACTGTATAAGGCATTATTGGCATTAATGGAGTTGTATTATACAGGTGCTCCATGATTTATGATGGGGATACATTCCAACAAATCCATCATAATTTGAATGTATCATGAACTGATGAGTGTAATATAGTCTATAGTGTATCATAGCGGAGCCGACCTTATTGTTTAAAACACTTATGTTAACCTACAGTTGGCTAGATCATTAACATAAAGCTTATTTCATAACAGAGTGTTGAAAATCTCTTGTAATTCCTTGAATAATGTATTGGAAGTGAAAAGCAAAAGCAAAACTGGCTGTGCCCGGAAGCCCAGCCTATGTGTCAGAATATGGTACTGTGCAGTAGTTCTCACTGTTGTCCTTTTGGTTGGTTGTTATCAATAACCCTTTTAGGCCCCAAGGTGGCTTATTTGCACTATAATACCATTCTGAAGATGTAAAAATACAGAAAAACATGAGAAACGCAGCAGAGATCTTCAATGAGGGCTATTGTGAACCTGAATCACTGTGTGCTGAATCGTGACTCGATGATTCGTGTCTAATAATAATGAACCATGCCCATGGTATGGCTGAGAAATTCTGTGAAGCAGGCCTTCAGGGATCTTTGAGGAATGGAAAGCGAAAATAAATTAGTACTATGAGGTGGAACCAACAGATTTAGTGCTTAACAGTCCTTTAAAATGAACCATGGAGTGATTCATTGGTATAATCTGTTTTTCTTCATGTCATTCTGTACTAACTGTAAATGGGACATTTAAAGATTGATTAGCCCCACTGTACGGAGTACTCGGAACCAGTTTCCTTCTGCATTTCTTGGTGAGAACTGCAGTATAATGAATGATTGGCTTTTCCCAGATCCTGAAAATATGTCTGAAACAAAAATGGCACTACCTTTAAACTATGGACGATCAACATTGCTGTTGGTAAGTCATTATTGCTAAATTCCAGACAATCTCCTATTAATGCACCAACACATTTTATATTTTAGCTGAAACATCCATAATGGTATAAGCAGCGGTTCCAGAGTGTCAGTCAGTTCAAAATGTGACCTTTTTACCCCTGGCTTTTGGCCTTGATGTTGATATTTAAAAGCTGGCCAATCCAAAGAACAGCCATCCAAAATTATGTTTGAGGTTACGAGGTTCAAGCACATTGGTTATGTCTGTAGAGACTGATAATATAAACACCGGCTTACAACAAAGCATTTTGAAACACAATAAATATTTTATTCTCAGACATAAAATTAACAATGTTTTACAATGTTTCGAAAACTTTTTACAGTAATAGCAATTGCTACTGCTATTCAAACACCCACACCACGTTCTCTTTTAGTATTGCTAATGCTAAAGTAATACATTACTAATACCATAAAGGCTTGTGCAAATTGTTTGTCTTTTTAGACAAATTACACCTCTTACTGTGGTCACAATCAGGCAACACTGAGTTCTACAAGTGTTTGGGACTGACAGCAATCAGATTTAAGGAGAGTATACTGACAGTGATAAAGGTATGGAAAAAATATTCTAATCATTTTATATTATTGGAGTAAGCAAGTGGTTTTTATTTCAGATTGTACCTTTGCTAAAAATAAACATGTTCACGGACTCTGCAGGCAGTGACATAGGAAATGGCTTGAATGTGAATGTAATAAATCCTGTGAGGTCAAACCTTCACATTAATCAGAATATGAGAATCAGTTTCATATAATTTGATTTACATTGTTTAAATACCGTATAATGCAAATTAAAGGTCATATATATCACGTTTTTGACCCTACTTGTCCTGGTCAGGTTCACTGAGCCTTCGGTCCTGATCCCTGGAGAACAGAGGGTGCAGGTGTAAAAGTTCCCTGGAAGGAACACCAGTCCATCAAAGGGCTGTATAGGAGTTGTTGTTGAACCACAAACTATGTAGTCAAGTAGCTAAAATGCATTTATTGGTTTTCAAAAATTATCGCTGTTAAAGCAATAACACATTAATTTTGACAGCCCTCTATATATACTGTGTAAAAGTCTTAGACCACCATTAGACTAGAGATCCCATTCTTTTAGCAATGGTATAGTGTCCCTATATAATTATTTCTCACTCTAATTATTAGAATAAAACCAAAAAAGAGAAAATCTGTATCAAAACAACCCCCCCCCCCCAAATAAAAGTTATAGGCTAAAATTTCAAGTATTTAGTGGGATCTCCCTTTACATTTGAGCTACAGCAGCATCTGACAGCTTCACTGGGATGCCAGATGACCTTACAGAAGAAGCTTGATCAGGAATGATCTTTTTCCCCAAGCGGAATCAAGTGAGTAATTAATCAATTAAATACAAATAAAATAAAAAAAGAATAATACAAAAAATAAAATAAAATAAAAAATAAAGCTTATAAAGATTGAAATGAAGATCAGTGGAAATGAGAATCATGGAGTAATTCCAAGGTTTTAAGTTTTTGGGTCCAGTGGTCGACTGTATGTTATATATGGTCATTATTGCCATTGCTAAAACAACAAATATAATGGTGGCCTAAGACTTTTGCACATGTGGCCTGTGGTGGACGATTTATCCTTAACAGCTAAAACTGCTGTAAGTGACATATGTTAAGATCCAGGGTAAATTGAAAAATGAATATATAATGTCTATCGGAAATGAACAAAGCTGAACACTTGATATGCTCAACCCTACAAAAAAAATTCTCTGTACTTTAAAGGAATAAAATGGGAATAACGTGACTACATAAATCACCTCTCATAGAGCACAGAACATGACATTTTATGCCACGACGTTACAGCTTTGCACTGTGAAGGACCGCACATTATTTCGTGTTACTTGAGGTATAGAATTTATTCGATTTGTGGGATTTGCACAGCTCTAATTTAGGGATATAGCCACAATGGTAGGTGTCAAGCTAAATAGTGACTATATGATGAAGACTAAAGTGTATGCAAAGGAATACAGCTCCATAATCCATATAATAAAGGCTTGGCAAGTCTTTGAACTGAGTGTATGCTCGTGGTTGTATATGTATTTCTGAGCGAGGTGTTTTTTACATAACATACCTTTTCTAAATGTACAGAAAAGCTTTTTTGGGACACATGTCAGAATATTCTTTTATTACTCCCATTCTCACCATATATATGTTCGTCTTCCACTGGATCTAATGCACTGTTTAGAGTTGACTAAATTGTTGTTTTGTATTACTTGTTGTTCCCAGCCTGGTCTACTTTAGAAAATTTAGGTGAACATACTGTAGAAGGCTAGCTGGAACCATTTTTTATTACCGTCACTGACTTTCTCAGTGCAATAAAGGAAATTTGAGGGTATTAGAGCGGAGCAGTCAGACATGATGTTAAGAAATAACACATCGTTCATGTGGGTGGTCTGTGCGACCAGGGTGGCATCAGCCAATTAGACCCATCAGAGCGTCAGGCATGCCAAGTCCTATTTATGTTTCATCTCGGTCTAACCACAGGTAAGGCCGTGGCTTTTTGTTTTCTCTAATAATAGTCGCACACCTCTTTCTTTCAGTTTGTAACTTTCTATTCTTAACGTGCACACATCCCACCCCGCAGTGCAAACACTACGACCAGAAAGATTAGCCGACAGGTATCTCCGTGCGTGCCTGAACAGGTGAATTCTTTCCCCGTGCAGGGAAACATCCATGCTGAACTGCAGATCATTAGGACGTTGGACGAACGCTCTGTCTGCAGTCTTGGTAACCACACCATGACAACAGTCTCCACTTCAAGAGCCCTTTTGTTCACCATCCACCTCTGTTGATTTAAGCCATTCCTCTAGGGGCCGTGTCCAGGCACTCGCCCTGCTGGCGTCAAGCTGAATGCTGCCTGCAGACATATTATTATAGCTAGACAATGGCCCGGTGCAGAGGTTCGAGAGGAATCCGTATTACATGTGAAGTTTTTTTTTTTTTTTTTTTCCCAGAAGCCAACTTCACAAGGAAGGAAGTCATAGCCTACTCTGTATTCCTCATAAAGGAAAATCAGTAGGAATTGCAGTGTTGGATCTAGTGCAAGTCTAACAAAACGAACCCTCTGAGGTGAGTCTCTCAGCACCAAAGTAGACACACTAATACACTTCATAGGCAAAGGTATGTGGACATTTCTCCTAATTAGAGGGCTCAGCCACACACAGTGCTAACAGTTGCAGAAAATCAAGAATACAGCCATGAAATCTCCATAGACAAACACTGGCAGTAAAATAGATCTTACTGCCGAGCTCAACACAGGCCACACAGGCTCACAAAACAGAAACGCTGAGTGTTAGAAGCAAGCGCATAAAAATTGTCCCTGCAGCACACACTAGCACCTTTCTGACTGCCTCTGGAAGAAATGTGAGCTTATTTGCTTATGCATTAAGTTTCCATGGTCGAGCAGTCAAACATGAACCTAATATCACCAAGTCCATTGTTTGATGTAAAGCACACCACCGCTGGACCAGTGAACAACCACTCTCTGAAGTCATCAACCACCTGTTACTGACAGACACATCTGGGTTTGGAGGATGCCAGGTGATTACTACCTGAACGTTTGGTAAGGGTTGAATAATTGGGGGTTCCAACTTTGTGGCAACAGTTTGGGAAAGTACCACACTTTTGTAAATAACACACTATGGTGTATAGTGTTGCAATAACTGGTCTAGAGACCGGACCTTACACAAATGGTCTTGATCTTGTCTCGGTCGCAACCTCATCTGGACTCGGTCTGGTCTCGGTCTCTCGGCAAGATGGACTCTGAAAGTCTTTTCAAGAACAGCCGAGTCCAATACATCTGTCTGAGGTAACGTTAATTATAAACAGAACTTTTTTTTACTGAATAAACCGTGAACAATCCATTCAAACAGAATCAATCAATAGTTTCTCTACATGCCTAATAAAATCTGCACTCGGATTGGCTAACAGGGAAAAACAAATTCATGTTCTTCTCGTTCAGTATCCAATCAATGAACACGTTTTATTTTGACTAGTCTGACGTTAAGGTTGACGTTACATTCTTGCTGCTCGCTTTACTTTACCATGTCCGCAAAATCTGAAATTATTATTGTTATGGTTTCACATTAAATAATAATAAATGTATAGAATGGATGTTGTTTCTATATTCATTTGACTTTTTGTGGTCATTTAAAATTTGATAGAAGGGGGGAAACAGAATCATTACCATCATTTGCTTCCTAAAGTTACTTTGCGTTAGTTTGACTAAGATTATAATATAATAATAATAATCATTCATATATATATATATCTCAAAAGGTGGCTCTACAAAGTACTAACTGGGTTCTCTTTATCTACTTTTAGGACTTGTACAGAGTCATGTTCTTAAATCTAACGGAAAGCCTATCCAACAATAGATGTATTATAGTATATCCAACAATAATAGTATTAATTCCCATTCTTTTGGAATAAGAGATTCACCAGGACATGATGTTTGGATGTCCACATCCTTTTGGCCATTAAGCATATCAGGTGCTACCTAGAATAGTATCTCAGGTTCTTCCACTGTATCTCCATACACACTAAAACTACTGAATCAACACGATTTAAGAGCCTTCTCATGTAACGTCCTGTGGGAAACCAGGCCAGGTCTGGGAAGCTGAGATTTTGAGGTTTGCATAATGTACACAGTGATGCAACACTATCAACAGGTACACGGACAGAATATTATTTACAGTGTAAAGGGTGGATTTCGCTCTAAGCTCAATATCGCCAGCATCTGGATCCAGGATAAGCCTCAATGTGTTGTCAAACAAGAGAAGGAATACCTAAGCATGCCTGAAAGTTACGGAAGGAGCTCCACCGGACCTGTCCACAACCCATAGAAGAAATGTAGTTAAAGAATAACACAGAGAAAAACAGAGAGAAATCTGAGGCTGCTTGCAACATAGCATCGATCTGTTGGGATGTGGATTTTAAAAGCACACATCCTTCCTTTTCGTTAATGTTTGACAGACGGAAGGTTTCAACTGTGACCCAAAGCAAACGCAAAAGCACTTACCCCTGCTTATCGTGGTCAGGGTCACGAGGCTAACCCAGAATTCAATGGACAAAAGTTCTGAGACCACCAGTGATTTTTTACATTTTTCTGGAATTAATGCAATTGTTTTCATTATAAATATGATGACCCAAAACATACCTCTAACCTTTGCAACAACTCTGGGGTGTCATCAGACCCAATTTACTGGGGCACATGCCCCACTAAACCTGCAGGGGTAAAAAGTCAATTTTATCTTGGATTCGGCAAATTCACAGGCACTACATTTCCCATAATGGCCAAGCATCTTTCCAACCACTTGCACACTTTCAGTCAGAGCCAGTTTCTTTTGGATTTTCACATGGAGTAATGGACGTGCAAATACGTAAAAGAAAATCACAATGCAGATAAGGTAATGGCAGCTCATAGCTATATTTCATTAATGCAGTTATTAAAAAAATAGTTTATTGTTAATTTGTTCATTCCCTTTTAGAGTAATGCCCACTTGTGTCACTTTTAAATGGGAGAAATGTAGCTTTGTGAAGCTTTGGATCATTTCCAATAATCGATTCAAAAGGACTCAGTGCACACCTTAGCGACATCTGCTTAACAGATTTGTCAACTGCCTCAAGACAACCTGAACATGGCATACAAATAAGGACTTAAATTTGAACACAGTTTTTTCTCAAATAAAGCATGTAAAGGAATTTAGGCTATTCTTTTTGTACTTTTTAGCTGGCACTGATTAATAGAGCTTTCAGGGAGTGACTTTAAAGTAAAATAAGGAGCAACAGGATTACTTTTTCCAGGACATAAAGAAAATCCCCATTACATTTTTAAAGTAACTTGGAACATTACGTTATGTTGAGGAACGTCTCCAACACTGATCAAATTCAAGAAAAAATGCATAATAGAAACATTAGTGACCTCAGACTTTTGGTCTCCACTGTAGCTGTGCCACCCAACGTTCATTTGCGAACCCATCTGAAGTTCGAAGCCAAACTCTCACAAACCATTTGCAGGAGCTGGCTATGCCTCAGCTGTGACCCATTCACTGATTTGGCAGCAGAATAGTTAACACTTATAAGTGCTTAGTCCATCCATATATAGAATTAAAATGTACAGGTGAAAAATGATTTTATATTTTATATTTTATACTCTGTTCATCAATATTGTATCATATAGCTTTATGATAGCTGGTTCCATAAAATAGAACAGGAATGCAATGTACAATAATAAGTCTCATATTATGAACACATAAATAAATGTAAAGGTCATCCCTTTTCAGTCCACGCTCATAGCTATTACAAACGTCACTGATCAAGTAAAGTCGCCCATTTGAACAGTGTAGAATCAATCGATCAATCAAATCAATCAATCAATAGTTCATTAGCAGTTCTGCATAAAAGCAAAGGGAACTGCACAGTAAGTGCTTCCCCCTGATTAAACCTAAATGCTGAGGTACTAATAAAAGCCCCTGTGGGCACAAAAGAGAAGGCAACTCAGATCTACAGGCAGTGAGCTTCCGGGTGCACCCTTTATTCAAGCATTATCAAGGCTCCAGAATGGTGCAGACTAAAGGGACGGTCACTAAGGCGACGTTCGCACAGCAGGTACAAACCGATCTTTTTCATCATGTGACACTGTTGTGTAAAAACAGGCTCAATCTGACATTTTCAGTTGTAATCTGGACCACTGTCATATGTGGTATTGAAATTCAGTCTGGATAGCCAGATCGGAATTCATGCGACTTTTCCGTCATTCCAACTTGACCAACTTGAAAAGGGAAAATGATGACGGCAGTGAAGGAGGTTTTCAGTGGTGGGATAACGAACTAACAGACCTCATAAATATTTGGGGTGATGACTGTCTGAACAAACTTAGAAGGCACATATTGCAATTTCCCCATGTTTGAAGATTTTCTGAAGATCAATTTCTAAAGAAATGACCGAACATGGCCAGAGGAGGATGTGTCTGCAGTGTCAACAAAAAAAATTAAAAGTGAAGCTTAAAGAAACCAAGAATGCAAACCAGGCAAAATTGGCCCTAATCCGATCTTTTTCGTCGTCATATAATGCAGATGTGTTATCTTTGGGGCAGTGTAAATGGGAAAAAAATTGAATCTGATATTTTCCGAATTTTTGGATCACAGTCGCATGGGCAATGCGGCTTATGTGTTCTTAATGTCATTCCAACTCAACATTTGTCATAAATGAGGAGAAGAGAAATGATAGCAATGAGGGAAGTTTTGAATGGTGGAATGGCAAACTAGCAGACCTCATATAAACTTGGGGTGACGTCTCTGTGTAACAAATTAGAAGTAACATACCAGAACATACCAGAAAAGTTCTAAAGAAATGACCAAGCGTGGCCACAGGACGACGTGGCTGCAGCGTCAATGGAAAAAAAAAGTAAGGTGAAGTTTAAAGAAACCAAGGATGCAAAGCAAAGAAGTGCCTGTTTCTGGGGACTCCATTTTGATCATTTTCCTCTGGACGAGCGAGTCACGTGAAGCGTTGCTCTTTCACTCAGTTTAGGAGCGTGAGCTGTTCAAACAGTCTTTATAAAATTGGATTTGGGATACTTTGTATGCTGTGTGAACGTAGCCTAATATTTCTGGAAAGTTTTGCAGTCAGAAGTTTAACACCCATCTCTTTAAACAGATTTCCTATCAAATCCATGTCATTTCATATCACATGGCTCCATTTTTTTCCAGTGTAAAGCCTAAAGCAGAAAGATCTTTGACAAACACTTTATATTTTTTGTCACAGTCTAGAACAGTGACAATTGTCCTGGCCTGTAATTATAGTCGTACCCCGCTATCTGAATTCCCACTCTAAGGAATGAGCTTTGGAAATAGCTCCGGCAGTAACAATGGTGAATCCAAAAACTCATTCTCATAAATGTAATTCTACAGTGAGTACTGCAATAGAGTAACATTTGTTAGGCACGAACCTAACCCCTCACAAACGCGAACAAACACACACAAGGGGTAGTAGACGTGAGACTGTAGTAATACATGAGGGGCTAACCATGGTAGAGAGTCAAATCCCTGTCCTATATGTAGATAACAGATACACAGAACATCCCCACAATTAAAACCCTCAAGTTTAATCCCTCAAGTTACTGTCTGTGCAATGTTTGGTATGTTCTCCATTCATGGGTTTTATTCTGCCTGCTCTAACTTGCCTTTGGTGGTGAGTGACTACGTCCTGTCCTGGTGTCTTCCCGACTTGCGCCCATTGTCTCTGGACCTGCTGAAGGTTGTATTGTGAAAATACTGAACTGAATGAACTAACCTCAAATAAATTACTCATACACAAGAAGCTTAGCATTTAGGTGTAGGATGTGCTCGTGTCTAGCTGAGCACTTGCGTGATAAATTGAGATTAGACGTTCCGTTTAACCAATAAACCATAATGTTCCTTTTATTTTGACTGCGTAAAGAGTGTCGAAAGTTATAGCTGAAGACTTAACCCAGCATTTAGATTAGTAAGCGAAAGCCAAGACAGTAACAATAATGTGTTTGGAAATCTTTTATAGGAAAACCACATTCATAAATGTGATGCTGTTCTGAACCCCAGCCAGACAGACTGTCAGGAGCTATTACTGCTTTAAGACTAGGTGAAAGAAAGTAGGGAGTTGTGTTGAAATTATGAATACCAGTGGCCTAATGTGGAAGCCCGGTGTTTATATGGGAGGTGAATGGCCTAGAGGTCAAAGCTCTGAGCTAATCTGAAAGGTTCAAATCCTGGCTTTTCCAAGCTGCCAGTGTCAGGCCCAGGCCTTAACTTTCAACTGTTCTGATTAATTGTAAGCCTCTTTCGAAAAGAGATCTGTTTGGTTTCATTGACATGATTGAATGTATGGGATTTCAAAAGCGTTTTTCAAGGATTGTCGGAGCATTGTGGATCGGATAAAGGGTGTTTTACACAACGACCACATCTACATTGTATCTGACAGTGTGGATGGGTAAAAGATTGATTAGGTGAATAAATACAGTGGAACTTTATCATTAATTCATTCCAGAATTCATTTTTCCCATAACAAATCATGAGAAATTATTAAATCTGTTCCAGACCCAGACAAAATCAACACTGTATGAGAGCCTACAGTGGTGCTTGAAAATTGTGAACCTTTTAGAAGTTTCTATATTTCCAATATTACATATTAGTGAGTGGCAAAAGAATGTGAACCTCTAGGATTAGCAATTATTTAGCCCAATCAGGTGTGAGTTCGCACCCTGTTTTATTTAAAGAACAGGGATCTATCAAAGTCTGTTCTTCACAACACACGTTTATGGAAATGTATCAAGGCATGAACAAAGGAGATTTAGGAGGACCTCAGAAAAAGATGCTCATCAGGCTGGAAAAGGTTACAAAACCATCTCTAAAGAGTTTGGACTCCACCAATCCAAACTCAGACAGATTGTGTACAAATGGAAGAAATTCAAGACCAATGTTACCCTCCCCAGGAGTGGTCGACCAACAAAGATCATTCCAAGAGCAAGGTGTGTAATAGTTGGTGAGGTCACAAAGGACCCTAGCTTAACTTCTAAGCAACTGATGGCCTCTCTCACAATGACTAATGTTAATGTTTCATGAGTCCACCATCAGAAAAACACTGAACAAACAATGGTGTGCATGGCAAGCGTTGCAAGGAGAAAGCCACTGCTCTCCAAAAAGAACATTGGTGCTCATCTGCAGTTGTCTAAAGATCACGTGAAAAAGCCAGAAGGCTATTGGAAGAATGTTTTGTGGACGGATGAGACCAAAATAGAAATTTTTGGTTTAAAAGAAGAGTGTTATGTTTGGAGAATTTGTCATGTTTTGAAATGACTAAGTCAAAGTCCTGACCTTCATCCAATGTTGTAGAAGGACCTGAAGAGAGCAGTTAATGTGAGGAAAACCCACCAGCATCCCAGAGCTGAAGCTGTTCTGTACGGAGGAATGGGCTAAAATTCCTCCAAAGCCGATGTGCAGGACTGATCAACAGTTTTAGGAAATGTTTAGTTGCAGTTATTAGTGCACAGGGGGGTCACACCAGATACTGAAAGCAAAAGGGTCACATACTTTTGCCACTCACTAATATGTAATATCGGATCATTTTCCTCAATAAATAAACGACCAAGTATAATATTTTTGTCTAATTTATTTAACTGGGTCCTCTTCATCTACTTTTAGGACTTGTGTGAAAATGTGATGATGTTTTAGCTCATATTTATGCAGAAATATAGAAAGTTCTAAAGGGTTCACAAACCTTTCAAGTACAGCAAGAAATAGTTTTTCAGCAGCAAATCAGATGCAGTTACTTAACATACAGAGACAAGTTTCTTAATGGGATTTTATTTAGACGCAAGTCATTTAGAAGACACCCTTTACCAGAGCTTCTTACAATCTTACAATCCAAGCAACTGTAGGTTAAGGGTCTTGCTGAAAGACCCAACAGTGGCAGAGATGGGATTTGAGTGTATAATGCAGTACCTTAGCCACTTGGCTACCAGTCATCCGTCAATACAGATTCCACACTTCTTTTTTAGTCAGTGACGAGAATGAGCTGGTGAGCGAATATGTGAATGAGAAGAAATTATTCATTGAGAGAGTGAGTAAATGGGTGGCTGAGTGAATGAGCAAGTAAAGGATTGAGTGAATGGGTGTGAATATGTGAATACTGAGGGAGGATGTATTGATATTGTGGAAATATGTTCTCAGGCACCATGGCTGAGAGATGGTATCGAATGTATAGTTCTAGTAGCTCTGTGGTTAAGGTACTGGATTCACATCCCACCTCTGCCAAGCTGCCTTGAGCAAGACCCTTAACCCATAATTGCTTTGATTGTAAGCCTGTATCAGTTGTAAGCTGCTCTGGATAAGGTTGTCTGCTAAATGACATAAATGTTATTTGGACTATGGTTAACTAGAAGGTCCAGAGTTCAAATGCCGGCACTGCCAAGTTGCTACTGTTGGACCCTTGAGCGAGGCCTTTAATCCATAGTTTCTTGAATTGTACATTGTAAAATTGTATCAGTTGTAAGTTGCACTAGATAAAAGCATCTCTATATCGGTGCCAGTCCAATCCAGATCATCGGATGGGTGCATCACTAAATGTAGCGTTGGAGGTGGTGATCCAAACAGCAATATGTCTCTACCTATGGTTTCATTTAGAGCAAGTGGCATTTGCAAGGCGCTAATCTGGGGATCCAAGTACAGGCACACAAGTGGCAGTAGATACAAGGAGACACAGGAGAAAAACAAGACAAGACAACCAGTAAGAAATACTGGAGTAAAAAACAATTGCGACATCACTGAAAGTACAGTATTGTCCAAAAGTCTTAAGCCACCATTAGATTTAGAGTTATACCATTGTTTTAGCAATGATATATTACACTTGAGCAATAGCAGCATCTGGCAGCTTCACCGGGATGCCAAGTTGACCCTTGTACAGTCTGAAGAGCTTGATCAGGATTGGTTTTTGGATGGCTAACAGTCAAGAAACCACTTTTTTGGAATGGTACAGGGTGTAAAAGCTCATAAACATCGGAATGAAGATCAGTGGAAAAGAGTATTATTGGAGTGAGATTTGAAAATTGAGTCCAATCGCCACCAATAAGTTATATATGGTCATTATAGCATTGCTAAAACAACAAATCTAATGGTGGCCCAAGACTTTTGCACCTTACTGTGTGTAGGGCGATTAGAAAATATTCAAAAACGTGGATATTCGCTACCCAAATGAAAACAAGGTCCATTCAGACAACAAGGTACGACTGCACTGTAACAGCCAAGATGAAGACTGAGAGACTATTGAGTCAGCAAGACCAGGAGGCCACTTCTTCAAGGGAACAAAGTTTTTTAAAGTCATTTTAAAACAGAACAAATAAATTAATAAATATCGAAATAACAAGCACAAAGGTATCTAAATCGGAATCTCCTCTATCAAATATCTGCAACTTTGCACAGCATAAATACACATGGATATAAACACGGATGTCGGAGGAGGTTTGGATTATCAGAGTTCTTCATTAGACGCCACGGTCAGTTTCACCTGTACAGATCAGTAATCCTGGGATGTCGTGTTAGTGAAGTGGAAGGCCAAAAAGCTCAGTGCTACACGAGCATGTGGATCTCGTTGTACTCATCACGACCATCTTCGTCGAAATTGGGCGAATCTTCGTCAGCATCCAGCTGTGAGAAGAAAAAGGCAGACAGACGATCCGGGTTAGGACGCGAACCACATGGCACACGCCTCCAAACAGCAAAGCACGGGACTGTAAAACACACCTGCTTCACAATGGCTAAGC
The DNA here is from genome assembly GCA_025084515.1 of Ancistrus triradiatus. Lineage (NCBI taxonomy): Eukaryota > Metazoa > Chordata > Actinopteri > Siluriformes > Loricariidae > Ancistrus > Ancistrus triradiatus. The sequence continues at coordinate 157,373 of JAJAGP010000961.1, read as the reverse complement.
ATGACTGAGCTCATAGAGCTGCAGACGTCGAGCCAGACAAAACACGCGTAGCAACGTATACACAGAGAGAAGGGAGGAATGAGTCACGTGATCCAAGCATGCATCCATTAATAAGGGTTTCAAGTGGCAGCGAAAGATATCAGATTCTGCTCGATCAAGCGACTCAACAGGCTGCGGCGTTTCTTCATAATCCAGAGACGGAGTAAGTGAATGATTCAGGGACAGAGTGAATAAAAGGGTGGTTGACTGAACGAGTATGTAAATGATGAAGTGAATGTGTGTGAATACACGAAGAAAGGTAAGCGGGAGTGATTAAGGGAGAGTGAATGGGTGAAACACTGATTAAAAATACAGTGGTGCTTGAAAGTTTGTGAACCATTTTGAATTTTCTATATTTCTGCATAAATATGAGCTAAAACATCGTCAGATTTTCACACAAGTCCTAAAAGTAAATAAAAAGAACCCAACTGAGACAAAAATATTATACTTGTTCATTTATTTATTGAGGAAAATGATCCAATATTACATATTAGTGAGTGGCAAAAGTATGTGAGCCTTTGCTTTCAGTCTCTGGTGTGACCCCCCTGTGCAGCAATAACTGCAGCTAAACGTTTCCTGTAGCTGTTGATCAGTCCTGCACACCAGCTTGGAGGAATTTTAGCCCATTCCTCCATACAGAACAGCTTCAGCTCTGGGATGTTGGTGGGTTTCCTCACATTACCTGCTCACTTCAGGTCCTTCCACAACATTTCCATTGGATTAAGGTCAGGACTTTGACTTGGCCATTCCAAAACATGAACTTTATTCTTCTTTAACCATTCTTTGGTAGAACAGACTTGTGTGCTTAGGGTTCGTTGTTCTTGCTGCATGACCCACCTTCTCTTGAAATTCAGTTCAAAATGGACAGATGTCCTGACATTTTCCTTTGAGATTCTCTGATATAATTCAGAATTCATTGTTCCATCACTGATGGCAAGCCGTCCTGGCCCAGATGCAGCAAAACAGACCCAAATCATAATACTACCACCACCATGTTTCACAGATGGGATAAGGTCTTATGTGGGAATGCAAGTATTTTCCTGATGGTAGACTCATGAACATTAACATAGAGCCCAATATGAGAGAGGCCTCAGTTGCTTAAAGTAAAAAAGTCCTTTGTGACTTCACTAACTATTACACGCCTTGCTCTAGAGTGATCTTTGTTGTTGGTCGACACTCCTGGGGAGGGTAACAATGGTCTTGAATTTCCTCCATTTGTACACAATCTGTCTGATGTGGATTGGTGGAGTCCAAACTCTTTAGAGATGGTTTTGTAACCTTTTCCAGCCTGAATTAACATCAACAACTCTTTCGGAGGTCCTCAGAAATCTTTTGTTCGTGCCATCATACACTTCCACAAATGTGTTGTGAAGAGCAGACTTTGATAGATCCCTGTTCTTTAAATAAAACAGGGTGCCCACTCACACCTGATTGTCATCCCATTGATTAAAAACACCTGACTCTAATTTCACCTTCAAATTAACTGCTAATCCTAGAGGTTCACATACTTTTGCCACTCACTAATATGTAATATTGGATCATTTTCCTCAACAAATAAATGACCAAGTATGATACTTTTGTCTCATTTGTTTAACTGGGTTCTCTTTATCTACTTTTAGGACTTGTGTGAAAATCTGATGATGTTTTAGGTCATATTTATGCAGAAATATAGAAACTTCTAAAGGGTTCCCAGACTTTCAAGCACCACTGTACAGTATGAACAAGGTGGGTGAATGGATGCATGAGAAATGAAATGAAATGAGAGTGAACTGGTGAGTAACTCAGTGAACGACTAATTCAGGAACTGAATGAATAATTTAGTAACTTTAAATAGAGGAAAATATGTGAAAAAGAGTATGTGAATGAGTGAGAGAGTACATGTTAGTGAATAAGTGAGAACGTTAGTTAAAGTGAAGTTAAGGCGAGTGAGTGGACGGGTGAATAAGAATGCGAAAGAGTGAGTGAATGTTTTAAAGTCAGTAAACGAGTGAGTAAGGAAGAATAAATGGGTGGTTGAGTGAATGAGTTAGTAAATGATTGAATGAATGTGTGTGAATATGTGAATAAGAGCATGCAGGAGCAAGTGAGTGAAGGAGAGTGAATGGGTGAAACAGATTAGGAGAAAAATACAGAATTTGAGAAGGCAAATTAGAGTGAACTGGTGAGTAACTCAGTGAATGACTGATTGAGTGACTGAATGAATACTTGAATGAGTTGAAATGACTGAATAAATAAGAGAATAATTCTTTAAAGTAGAAGAAAATATGTACAAAAAGAGTGAGTAAGAGTACATGAGAGCGTTAGTAAAAGTGAATAGGCGACTGAGTGGATTGTTAATGTGAAAGAGTGAATGAATATGTGAAAGTGAGAGTGGGTGAGTAATTGAATGAGAAAGGAACAATGAATGGGTGAATAAGTGACTACGTGAAAGTAAATAAATATGAGGTAGATGAAGAGTGAGAGTGGATCGGTGGATATGAAAGTGAATGACTGAGTGAGTCAATCAGAAAGTAAATATGTAAATGAGTGGAAGTGGATGGATGAGTGAAAGGGTGAATAAGTGAGTAGAAGTAAAAGAGTGTGCAAATTAGAATTAAGTGATTAAATGAGTGAGAGAGTAAGTGGAAGTGAATAAATGACTGGAGGTTAGGTTAGTGAGTGAATGAGTGAGAGAAAGTATGTCAATAAGCATAAGTGAATGAATGAAAGAGTGAGCAAGTGCTTGGTTGACTATACTGTATGAGTGAATGAGTGAGGGAGTGAAAATGAACTGCAGAAGACTGTGAGTCACTAAATAAGTTACTAAAAATGGACAGGTGGTTAAACGAATGAATAAGTGAATGGGAGCAAGTAAGGGCTGGGGAGTGAATGGATGAATGAGTAATTGAGTGAAAGTGGTTGAAGTGAATGTTGTGAATGAGAATCAGTGGAGTACTGAGTGAATGACTGAGTGAATGACATGAGTGAGTAAATAAATATGTCATTTAGATGAAGTGAATGAATGAACAAGAAAGGAAGTCGATAAGAGACTGAATGGATAGGTGAATATGAGAGGTTAGGTTAGTTGATAGGTGAGTCTAGTGTGACATAGTGAGCTAGTGAGTGAATATGTCAACGAGAGCAAGTAGAGTGAATGGATAAGAGAGCGTCAATGTGTGAATGAGTGACGGTAAATGAATACATGAATGAGAGAAGTATATCGATGATTGGGGCAGTAAATGGTGCCAGAGTACAATTTAAGAGGTGAATTAGTGTCGGGTGACTGAGTGAGTGAAAGTGTGAGAGTGGGCTAGTGAATGGATGAGGGAGAGGCGATATAAACCAGACCCTATTTAATGAAGGAGACTTAATTAAAAATGAGCTTATGAAAGGTGACTCACGGCTGCCAGCTCTCTCTCCTCGAAGATCCTGGTGAGGATGAAGCGGCGCAGCGGGACGGTCATGACGAGGATGAAGGGGAAAGCCAGGGACGCCACGGTGGACTTCACCACCCACAGCAGCACGATGCACAACAGCTGGATTATGGTGAACAAGTTCATACGCCACGTTTTCACCTGGGGGAACATGAGAGGGAATGAAAGGGTTATGCATGCAGACGATGATTTATTTCCTCTGAGAGACAACCAGGTGTTAAAATGTGGACTGAATCATGCCCTAATCGACTCATCAGAGGACCGGTGAGTTCAAGTTCTGGCTCTACCACTGGGCCCTTAAGCAAGGCCCTTAACCACTCGGGTCAGGTGTTGCTATGAATAGGATAAATAGTGTCAATGTGTAATCTACGTAAACACTCACTAATAGCGGGTCATTTTGTAAGGGAAAATGAAGGTTTGGGCGCCACCTTGTGGGTGCAATGAAATGTGTGAAAGGCTTGTGAGGAGTCAAGCTGGTCAAGTGAAAGAAAAAGCTGTAATATTAATAATAAAATCTGAGAAAGCATTACAATAGTGTTATTACATCACAAAATATAAGAGCCTATCATCTGCCAGTATGGAAATTCAGACAGAAATGTACCAATGGCAAAAAAGTTGTGTAGAATGGGTTCCATGTTGGACTCTAGTAACAATTGTGCACTTGTGGTCAGAGATATTAGCCCACCACTTCAGGGACCTGTGTTTAAGTCCCTGCGGTGCCTTCAGGCCTGTTCAGGTGTCACTTACAGACACGATTGATATTCCTACTATCCTTCTGAAGCTAGTTGGGGCATCATCCTCTAGTCATGCAACAGCGACCCCTAAACAGCGCTGCGATTGCCTGGCGTCCCATCCAGGGCACGCATACGCCTGTAATCTCGGGGATTGACACCACACCCCTGCACCCCTTACCCAAAAAAGCAAGGTTAAAACATATATTATTCATTCATTCACTCAATTCATACCCGCTTCATCTAATTCAGGATCGCAGTAGCACAGAGCACAAGGCGGGAGCCAACCTTAGACGGACCCAAGCACATACTCACACTGGAAAACTTTAAAGACATCACTTGACCCACCTCATGTCTGAGGAATATGGAAGGAATTGGGACATACAGAAAACCAGTGCAAACATGGGGAGAACATGCAAACTCCATACAAGCTGAGGAGACACAGAGTATGAGCGAGCCAGGAATCCAACCAGGGATCTCTGGAGCTGTGAGGCGATAGCACCAACCCTGTGCCACCCTGGCAATATAATTATGTATAAACAAATTGTCTATGGAAAATTCCAATTCGGTCATCCCACAGCCACTTCTTGGCCTGAGGACAGTTTATAATGCAAAAGATAAATAAAAGATGCTGACCTTGGTCACGTAGGTGTGATCAGGGTGATGTTTTGCTGGTGTGACCATGAGGGTGATGCGCTCATAGAGCTGGATGCCAGTCAAAGAGGTGACGCCCATATACAGAAATATACCGAAGAGCACAGCGAGAGGAATGTGTCGCAACACATCGGTCATCACGATGGACATGCCTGCAGGAGAAAAACAAATTAAAACCACATGCCATCTAAAGTGCGACGCCTTGTGCTGGGTGGTAAACTGGTTTTTCCGATGTACCGGGTATGGATATTTCATATACCACCATACTGTAGCACAGCTGAAACAATAGCTGTAACACTTCAGGCAACAAATTATATAAAATTGTATATACAATTGCTATGGCACTATCTTGCCAAATAGCGAGCTCCTTAGAGTAGGCTTTGTCTGCTCTGAGATGCTCTGAGTTTGTCAAAACACCAAACTATATATAAAATGCATTTAAAAGATATCTAATAAGCTTATGTATGATTTTTAGCTAAACGTTTAGCTGTCTTGAAAAAGAGAGCCGAATTGAAAAAAGGAGGAACTCGCTATCAAAGGAAGGACAGACAGAAGAAAAAAGCTATGATTTCTGTAAATTTTTAAAGATTTCCAGTGAATCACTTTATTCTTTTGGTCAGTGTTTGCGGTTTTCGTGGGGTGCAGCTTTTCTTAGATGCTTGTGGAGGGGCTCCAAAGAAAAAAGTTTGGGAACCACTGACTTAGTCCATCAGCACTGGAGAAAATGTGTTGAAATACCAAGAAAGTATGAGATTACATTAATCAGATTCAATGCCATTAACCAGCAGCACCAGTGAAACCGAGAAGACAAAGGCTCAGACATCGACTGAAGAGGCATTTTCTCAAGGCACTGCAAAGCAAACAGTGCACCGACAGCATGAATGCAGTAACAATCCATTCGAGAGACAAGGGTTCAGAGCAAAGATTAAGACACTGGATTCATGGTATGTCTTATTGGGGTGAAAATACTTCAAGCAAAAAAGGCATATCTCTTTTTCAAGTTGTGTTTTAATACATGTTTTAAGCTCAAGGCATAAAGAAACTGGACCTCTTACCCACAAGTATGGACACACACATCCCGGTCACTCTCTGCTCCTTAACCTCGTGGATCATGGGTTTCTCTCCAGGAGCTGTAGCTTTGCTCATGACCGTCAGGGCGTTGACATGGGTGACGGAGCGGACCGTGGCAGCCGTCAGCCAGGGCAGGCCAAAGAGAGGACAGATGGCACCGAGAGTCACGATCAGCAAGAGGTCCAGGTGGAAACCCGAACCTTTCACCAAGTGACGCTCTTTTTTACTCACTATCAGCCTGCAAATTGGGGAAAAAAACTTGATAGAATGTTATATATGCATTTTCCATTTACAGCCTTGGATGTTGTGGATGCCCTCATCCAGACTGACTTGGAATAAATAGTTGAGGGTTAAAGGCTGAACTTTGGTGCCCAATAATGGGGTTAGAATTTCAGAGCCATTTGGTAGACATTTTAACAAAAGCAGCTTAGAAGGATTCATTGGTCTATTTGCCATACTTCTGTGACAGCAGAATGTATTTAGAAAACACTGAGTTGGTCTGAGATAATGAGAAACAGCTGTCACAAATCATGGACAAATCCATTCGGGGGTTTTTTGGGAACACTTTATTTAAAGGGCATACACGGAACACATAAGCATTATACAGATGTTCCCCAATTTATTCAGCAAACCCATCATAAGCTGAATGTATCGTAAATCGGGGAGTTTAATATATGGTACTGTGTGAAAGTTTTAGGACATACTTAAAGTGATTTCTATTCAAAACATGCTGCACTTTATCCGATTAAACAGGACTAATAACACTCTTTATAATGAAACATGCGCTGACGACATCCTCGATCTGCTCAGAAAAGCATATCATCTATCACGATAACTAAATTTAATCACAATACAATAAAATATCACCCTGTTGCCCACCCCTACTATGAAAATATTAATTAGGTAACTTAGTTAATTCTTACATATATAATCTCTGCCTCCCAAGTAAGTTTGATCCCTTTTTGAGTCTTGGTCCTCCCATGGTTTGTTCCTTATAACATTTAGGGAGTTTTTCCTTGCCACTGTCCCCATAGGCTTGCTCAATTTGGATCTGGCCCAATAAATTAGAAGATAATCTAAAATTGTAAAAGCTGCTTTGAGACAATGCTCCGTTGTAAAAAAAAGCTCTACGGAAATAAATCTGAGTTTAGCGCCGAGTTAGAGTGAAACGTTCTTGGTCAGAATTCAAGGCCAAACTCACGTGGTTATCTGCGTCTCCATGAAGATGAGGATGAAGACGAGCAAGGCGGGCACCACTGCAGCTCCCATCATCCAGGTAGGGAAAGGCTTTTTGTCTCCGAATGGGCTGATGAACCAGCCTCGCTTGTCAGGAGACGTGACCGAGAAACCAGAGGGCACGTTCAGCTTCTGCGACCACAAAAACACTGTTGCTCAAATCCCAGGCCTTACTGATCGCCAAGCATTTACCACAAACTAATAGAGACTCTGTACGCAACCTGGCTTCAATTACAGACAAGCGTTTAAAAACAAGTAAGAGCAAGCAGGGGAGCTCAGAACACAGTGCTTACACAGATGAGTCTAAGGCAGGGGTTCTGAACTTGTTTTGGAGACCTCTGTTTGGGCAGTGCATAAAATATTAGATAAAAATGTTAGATACACTACATGGACAACAGCATAGGGACATTCCAAATACAGGAGCTTTTATAATAACATCCCATTCTAAATCCATAGGCATTAATATGGAGTAGCAGCTATAACAGTTTCCACTCTTCTGAACAGTCTTTCTACAAGATTTGGACTGTGTCTGTGGGGATTTTTGCCCATTCACTTTTTTGTGAGCCACTCATTTGTGAGGTCAGACACTGATGTTGGACGAGAGGACTCACTATCTCCGTTCTAGTTCATCCCAAAGTTGTTCACTGGGTTGAGGTCAGGGCTCGGTGTGGACCAGTCGAGTTCTTCCACACCAAACTCACACAACCTTTATGCCTTTATGAACCTTACTTTGTGCTCTGGGTCAAAGTCATACTGGAACATACAAAGTCTTCCCCAAACTGTTCCCACAAAGTTGGAAGCAAACAATTGTGCAAAATGTCTTGGAAAGCATTAAGATTTCCTAAAGCATACGCTTTATAATAATTACATGATAGCATTTCATATCTCCCCCAAGGACCATGCTGCAACCCCCACATTAAGAGGATATAATGTTTACCTGGGTGTAAGTGTCAGGGATGCATAAGTCCACTATCACAGACAGCAGGATAGAGATGGGTATTCCAAAGTCCCCGATAACTCTCCGAACCTTTGGATTTAATCAAGTACACAAAGAAATCACAGTGTGGTTCCATAATGATATAATCAAAGCCATATATAGTTTTTTAGGATCAACAGCCTGCCATGTATTTTAGCTACATATTTTGTCTAATCTGTCCTCAGAATATTGGCATATAGTGGACACATGAGCAGACAAAGCAAGTAAGAAAGACTTGGGATTATCTGTAGACCTTTTTAGATTAACCCTGACAATTCTTCTTCTAAGATCCTCTGAGATACCCCTAAAACCCAGCCTCCAGTCCTATCTAATTAAAAGGAGACAATTATATTGACAGTAGTGCTGTAGTACTCAATTACATTTATGTCAGTTAGCAGAAGCTCTTGTCCAAAACAACTGGATTCTTACAATCCAAGATATTGTGGGTTAAAGACCCAACAGTGGCAGCTTGACGGAGGGTTTGAACACTGGTCATAAATCACTATTCCACATCAGTTACCGAGTACTTCCCGGGTCCTTAGGTAATTGAGTCCATTCCCAGTTTTGTCTTGGTAAGATGGACTAGATTACCCAGAGACCAGTCCAATGAGTCTGTCTGAGGTACAATGGGGCAAAAAAGTATTTAGTCAGCCACTTATTGTGCAAGTTCACCTACTTAGAAAGATGAGAGAGGTCTGTCATTTTCATCATAGGTACACTTCAACTATGAGAAACAAAATGAGAAAAAAAATCCAGGAAATCACATTGTATGATTTTTAAAGAACTTAAGTGTAAATTATGGTGGAAAATAAGTATTTGGTCAATAACAAAAGTTCAACTCAATACTTTGTAACATAATCTTTGTTGGCAATGACAGAGAACAAACGTTTCCTGCAAGTCTTCATCAGGTTTGCACACACTGTGCATTGTGCACCCAGGTACTGGACTGTGGACCAGAAGGTCTGTGGTCCAAATTCCACATCTGCCAAGCTGCTACTGTTGGGTCTTTTAACGAAGCCCTTAACCACAGTTGTTTGGACTGCATGACTGTATCAGTTGAAAGTTGCTCTGGATAAGGGTGTCTGCTGAATGACTAAATGTAAATGCTATGAAGATGGATGGATTTAGAATCCTGGACTGTGAATAATTACACACATTAGGCACTTGTTTTATCCAAGTTATGTCTACAATGTGTTTTATCAGTTTAAGTTTATATTATGATTTGGAAGCAGATCAAACATACCAAAGCAAACAGAGCAGACCAGACACATTTATCAGTAAGGAATGCCAAACTCCAAAAGGTTAACCAGCTACTGTACATGGTACTACTACCTACACTGTAGAGCATTAGTCTCCATCATCCTACCTTTCCACCAAGGAAGCGACTGTTGCGAAACTTTCGGAGGAAGAAGGCCACAAAGAAGGTCCCCACCATGAGCACGAGGGAAAGCAAAGCTGTGTTGGGCTGGTTCAGGATGGGACCCTCAATCAGCACGGGGTCTTCTAACAATTCTGGGTTTAAAAGGACTGGGCGCACTGAATCGACCGGGTAAGTCTTCATCAGTGGATGTTCTTGGAATACCTGAAACCATAATTTACAGCAAGCTACTTATTAAAAGTCGTTCCAATTCATTCGAATCTTTGCAAGCTTCAGCATATCTTAGCCTTTTCATCCTGTTCCCCTTCCGAAAAACTGGTTTCTTGGCTAATACCCTTCCGCAAAAGACCATTCCTGACCAAGCTTATTCGGACTGTAGAAGGATCAACTTCAAAGCTGCTAGATGTAAGAGGAGGTCACACTAAATACTTGCCACTGTAGTCCATAGAAGATGTTTTTTCTGATTCTTTTAATAATGCATGGAAATTTCCCGTATTTTCTGGTTGTATTCCAACAATGAGACTGAGACATAGTTACATATGGTCATTATTCTTTTGCTAAATCTATTTTCATATCTAATCTAATGTGTTAGGCCACCATTAGATTAGATGTACTGCTGTTTTAGCAACTCTTGCACAGTACTGCACATGCAATTGGGAGAATGACACAGATAAGCTATACAAATATATACAAAGTAGACAGTGGGCAAAACTCTGCAAAGCTACGTTAACATGGTGGGTAAAAATGGTCCATTTCTGATATTTCCCTCATAAGTGACTCTGGATTATCTTTCATGGCAGTGTGAACATCAAACAACATATTAACTACGATCATTTCGAATCCATTTTGCCCACTTTCATATGTGTTACTGAGGCATATCTGAAATGTGCCAATGTGACAGCTCCAGCACACAACCTTTTTGGAGAAACCCTGTAGGACATGATGTCCGGAGCTCATGGTGTCTTCGGGCATGAGAACACGGACCAGTTTTTCAAAACTCATGATAATCAGATAAAAAAAACAATGAGGATTCGATATTGCTAAATAGGCTAGCCAGCATGCGGCTTCCAGCTCCCATTACCAGCCAACACAATCCAACCTGTACTGTCTTTTTAGAGATATAAGAGGCCTCAAATTAATGTCTCGCTTCACAAATCTTCAGGAAAGTCACTTGAGTAGTTAAACATTGAATCTGACCTGCTAAAGTTTTGATGAATTTTGTGTCTGTGAATCTAACTGCTTTGCAGTCTGACCACTCCGGGCTCTGCTCTTACATCTGGACAGATCTGAGGAAACCCACCAACATCCCAGAGTTGAAGCTGTTCTGTACGGAGGAATCTGTGAAACATGGTGGTGGTAGTATCATGGTTTGGCCTGTTTTGCTGCATCTGGGCAGGACGGTTTGCCATCATTGATGGAACAATGAATTCTGAATTATATCAGAGAATTGTAAAGGAAAATGTCAGGACATCTGTCCATGAACTGAATCTCAAGAGAAGGTGGGTCATGCAGCACGACAATGACCCTAAGCACACAAGTCGTTCTACCAAAGAATGATTAAAGAAGAATAAAGGTAATGTTTTGGAATGGCCAAGTCAAAGTCCTGACCTTAATCCAATGGAAATGTTGTGGAAGGACCTGAAGAGAGCAGTTAATGTGAGGAAACCCACCAACATCCCAGAGCTGAAGCTGTTCTGTATGGAGGAATGGGCTAAAATTCCTCCAAGCCGGTGTGCAGGACTGATCAACAGTTACTGGAAACGTTTAGCTGCAGTTATTGCTGCACAGGGGGGTCACACCAGATACTGAAAGCAAAGGTTCACATACTTTTGCCACTCACTAATAGATAATATAGGATCATTTTCCTCAATAAATAAATGACCAAGTATAATATTTTTTTCTTGATTGTTTAACTGGGTTCTCTTTATCTACTTTTAGGACTTGTATGAAAATCTGATGATGTTTTAGGTCATATTTATACAGAAATTCTAAAGGGTTCACAAACTTTCAAGCACCACTTTACAGCTGTAACATTTTTTCCTATTGTGTGACTCTAGATTCAGGCTGCAGCTTGGTTTGATGCTGAATGATCACCTTGAAGAGTTTGGAGAAGGTCTCACAGATGAAGATGAGGGAGATGAGGAAGGCGAAGATCTCCTGAGTGAAGGGCGAGATGTAGCGCACGAGGAAGCTGCCCTCAGCCGCTACGATCACCAGCACGATAAAGATGAGCCAGAAGCCAATCCACACCCGACCTGTGAGGTACTCGAAGCCCTGTGTCTGGCAGAACTGGTCCAAAGGACCATAGGAAATCAGAATCAGAAATTGCATTTAAGTCTCAACGTCTGATGCTGGAGAAAGAGCTGTGAGGAATGCTGGGTGGTATGGCCAAAAATCTGTATCACGTTTTTTTTTTTTTTCCTGGAGGGAGGTGGCATGACTGGCCATTATTTAGGCTTGTAGCTTATTCTATTGTACATAGATTATATAAAGAATTTCATCTCGGAACTTGTCGAATTCGGTTCTCCAAGCATTTTGACTAGAATAATCTGTCTCGGTCCTTGTTGTTTGCACGATATTTGACGCACTTGCTTAAAATTGTACGAGTCGAGCCGTTTGACGAGTTCCAGCTGAAATTCGATTCACAATTCAGTACACAGTGAATCAGTCTCACAATAGCTGTTTCTCAGTGAAGATGTCCGCTGTGTTTTATCCTGTTTTTCTTTCTTTTTACATCTACATTACTGTATTCTTAGGGCAAATGAAGGACTGAGTCCTCCGGATCATTTTCAGGGTGAGCAGTTAGTTTTAACAGCTCGCAGCAATATTCACCAATAGAGTAAGTGTTTTGCTTTTGCTTTTCACTTTCAATCCATTACTCATTCTATTACATTAGATTTTTCAACACTTTATTATAAGAGAAGTTTTGTGTTAATGGTTTAGGCCAACTGTAGATTAATGTAAGTGCTTTAAACAATAAAGTCGGCTATGATACAGTATAGACTATATTAAACCTCTCAGTTCATGATGCATTTAACCTATGATGGATTTGTCGGAACATTGTAAATCAGGGAGCTCCTGTACAATACAACTCCATTAATGCCTATAATGCCTTATACAGTGTGAATTTTCTGTGAATTCATTCCATTTGCATTATTCCTTATGGGAAAGAATTTGCTCGGTAACCGAGGTACTGCTGTATAGTGAAGGCTTTGATTGCTATAGGGTTTATTTCATCCCACAATATTGCGCAATATATGAAGTTATCAGTATTCCTGAAATATCTGCAGAAGTAACCAGTTTTTATTGTGCAAACTGCAATGTATTAAAACAGAACTTTAAAAAAGAGATATGCCTTTTTTGCCTGAAGTATTTTCACCCCGATCAGGCATACTTCAAATCGAGTTTTTAATCATCCTGTCTCCCTCTCCTGGATTGCTACTGTGGTCATAATTTCGGTCCACCGCTTGTTTTCCAGTCATATGTAGCGCCTCGAAAATGGTTTCCACTGGTTAACAGCAGTGAAAGGGACTAAAAAAACTTTGCAATATAAATTTTTTAAAACTTAAAATTTGTCTTTTGCATCCGAATCTCACTTTCTTTATCCTCCATCTCTGGTTTGTGTTCTTTAATCTGATGGACCCTCTCCCAGCATACAAAAACAATTTTAAAGAATCTGCTGCCTGAAGCTTTACAACTGTTTCTCCTGTGCTAAAATACTAAAACATTCACACCGTACAGGAAATTAAAAAGACTATACCAAGCTATGCACCAGCTGTGACCATATGATTGGTGGAACAGCACCTTTATTAATCCACCCATACACTGTGTTAAGCTCCCTGTAGCCCTTGAGAAGAAGCACTGTGTTCTGACAAAATTTTATGGGGAACACTGAGTGACTGAATCATTATCTTAGCGTACTGGAACGCCAGTACGTTTTGTAAAAAGTTTGACATGGTCAACATTCAGCACTGACCGACTCATGGCATTGTGGTCAAGAGGGAATGTACCTTGTAGAAAGCCTCCTCAAACACCAGAAGAGGCCCGGAGAAGCCAATAATGAGCAGCGGCTGTCCTGCCAGCAGGGAAAACAGCACCCCGACCGCTGATGTGGATATAATGAGCTCAGATACTCCCATCATTCCTTGTGTCTTCTCCCCTAAATCAAACAGAAAAAAAAACATTAATGCCAGAACTACAGGCACGTCCACGATATCTTCTCGAAAACTGCACGGCTGTATGGGATACTATGCTGTACCAGAATTGACCCCAATAGCATCTGGCTTCAGACCTCCAGAGACAGACCCATCTCTCACACCTCCATACTAGTCAAGAAATCAAACATAATTTTTTCCAGAAGGCAGTTCAATCTCTGATTTGAGTCCAAATCAAACTTCCCCATAAGAAGTAATGTAAATAGCATTAATGTTACTGTTTGCCTAGCAGACTGTGTAAAATAAGGGGTTTTAGGACTCAAGCAGAGAGCACCTGATGGAAAAAATAAATAAAAAAATGAATGAAAAGGGAATAATAAAGCTGCGCATAGGGGAATCGGCCGCTGGGCTCGATCCCTGATCGCGGGTGTAAGAGTCCGACATGCTACTGGAACACCACATGGCAGTGCTGGGTAGTGCAGGGGAACAAGATATAAGAAAAAAAGAGGAAGGGAGCAGCGCGAGGGCGTGGAATAAAAGGGGAAAACAAAAAGCCTCTAACAGCACTTGGCGTAAGCTCCATGGGCGCATGAAGCGTAGAAGCAGGTACCCGAACGAAGCGGGGAGCGAGCGCAGCACTCCAAGGAGCAACGTTGGATACCCTCGGTAAAAGCCTGAGGCTGCGTGCAGCTAAAGTGAGTGACGGGGCTGTACGCAGAAAAAAACAGACGATAACGTGGAGATATAATCCCCCAATAGCCAAAGGGGTGAATATAGAGCCCTATGAGGTTATTGTTATTTCATTCACACTCTCTGCTAACAGGTTCATACTACAAAGCATGTACAGTGAATCTCTCCATAGACAAATAGGTGCAGTACAATGTTTGTACTGAACAACTAAGTGTCTCTCAATATGACACTTTCCTCATGGCCATCGTCAGTTCATCAACTTTCTGCCCTACCCTCATGAAACAAAGTCCATATAGAAACAGTTTCCCAACTTTGCTTGAGAACTTGGCTGGCTTGCGCAGAGTCCTGGACTTAATTCCATCTGACACCTTTGAGATTAATTGGAAAATATAAGTCAGGGCTTTTTTTTTAACCAGTCAACCAGTCATGTTCCAAAATGTAATGGAAAAGCCTTCTCAGAAGAGTTAAGGCTCTTGTAGCAAGTAAGGGGTACCAACTAGGGTTGGGTGGTGTGACGGCATTGTGGGATACCGCAGCATATTAAAATGGTGACGTATTTAAAACAGTGATGGTATTTAACATGGTGACGGTATTTAAAATATGTGGACACACCAAATTTCTGCTTCACATCTACCATGAAAACTATGACATTAAATCTAGGTTTTTACTGGCTATGTCACTACTGGCGCTAGTGTGATGGAAACACACCTCTGAAGATACTCTTCTAAATTGACTGGAGCAGCTTCACACAGTGAAAAGTTTCGTTTTGCTGTCACAATTTCAGAAAAGTTAGAAAACATTCACCCGGATCGCAAGTCTGAAGTGAAATTTCAGTTGTACCAGACAGAAAAATGACCCTGAATATATATATATAGTTGTCAATGTGCCTGTACATGTGTCTGTATTAGTTTTTGAAGCTCCAAACAGACCAGTGAGGAAAATAAAGTATTGGGCCAATGATGGGCAATATACAAGCAATGAAGTCCTTATGAACAAACCATGAGAGCAGCAATATTTTCCACACTGTTAAAAAAAATACATATAACCTGAACACTTAAAGAACCATTTGAATGCTTTGCACGTTAAAATGGTTCTCCGGATTCATAGGCAATGTGCTATATCTGGTTCTATATTAACTTAATACCTGCCTATATTTTACCTGTTTTGTGTGGTCAGTGAGAGATTATAATGGCTAAAATAATGGCTAAATGTAAAATGTTTAAAAGTGTAACTGATACACGTTATTTACACTTAGGTTTAAAATATTTATTAAGTTAACAACTTTGCACAACTGTAGCTTAATATAAGTGTTTTAAGCATGTTTAAGGTAGGCTACACACTACAATACTCTCCAGCACTTGCCAGTCTGTGATGTAGGGATCATGTGGAGGTAGTGATGAGCGCTGGGAAATGTAGTGAGGAAAAGCCGTGGATGTAGTCGAGTTTTAAGCACACTACGCTATGATATATACAGTATATATTGAACTCCTCAGATTATGATAAATTCAACTTGCGACCGATTTGTCGGAACATATCTCCATTGTGCATCAGGGAATACCTGTAGCTCAGATAGGATACTAAGTAATGCTTGACATTGTGACCGTTTTATTTTTTGTAATAAAACATGTCAATACTGTCATTTGCATACTGGAAAGTCTGTCGTAAGCCTGAGGACGCTCTGAAAAATTCTAGTACAGACTCCATACTAATACCCATGTGTGTAAATGTAACTTGTGTCTGGATAACGCTGATTGTGTGAATAACTAACCAGAGCTTATTACAAGCTTCTTTTGTGAAGCTGGAAGCTTGAGAGAAATTGGCCAGCCTTTTTGAACCAGCCTTTTTCTGGCTTACTGAGTCTGGAACGGTTTAGAAATCTGCTTTGTTTACGTCTTGACATGAGGAGAGTGTTGTTTTAGTGTTCAGCCCTGTCCCTTCAGTTGACTGACAGATGCCAACTGCTCTCTTTCTGTAAATCAATGAGTGTGTTTATGTAAACTTTAATAACCAAATGAAATCAGATTTTGTCAGTAATCCAAGTATACATGCACTTGGGTAATGAGATAACGGGAAACCTCCGGGTTGACTGAGGGAATAATTGGATTTCTACTTTGCAAGCAGACAATCTACAGAGATATGTGACATCAACTTCAAACTATATACTAAATCATCAATTCCTAAAAGTAGATAAAAAGGAAACCAGTTCAACAAACAAGACGATAATATTGTACTTGGTCATTTATCTATTGAGGAAAATGTTCCAATGTTACATATTAGCGAGTGGCAAAAGTACGTGAAACTTTGCTTTCAGTATCTGGTGTGACCCCCCTGTGCAGCAATAACTGCAGCTAAACGTTTTCTGTAACTGTTCATCAGTCCTGCACACCGGCTTGGAGGAATTTTAGCCCATTCCTCCGTACAGAACAGCTTCAGCTCTGGGATGTTGGTGGGTTTCCTCAAATGAACTTCTTCCATGGCATTCTGATTGGATGAAGGTCAGGACTTTGACTTGGCCATTCAAAAACTTTAACTTTATTCTTCTTTAACCATTCTTTGGTAGAACGACTTGTGTGCTTAGGGTCGTTGTCTTGCTGCATGACCCAACTTCTCAGATGTCCTGACATTTTCCTTTATAATTATCTGATATAATTCACAATTCATTGTTCCATCAATGATGGCAAGCCATCCTGGCCCAGATGCAGCAAAAACAGGCCCAAACCATGATACTACCACCACCATGTTTCACAGATGGGATTGAGGTTCTTATGCTGGAATGCAGTGTTTTTGCATTTCTCCAAATACAACACTCTTCTTTTTAAACCAAAAAGCTCTATTTTGGTCTCATCCATCCACAAAACGTTCTTCCAATAGCCTTCTGGCTTGTCCACATGATCTTTAGCAAACTGCAGATGAGCAGCAATGTGCTTTTTTGGAGAGCAGTGGCTTTCTCCTTGCAACCCTGCCATGAACACCATTGTTGTTCAGTGTTCTTCTGATGGTGGACTCATAAACATTAACATTAGCCAATGTGAGAGAGGCCTTCAGTTACTTAGAAGTTACCCTGGGGTCCTTGTGACCTCGCCAACTATTACACGCCTTGCTGCTGGAGTGATCTTTGTGGTCGACCCACTCCTGGGGAGGGTAACAATGGTCTTGAATTTCCTGCATTTGTACACAATCTGTCTGACTGTGGAGTCCAAACTCTTTAGAGATGGTTTTTGTGACCTTTTACAGCCTGATGAGCATCAACAACTCTTTTTCTGAGGTCGTCAGAAATCTCCTTTGTTCGTGCCATGATAGACTTCCACAAACATGTGTTGTGAAGAGCAGACGTTGATAGATCCCTGTTCTTTAAATAAAACAGGTGCCCACTCACACCTGATTATCATCCCACTGATTGAAAACACCTGACTCTAATTTCACCTTCAAATTAAATTAACTGCTAATCCTAGAGGTTCACATACTTTTGCCACTCAGTAATATGTCATATTGGATCATTTTCCTCAATAAATAAGTGACCAGGTATAATGTTTTTGGCTCATTTGTTTAACTGGGTTCTCTTTATCTACTTTTAGTACTTGTGTGAAAATCTGATGCTTTAGGTCATATTTATGCAGAAATATAAAAAATTCTAAATGGTTCACAAACTGTCAAGCACCACTGTATACACTGAACTTGAGAGTCTCCACTAAGTGTTCAATAGCCATTTATTTCTATGGTGTGTTTAATTCTGGGTTTGCCAGATCCCTTGAGAAAAAAACCCATCACAGTCAGTGGAAAAGCAGCCCCAAAGAAGACAAGTCTAAAGAATACCCTAAAATTCACACCTGGCAACCGTGTCGGGTTAGGAAATCAGGTGACTGGTATACATGTTATGAGAAATTCGATTTTTGGGATAAATTCAGCTCTCTTTATCGGATTTCATATTCTGTTTTCTAGATCGGAGTATGCTATAGACACGACCACTTGAATAATCAGATAACTGCAAAAATCTGACTATGATAGGGTTATAAAGTGCATGTAAACGCACTGAATGTTCTAAATCACCTCTGTGTACGTACATAGCCACATGACACACAAATTACCACCCAGTGGGAAACAATGTACAGGTCATTAAAGGCATTGTATTAGAAACCAATCAAAGACATTACCTAGCAGTCCTCCAAAAGTGATGGTGGGGGAAAGGGCAGCAAAATAGATGAAAATGACTGCGGCGATGCACTGCGAGTCCACAGCGTCCTTAAGATCGCTTATGTAGTATGGGTAGCGGCGACGGATGTCGTGTATCAGACCGCCGAACGGGATTCCAGAACGCTTGAGCGGGTCCACCTCTGGCTCCTCGTCCTCCTGATCATCTTGACTCAGATCTGACACAGTTAAGCGTAAAAACAGCTCAGAGATCACATACAGTACAGTGCAAAAGTCTTAAGCCACTCGTAGATTAGATATCCCATTGTTCTATCAATGATATAATGACCATATATAATTAGTTCTCAGTCTCTTGATTGGAATACCAGGCTGATCCTTGTACAGTTCAAAAAAGCTTGATCAGGAATGACATTTTTTTAAGGGTAGCGGCCAAGAAACCACTTTTTCAGAAGTGGAACAGGATGAAAAGGCTAAGATATGCTCACAAAGATGAGTACTATGGAGTGACAAATTCAAGTTTTTTTGGGTCCAAACAGAAATATGTTGACATGGTCATTATAGCGTTGCTAAAACAACAAATCTAATGGCGGCCTAAGACTTTTCAGTACTGTATATGAGCCAACAAATAGCTACAGTATTTCTTAATGAATAAGTTTAATTTAATCAATAATAATCCAATAGCCACATGTCTAGCCTTTTCTTTACTGGAATACTTTTACAAGCTTTTATGAACACTATTCTTAAATACAACACCAGCACATGTCATCCTGGGTGCTACAGATGTAGAAACTCAAACTGGACATTTACTGTTATTTTATGTTGCATTGCCCAATTTATTTGAACCGAAGATTATGCTTGACTTTACCCAAGTCAGGCATAATCCTTAGAAACTCTGGTTAATAAGGTAAAACTTACATTTATTCTCCTGGTTGGATCCCGCAGCTCCACTCATGCCCCTCTTATTCTCTCTCTCCCTGCGCTTTCGGAGCATCTGCTTCTGGAAGGAGGCCACTGTCTTCAGAAGGTCTTTGCCCTCCACGTCAGAAGGAGGAATCACAATGCTGCAGTCCAGGAACTCGTTAATGCCGTTCAGCAGATCTTGTCGGTCATCAGCAAAGTAGGCTACCTCATGGAAGCTCTGTGGAGTGTAAAAGAAGAACTGACGATGAGGCGTTATACCATCAGGTAGGCGGTTTTTCCAAAATCCACACATTTAATGTTACCAGACATCAGTGCTGGACGAAATGACCTCAAATCACGATTAATTGAACATTTTACCTCGATTACGATTAATGAACGATTAAGTTCACTGACATGGTTTGTACTGTAAATATGCTCCAAAAAATTGATATCGTTGTGATTTGAAAATAGCTGAAAGAAACTTATGCTTGTTTATTGAATATTTTAACCATCCTTCGCCATGTAGTACGATCTGGCATTATTTCCATCATCTTTAATCCTTTTCATATTGTGTAGCATTTAAGAGAACTTAAAAAAAAAAAGTATTAACAAAAAATAAATAAATTGAAATAATCGTCATGGGCAAGGTTACATCGGTTCACTTTTCTGTCATTGCAGACGGTATGAACTCAAGATATTTCATATTTTTTCTGGTCAGACTCATTTAGTTTGTTAATAAACATCCATTCCTGCATTCCAGGCCTTTTCTCATGCATTTATTGACAAACTGGAGATCCTCTGCCCACCATTGTTCCTCAGTCTCATGCTTTTGGGTACAAAATCAGAATTATAACCACATGTTGACATCACCTGTTTGAAATCACATCTTATTCATATTATTCAGTTTGTTTACCTCATTACTAGCACTAAATTTCCCTCACCCCAACGTTTTTGGGACATGTTGCAGGCCTGAAATCCAGAAATTGATGCTAACAATTGAAATGACGTTGGCAACAAACATGAACTATCTTGGGTTCATACTGTCTGCACTGAAATAAAAGTTAAAAAGGTCATTTTTTTCTGATCTGGGGTTGTGCATGTGCCATTAAGGCTGAAAGGATGTTGCACAAGGAATGAATAAAACGAAAATTTTCAGGCAAGACAAAAGCGTGACTTGAAAATGGTGTAAAGGGTGTAAATCCAATCATTTTATATTGGATAAATCTACTGTACAACTGATATCTTGTTCAATTCTGTACTTCGTAACGTGATGGAAGGATTTTGGACCCAACTGCAGACTGCAGGGCAACATGCTCTCTGCTATTCTGTGTTGAATAATAATAATAACACTAATGAAGGGAGTGATAGTATTGAAAAGGGTGTGTGTGTGTGATTTGGTGCACTGAGCTGGGCTATAACTAGGGATCTCGATATTACAAGGCGTGCGCTCTGTCACTGCTCAGTCCGAGCGATGTTTTCAAAAGGAAATCGAAAAACTTCCAATAATGAAAGACTTGGACCTCAAACTTAAACACTCCTAGCTTTTTAGTTTTATCTCATCTTTTCCTTTAGCTATTTACTCTTTCTGGTATCTTTCTCTTTCAGATAAGTTTATTTTCACTTTTATATCAATATTGCCGGTCTCCTTTGACAGATTTGAGAACTAGTTTCACTGTTTTTCTAGTCTTATCTTCTGAATCCTCCTCTTGGAGTTGCCTTTCAGATTTTTTCTTTGTTTCTTTACACACACAGCCAGATGCTGTGAGGACCGAGGTTCAGACCCTGGATTTGGTTTGTATTGTAAATTAGGGTGAAGCGGTTACGGAACCCTGCGATCGACTCTTGCCCTGTTCATCCCCTCAGCCCACCCCAACACCCCGGACTCAGAATAATCAAGGGAAAAAGGGATACTTCGCTTTTTATAAGGTTAACCATCTCATTTTTATTGTGGGATAATCGAAGGAATCCCAAAGCGATTATAGAATTGAAAACATGGCACCATCGATTTGGGTATTGGAACCTTGGAAGTTGAACACCTCTTCACTTGAACAATTTGGACATCAAACAGTCAGTTTGATTTTTTTTTTTGCCCTCAAATTCAAACAGAAATTCCAACATGGGCTCCCTAGATAAAACACTCAATTGTGTGATCTTCGAAAGACAATGCAAGAAAACCAGTCCTGTAGGTGGTGGTAATGCACAAATGTGGATTGCCATCAGCATAAAACCAAAAACAAGAAGAACAACAACAACTAGGGGGTGATTATAGAAATAATATGTATTATATTATTTTATTATTACATTATTAATATGTATATATTATATCAGTCTCGGAGCCGCTGTCCCAGTGATTAGACGTGCCAAAACTGCATTCGCCTTAGTGGCTATAAAGCTTCACCTTATTTTCATTTATTGATTATTATTATTGTATTACATTTCTTTGCTTTATTCATGCTTTCATCATTAATTACATACAAATATAAGCAAACAAAAACAATCATTTGGGGGTTGGGAACGGATTAATTCTAATTACATTACTTACGCGAAAAGTTACGTTACTTATGTGGGAGGTCGAACGGCTGGAACGTTCTGAAACCAATTAAGTCGATCTGCTTGCTTCTCACAATTTGTTTTGCCGGATGTTCCTTGACTTTTTTGTATTAAAAGAAAGTGTCAAGTGTAAATGTGAAGAACAGTGCATCACATGAATAGCTAATGTTAATAAGTCATTAAGGTCTGGTCAGCCAAAACATTTCTGGAATTCGTTGTCCCTCACAAACTTTCTTCTTTGATTAGTCTTGTAGCGCCGGTGTAAAACCAAAACAGTGAACCGCAGACACAAATAGGACTTGGCTGACTACGTTTCATCTAAGGGTGAACCTTTGTAAATTTTGGAAACTGTGTCAGGTTGACTTCTGGCTGAACTGTTGAATTGACATAGTTTTGGGTTGATACATAAATAAAAGTTGACCTGAATATGCTCTCACCCTCTGGTTAAGCCTAGTTAATTCTAGTCCAACCACTTTCTTCCTATTTGTTCCCTCAAATCACTTAGGATGTTCAACATTATTTTTAAAGAACAGTTAATAGCCATATGATCACTGTGATCATATTCCTTGTACAAATCTAAGAACTAATCTGAAATATTCTGGCAACACTTGTGTGAATACTAACTTTATCAGACATGAGCGTGGAGAACGAGCGGCCGATCTCGTGGTAGTCCACGTTACTCTGAGTCGGGCCCAGGAGCACAAAGATGAAACGCACTGGAACTGGAACCTCCAGTACTGACTCCAAAAGAACAGCCTCGTTTAGCCTCACAAACGCCATGGCAGGCTGCTCCAGGAACTCCACACAGCCTACATACACACACGCACGCACACGCGCACACACACACACACACACACACACACACACACACACACACACACACACACACACGTGGAGAGAGAGCTATAGAATAAGAGACAGCTATCATGCATATATTTTGAAATGCCAAAATGCGTTCACTGAAAATACACGTAAGCCATTTGTACCATAGCTACAGCACACCACTTTATCTGATCCTCTCTTGTTCAGAAGAAAGTTTCGTTTAAGGCCATTTTCCCTCGTAATCTTTCGTTCAAGGTCATTTCCTCTCTTGACATTTAGTCTGAGGCCATTATACCTGTTATTTTTTGAGGAACTTTTCACCTCACAAGGTTTTATGTAGTCTTTTTCTTTTCAAAAAATAATCAGAGACATTTTTCAGGTTATCGTTTGTTTAATTAATGCCATTTTACCTGATTAACTGCTGTTTAAGGTCATTTCAACAGGTGATCTTTTGTCTGAGGGCACTTTACCAGATATTACATTTAAGGCCATTTTATTTGAAGAACATTTTTCCGTGAGGACATTGTACCAGATGAGGATTTGTGTAATGAAATCCTTGTATTTCACCATGTAACCTTTTCAAGGTAATTTTATCTGTTAGCATTTTGCCCATTTTAAGTTATTCTATTTTATATTAATTATCATTATATATATATATATAAAATATTATAATATTAAATATATATATATTATATTTTATTTTTATTCCATTATATTATAGTTTTTCAAGGCAATTTCAGGTGGTGAGATTTTGTCTGATGCTGATTCTCCTGAATATCTTTTGGTCATTTTACCTCCTGAGGTTTTGTCTAAGGCAATATTGCTCGATTCATTTCGTTTAAGTCAATTTTACCTCATAATCTTTTGTTCTAAGCCACTTGATCGGTTGATATTTTGTCTAAATCTATTTTGCCTGAACATCATGTTATGTTAAGGCAGTTTCACCAATAGATCTTTTGTTTAAAGCATTTCTTCTAATTATATTTTGTTTATGGCCATTCGACCAAATAACATTTCCTTTAAGGTCATTTTACCTAATAATCTTTTGTCTAAGGCTACTTGAAATAAAACCTACTGATTTTTGTCTAAGGCTATTGGAAATATTACATTTTAAAGGGACATTTCACATCATCATTTGATATACAGTATGAGTCTCTCCAATATTAGAAAAACATTTTACAGAGCAGATAACATGGAAGACCCTCCCACCAAGATCTTAAACTATTAGATAGACTAAATCTAAAACAATTTAATTTGAAGTTACTTTAGCTATTCTATACATTACTATCACTGCCATTAGTATAGCCTGACAAACCAGCTGATATCTAAGAAGCTTTTACCAGATTATATTTGGTCTATAGTGGTTTAACTTTTATACTGGTTCCATGCCTTTGTACCTGATGGGCATTTGTCTACAGCTGATCATTTACCTGAGGTTCAATTCCATTTTATCAGATGTTGCTTCATTCAAGGCTCTTTTACTTGTAGACCTCTTGTTCGATTTTACTTGATCACCTGTTGTTTGTGGTTGTTACATAAAGTGATCATTTGTTTGACACCATTTTATCAGATGATGTTTTGTTTAAGGCCATTTCGCTTGATGACATTTCATCTCAGGTCATTTTATCTCAACCTTTAGTCTAGGGCTTTTTTACTTGGTGAAATTTTGTTTAAGGTCATTGACTTGATATTTTGTTCAATGTTATTTTACCTGATGATGTATTCTCAGCCATTTTACCTGTTGACTTTTTGCCTGAGGCCATAATGTTGGAGACTGATTCACCTGAATCCATATGTCCGGGGCCATTTTGCCTGATAACTGAATTCATGAGATCCAACATACACTAATGTGACTGGAAGTCCTGTTTTTAAGTTTAAAGTTTTGTATTAGAATTAAGTCTAAGGACTGAGGACATCCTCAAACTTACAGCATACAATGAATAACTACAACTGCTACGCAGTAAGAAAGAACAATTTGGGTTTATATAACAGACATTGTTTTCATATCAGAATCGATGTACTTTCCACATCTTGGGATTTGAAGAGTTGACACCACTTGATACCATAATAATGCATTGCAGAAACTGTAAAGCAGTATTATGTAACTAATAGTGAGTCACACAATATGACTTTGTCACGCTAAAACCTCAGTGAATCACAAAATGAAACTGTTCATTAAAATCCTATCCAATAACTTGCTCTAGGATAATCGAGCAAGGTCAAAGTAAAGTGTTACTGGCAAGCTGTGATGCGATGACTCGGCATAAATCTTTGGCTATGAAAGTGCAACAAAAGGAGTGAAGCAGCCATTAGCTTACCCACTAAAACCACCGTGGCCTCAGCATCCTTGGGGATCTTTGCCAGGAGTTTCATAGATCTGGCTGCAGCATGAGCCTCGACAGGACCAGGGTGTAGGTTTTTCTTTCATTAACAGGAGAAAATACCACAAGTTAGTACCATATTAACATTCAACGCTGACTCCAAGCTGCAGCTCAAACTCTTGGCAGGCGACGCACGCACACGTCACCCCACGGCAAAATTAAAGATTACTGTTCCACATGTGAACACTGTGTCTCCATGTGTCTGTGTTACCCCTGGCTGTTTTAATTAACCGTTTCGCCTGTCTTTAAATAAGAGACACGAGTCTCCACTCGACGACAGGCTTGCCAAATGGTAAAGCATTTGAAATCAATTTAACATGATGCTTTTACGCGCCTTTTTAAAGGCCTGTGTGAAAGGGGGAACACAACACTTTTCGCAGTTATTGTATCAGGAGGTTTTAACAAGAAGCACCTGCAAGCTGCGGCCCGCTCCTAATTGTGCCCATGTGCTAATATGGAATTACCTGCCTGTCTAAAGCTGTGAACACTCACTCCAAAGTGCCTGAGTCTATTAATAGTGGAATCCAAGCACCTGGAGATCAGGCATGCAGCTTTCTAACAGGGATTTGGATGAAAACAAATTGGCCAACTTTGTTCGTAGTTCAAAAATGGCAACATTCAGATGTCAGTCAGCATCTGTAAGAACCCAAATGGGAACAAGTTATGAAACGATATGGAAATTGCAGACAGTATGAACCCAATATGTCATGTTTTTTTGGTTAACTTAATTTCATTTTTAATAAACATCCATTCCTGCATTTCAGACCTCCAAAAATAGTGGGACGGGGACAACTTAGACCTAGTAATGAAGTGAAAACTATATAATGATGTTCAAACAGGTGATGTTAACAGGTGATTGTAATCATGATTTGGTACAAAAGCAGTGTCCACGAAAGGATCTTTGAGAAGCAAAGATGGGCAGAGGATCTCCAGTTTATAAACAAAGTAATGAGACAATTACTGAAATGTTAAAAGCAATGATCCTCAAAGAAATTGGAAGGGATTTGCATATTTCAGATCTGGCTTATTTTGCATTGTGTTGTTGAAAATGCACGGATGTCCCTGGAGAAGATGTCATCTTGAAGGCAGCTTATGTTGCTCTAAAATCTCAGTGTACTTTTCTGCATTAATGCTGTATCACAGAAGAGTAAATGACCTTTACCAAGGGCACTGACCCGACCCCTTACCATGACAGAGCCTGGCTTTTGGACTTGTTACAGATAATAGTCTGGATGATCCTTTTCATCTTTGTTCCAGAGCACACGGCGTGCATTTCTTCCAAAAAAGATCTGCTATACTGATTGGTCTGACCACAATACATGTTTCCACTGTGTGACGGTCCAACCCAGATGCCTCCAAGCCCAGATAAATCGACGCCGCTTCTGGGCATGGTTAACATAAGGCTTCTTTTTGCATAGTAACGATTTAAGTGGCATTTGTGAATGTAACTCTGTATTGTTCTCGATAAAGGTTTGATAAAGTAATCCCTTGTCCATGTGCTTCTATCAGCTATTGATGAATGACGGTTCTTGATCCAGTGCCGCCTGAGGGAATGGAGATCAGAAACCTTTTATGAACTGAAATTCCTCCAGATTCCTTGAATCATTTAATGATATGCACTGTAGAGGAAGAAATATGCAAATCCCTTCAATCGTCCACTGAAAAACATCTACTCATGCATTTGTTGACCACTGGAGATCCTCTGCAGATCTTCACTTCTCAAAGACTCAGCCTTTCATAAATACTGCTTTTGTACCAAATCATGATTATAATCACTTGTTAACATTACCTGTTTGAAATCACACCATTTTGAATGTGTTGCAGGCCTGAATGCAGGAATGGATATTTATTAACAAAAGTAATGAAGCTGATTAGAAAATACAATAGATATCATGTGTTCATGCTGTTTGCAATGAAATAAAAGTCAAAGTAAATGGAAGTAACACAGCTCAATTTTATTTATTTGCATTTTCCATACCATTAAGCCATACTCTAAAACCAGTTCTTCCCACCACCTAATATACTGTTGGATCTCTGTGAGCAGCTGAAAGATCTCTGGCTTCTGAAGGTGTCCTGTGGTATCTGGCACCAAGACATTAGCAGCAGATCCTTTAAGTCCTGTGACGCGCAATGTGGAGCCGATGGAAATCCGACTTCTTGTTCTAGCACACACCACAGAGACGTGATTGGATTGACGGCTGGGGAATTTGAGGTCAAAGCATCACCCAGAACATCCTTACTGGTTACTGGTCATACTTAGGTAGGTGACGCGTGTCAAACGGATGTCCACATGACCCAGGATTTCCCAGCAAAGCGTTCCCCAAGGATCAAACACCCTCCACTGGCTTCTTCCCAAAGTGCCTTCTGCTGCACATGTACATGGCTGTCCATCTGATCATCTTACATTGTTTGAGGTAAAGATCTGACACTTCCATGCCCACTGTAGATGCTTGAAACAGTAGACGGGCATTCTCTGACCAGCCTGTGGCCATGCAGTATTATACTCAGCAGGGTGTGTGACACCCTGTAACCAACATTAAATTTCTGACAGACTAAAGGACTGACTGAATCATTTAAGTTATGCACCAAGAGATCTGGACCCTGAACAGTGTTGGCTCAGGGGTTTAAAACTCTGGACTAAACAGAAGGTTGTGAGTTTTAATCCTTGCCATCCCGCCAAGCTGCCAGTTTTGGATGTTGGAGTAAAGCCTGTAATCTTCAACTGAGCAGCTCAATTGTAAGTCGCCATAATGGTAATTATGTAAATGGGTCTTGGGTGTGGCCATTTTTGTTACAGGGCTTTACGTCTTGGTAACATAATTGTGACACGCCACAATAGAAACATTAACTGGCTGAAAAAATGCTTTTGATGCTTGTGTGCCAATTTAAGCAACCACTGGAAAAAATTCCCACAATAACATAAACACAGGGAGACAGTCAAGGAAAACGTTTCTTCACATTCGGGTGAACATGCTTTTCTTCAAAATAACAGGTTGTACACGGTTTGACAGGGATACCCTGCACTCTCGTTTAAAATGTTCTGTATGCACAAAGTTGCTGGGCACATTTTTACACTAGCTGATGAGATACACCTTAAACATGGACCAGCAAATCATCAACACATTCTAATAAGATGATCAGTAAAGAACTTGCTTCCATCTACAGTGGGACATCTACATCTACATCTACTAGTTGGAAACTTCCCCAAAGTTAAGAGATGTACATCCTTGATAGGGTGGAAAGCTGGTTTGCATGAGGAGTCAAAGAGGAACAAAGAGTCTATGTGAGGAGGGAACACCCATTCCTGAACCAAGAAGGGGGCAAGGAGGGAGAGTACACCTCTCACAATCTTTAGAAGTTTCTATATTTCTGCATAATTTTGACCTTCACACAAGTCCTAAAAGTAGATAAAGAGAACCCATTTAAACAAATGACACAAAAATATTATACTTGGTCATTTATTTATTGAGGAAAATGATCCAATATTACATATTAGTGAGTGGCAAAAGTATGTGAACCTTTGCTTTCAGTATCTGGTGTGACCCCCTGTGCATCAATAATTGCAACTAAACAACTCTTGTAACTGTTGATCAGTCCTGCACACCGGTTTGAAGGAATTTTAGCCCATTCCTCCGTACAGAACAGCTTCAGCTCTGGGATGTTGGTGGGTTTCCTCACATTAACTGCTCACTTCAGGTCCTTCTACAACACAACATTGGATGAAGGTCCAGGACTTGTTTGACTTAGTCCATTCCAAAACATTAACTTTATTCTTTTTTAACCATTCTTTGGGAGAACGACTGGTGCGTTTGGGTCGTTGTCTTGCTGCATGACCCACCTTCTCTTGAGATTCAATTCATGGACAGATGTCCTGACATTTTCCTTCAGAATTCTCTGATATAATTCAGAATTCATTATTCCATCAATGATGGCAAGTCGTCCTGCCCAGATGCAGCAAAACAGGCCCAAACCATGATTCTACCACCACCATGTTTCACAGATGGGATAAAGTTCTTATGCTGGAATGCAGTGTTTTCCTCTCTTTAAACATAACACTTTTCTGTTAAACAAAAGGTTTTATTTTGGTCTCATCCATCCACAAAACATTCTTCCATTAGCCTTCTGGCTTGTCCACATGATCTTTAGCAAACTGCAGATGAGCAGCAATGTTCTTTTTGGAGAGCAGTGGCTTTCTCATTGCAACCCTGCCATGCACACCATTGTTGGTCAGTGTTCTTCTGATTCCACCATCAAGAACAATTCAAGAACATTGACATTAGCCAATGTGAGAAAAGCCTTTAGAAGTTACCCTGGGGTCCATTGTGCCAACTATTACACGCCTTGCTTTTGGAGTGCTTCTGCTATTCAGATTAACTGCTAATTCTAGAGGTTCGCATACTTTTGCCACTCACTAATATGTAATATTGGATCATTTCACTCAATAAATAAATGACCAAGTATAATATTTCTCTTTTGTAAAAATGTGTAAAAATCTGGTGTTTTAGGTCATATTTATGCAGAAATATAGAAAATTCTAAAGGGTTCACAAACTTTCAAGCACCACTGTATGTGAACAGGACATGTCCATTGTAATTAATAGCCAAGGCAATTTGCATATGAAAGCGATCACCAGTTCCATTGTTATGCAATGTGCCGGTATCAGTCGTTAGGGAAATGTGCTGGATATAAGACTGGAGAAATTTCCAACTAGCTCAGACTGAATATGATATATCGCATGAAAACCTTGTGTCCAGCGGAACTGATTCAACTTTCCGGATTTACTTATCTGGATTATTGAGTATGCACCAAGGCAATTGGCAGGTTTTAGCAATCTACTGATTGCAAAGAGATTATCTAAAACCATAATTTCTGAAAAAGGACTAATTCCACCTGTGCATGTACTGCATATCCAAGAGATTAACAATCACAGGCTTATTATTAGACTAACACTGAGAGCATGTACATGCACTTAATAATCTGATCATAATCGGATTTCTGCAGTTATCTGATTATTCAAGTGGTCATGTAAACACTTATTTCTCAGATCGGAATTACGACCTAGATATCAGATTAAGAAATCCAATCAAGAGTAACTCAGTAACAGGTTACCAGGTCCAGACCTCGCTTTTCATTAATCTGGTTGTGTCAGGGATCTTTCAACCCTGGAATTAACTTCAGCATCTGGCTACTAAACAGAGAAACACCCTGGACAGGATGCCAGTCCATTGCTCCAGCACACCCTGACCTTCACCTTGTCAATCCAGCCTGGGGTTCCCAGGTCAACCCAGATCTTCAGAAAAAAAGCTGATTCTTACCTCCAAGCCACAGGAGTGTTTTATAACCTGGATGTAACATCGATGATGCAAGTGGTTAGCACTGTCATCTATCTGTAGAGAATCAGCTGCTGCCTGTGTGGAGTTTGCACGTTCTCCCTGTGTCTATGTGCAGGTAGCTCAGTTGGAGTCTCTAACGTGTCCCAGTGTGAGTGAGTTAGTATTTGTTTTCTGTCGGCTCCATATCTAGGGTCAGTTCCCACCTTGTGCCCTGTACTTTTTTAATCAACTGCTTTCAAAACCTCAAGGTCTACAGAGATCTGGGCTTCATGCGCAACAACAAACAAGAAGCTCACAAACAAGTATCTCACCGACACCTCTTTGTCATGTTCTAGAGTTTTAGTGTCCCGGTCCTCAGTCACTAGCGGCAGATTGGTTTCGTGGATGTTGTTGTGGTTGTGGCGGACGCTTCCCAGGCTGGTGATGGAGTGATTGCGATGGAAACGGCCCTCCTTCTCATCGTTCGGGTGACTGGAGAGAAAAAAAGTTCCCATTTTATAGAAATACATTTTATCCGCAGCTCTCTATCACATCACGGTCGACTGAATGCGTAACTCTTTGTTTATTCCCAAAATAATTTGGGAACATTTATCCTGATTTGTGTGACAAGAGAACAAATCTCCCCGTTCGCTTGTTTTTCTTGGTGAGCGAGTGACTGTGCTGTTTCCAGCTCTGGTTTCCAACATTTGCAAAACAGAACCCCCACATTATAAGATATCAAAATCTACATTTCCAACTTAACCGCACACTCTTTTCACTCAAGAGAAAAACAAGCCAAAGGAATCAATACGAAGGGCAAACACTACAAAAAAGCGGCGTGTGGGTACAGTGGAGAATTATAACACAAAGTACGACCTACAAGCACGCAATAACACGTGAACGTGCACACAAGCAGTGGAAAGTCATATTATTTATGAAAATAAACGATTTGGCCTTCAGTGCCACACTGTCTTCGAGATGAAAGGCAGTGCAGTGTTTGCTCTTAAGATACACACAATTATTTAGATTGAGTTACAGAAATTCAGTTATAGATGATATCTGTTCAGTTGCAGATGTACATACAGTACTGTGCAAAAGTCTTAGGCCACCATTAGATTAGATACACCATTGTTTTAGCAATGGTATAATGTCCATATATAATTATTTCTCAGTCACTTTATTAGAATACAACCAGAAAATGCAGGTCATTTGTATGGAGTATCAAAAAATCTGAATTAAAAAAACAGCTTCTATAGGCTACACTGGCAAGTACTGTAGTGTGATCTCTCCGTACACTTGAGCAATAGTAGTTGACTCTTCTACAGAAGCTTGATCAAGAATGGTCTTTTTGGAAGGGTAGCAACCAAGAAACCACTTTTTTGGAAAGAGGAACAGATTTGCTAAAGCTCACAAAGATTGGAATGAAGATCATTTGATAAAAGAGTATTATGGACAGACGAATCCATGTTTGAAATTTTTGTTACCAATATGCTATCTATGATCAATAAAACAACAAATCTAATAGTGGCCTAAGAGTTTTGCACAATACTGTATATTTTAGTTGACAAAACTGAGATTCAGTTTTAGTCTTTGCTAATTAGCCGTTTCAGCTTTCCTGTTTGTATGCAAGGTTCATTCCAGTCTTTATTTCTGTTAGTATAATCTACATACACAGTGGGATACAGCACTCCGAGACCACTAGCAGAAATGCCTGACAAGTTTGTTCCAAATCTGATTATCCATGTTATTCAGCATGATTTCACAATATTCCAAACAACACCTTGTACTGTTAGTGAATGCTTGACTTTCCTGGTATTCAAGTGCCCTCATAAATGCTCAATGAAGTTTAGGTTATGTGATTGTTGAAGAAAGAGCATGAGCCACCGAAACGTTCCTGCCGCAGACACGAGATACTACAGTGACTCTGTGTACCGAACTAAATAATGCCTATATGGACATTTTTACATTATTTTTAAATATGTTCTCTCTGTTAATATTTTTTTGTTTCTGTTTACTATAAACGTACAGTGGTGCTTGAAAGTTTGTGAACCCTTTAGAATTTTCTATATTTCTGCAAAAATATGACCTAAAACATCATCAGATTTTCACACAAGTCCTAAAAGTAGTAAAGCGAACCGAGTTAAACAAACGAGACAAAATATTATACATGGTCATTTATTTATTGAGGAAAATGATCCAATATTACATATCAGTGAGTGGCAAAAGTATGTGAACCTTTGCTTTCAGTATCTGGTGTGACCCCCCCTGTGCAGCAATAACTGCAACTAAACGTTTCCTGTAATTGTTGATCAGTCCTGCACACCAGCTTGGAGGAATTTTAGCCCATTCCTCCATACAGATGATGGTTTAGGTCATATTTATGCAGAAATACAGAAAATTCTAAAGCGTTCACAAACCTTCAAGCACCACTGTATTAATTAGTCTAAATCATACATACACACCCAGATAGAAATGTCAGATTGCTGCAAAACTCGGCATGTAGTTTCGTCTCAGGCAGATATGTAAATGATTACAGGTGTGGTCTGATTAGACATTGGGTCTTGCCACAAGGGGTGTAAAAGTACTTCCCCTGCTGCCCTATAAAAAGGCTCTCATATTCTACTTTTGGGTAGTGTACCTCTTGCTGAGAGATTGTTGTCTGCTAGACATGTCTCTACGACACCCTCATAGACTTTTTGCCCAGTTGCCAAAGTTTCAGAGGTGGCATATTTTGTATCCAGACTAAAGACAACCTGGAGCCTCCTTTCAATTGTACTGTTTTCCCCAATAAATGTATCTTTTGACTCTAATATTGTTATCACCTACAGATATCATCATTACATTCAAATGTATAAAGTTCTATCAATTCAAACATCTTCTTCCTGGTGAGTTGTTTTTTGTGTAGAATAATTTGAATGCACTTCGTGTTCCTTGTTTAATTTGATCTTTTATGCTTTGGTTTTGTTATTTCCATGGGAGGTCGGCTGTGTGGTGCTGCTGGAAGGGTCACTGCTGTCATGGTTATGATGGTCATTAATAAGAGAGATTTTTAGCGACCGACATTATGATGGTCATGTTACACTACAAGTTCCTGCAAAAGAGTGTTATCTCAGAGTGTTGATTTTCTGCCATGTGACCCATCAAATCCAGCAGAGGAACAAAGTCATATATTACAACTGTGTGATTGGCCAACAAACCTGACACATGAGATAACTTCTTACACATGCTGTTTCTCTGGAACTACTGGAATGAATAATCTGCATTAACAAAGCATCATTGTAATCGTTCATTCTCATGAAGCTTATAGTGTAGAGTTATATGACTGAAGTTCTTTTTAAAGAAAAAATGTCTTTAGTGTTAAATGCAATCCAGCAAATAATGATGTGATTAACAGGTTGGCTGTAGTAATTTATACTAAACAGTACACTAAATATACAAATCAGAGTCAAAGTCAGATTTATTTCTGTAGCGCTTTTTACAATGGAGCATTGTCTCAAAGCAGCTTCACAATTTTACATTATCTTCTATTATCTATGTACGATCCCAAACTGAGCAACCCTAGGACGAGAGTGGCACAGACAAACTCCCTAAATGTTAGAAGTGAGAAACCTTGGGAGGACCAAGACTCAAAAAGATATCCATCCTCCTTTGGCTAAAATCAGACTTTGTTATCTGTATAGAATGAACGTTGTTACAGAAAATAGCTTTGATTTCAAATATTCAGATAATGGCAACCTTATATCCATTATTCCTATGAGAACATCTCTAGCTGGTGTCATCTCTAACTTCCCAACTAACACTGACTTCGTTTACATGCACTTATTAATCCAACAACTTCAGAAAATCAGATTTTGATTACAGGGTTGCCAGATCTATCAAGAGAATCCCACACCAGGTCTATGTAAATAAGTCCAAAAATGCGAAATTTCTAAGAATAAGCAGACCTGGCAACCGTGTTTTATTCGGCTTTGGTTTCAGAAGGAATTTCCCCTTCATTTTCTCCATAAACATTTCTGAAAATGCTTAAATAAAATGTTTAAAGCTAAAAACCAAACCAACCAGCCGCCATATAAATACTGACTTCGTGGACAATTATTTTAAAGAAAAAGTTTTGAAATGCAAGAAAAAAAAAAAGAAAAGAAACCTTCCTCATGGACAAATACACCAGGATCATTTGGACATTTTGTGTATGGCCACACACACACACACACACACACACACACACACACACACACACACACACACACACAGATAGGGTCTGTACAATATTTCAGGGTTATTTCTATTTACGTCTGCATTATTGTAGCAAAAATAAAGTAACGCCTACATCAAACCATAACTTTAACCTGTTCCTCATGGAAAACCTTTGGGCACATAGACCCTCATCATGGGGACATGGCCCCACACACACATAGCCCCACACACACACACACAGTGTCTATAATAGACTTATTTAAATTAACTACATTACGTTACACCTACATCTAACCTGCCCAGTATCAAAAAACACATACCCTAATAATGGGGCAATTGGTCCTGTTAAAATATTAAAACGCAGCGACACACACACACACACACACACACACACACACACACACACACACACACACACACACACACAGAGTCAGAGAGAGGGAGAAAGAGATTAAAGGCTAAGCATTATTATCCTTAAGGGATATTTCCATTGACTTGAGTAGTTTACCATAGCTGAACAACACACATACAGACATATGGACGCGCACGCGCACACACACACACACACACACACACACACACACACACACACACACACACACACATAGGCAGAGAGAGTGTTAGAAATAGATTAAAGGCTATGTATTGCCATCCTTAAGGGATACTTCCATTTCCATTGCAGCTTACTGTAGCTGAATAATGTACACGCACACGCGCACACACACACACACACACACACACACACACACACACACACACACACACACACACACACACACAGTCCATCACACAATTCAGGTGGGGACTTTCCATATACACCTAACCCTACCCCTAACCTCGGTAACCTAAAGCAAATATTTTGGCTCTTTTGTTATTTCAAAAGAAAGTCACAGTTTCTGTATAAAAACATGTCCCCACAATGCCAAAAATGTCAGATCTTTCCAGCCTTGTGGGGACATTTAGTACCCATGATGTACTATAAACATGCCCACACAACAGACACACACACACACACAATTATGTATTGTTTGCAAGAGCTATTTCAATGTACTAAATAATGTTACACATGTTACACCTACATCTAAGCGGACCCATAACCTCAGCATCCAAAAACAAATCATTTGCCTCTTTCACACAGAGCAAAGCATCCTGTTTTGCTGCTCATGGCCACAGATGAGAGTCTGGAGCCTAATCCGGAATTACACCCAGAGGTACACCCTAGACAGAATGTCAGCCCATCGCAGGGAAACTGTAAATTGCACCACACTAAATGCGCCACCCAAACTTCTCCGTGCCAGGCCCACCTGAGATTCAAATCCAGGACCTCAGATATGCCATTTCTAGCAGCTGGCTCTTCCCACTGAGCCATGGTGGCCACAAAACCATTTGGCTCTTTTAGCTTTTCGAATAAATGAACTTTTGGAGTTCTCACAGTATTGGCATCCAGCCTGTGGTATCAGAACTCTCAATAGAGCCAGTGTGAGTGGGCTGTCTCAGTGTAGGAGGAAAAGAAAACTGCAAATAAAAAAAGTCCAGCTGTGACAGAGTTTCCTGAAGATCTTTAAAAAGTGTGTAAATGACTCTGCACCTACACCTGTGGCGGGTCAGGAGCAGCGTAGCCGGATGGGTGTAATGATTAAAGACCATTTGGCGTGAGTGAGTCTGCTTTGTTTTTGTGAATGCACATGTGTGTCTGTGTTTTATTACTGGGCAATACAGCTACTTGCCATGAAGTCCAATAAATGACCACAGGTGCAGATCCTGGATTGCACTGAGAGATATATTTAGATCAGACCTGTATGTGTGTGTAATGTCTGGAGAAAGAAAGGAAAAGGATAGAGTCAAGTTAAGAACCTCGAGCAAAGCAAAGGGTGCCAATATTTGTCAAGCTTGACTTTGTATAGACAAAATTCACATCCGCAGTACTGTGCAAAAGTCTCAGGCATTCTATATTTTCCAATTTAGATTCTGTTTCTTCTTTGTTTAAGTTTTAGCGCTCACTGAAATTTTGTAGTTCTTCAATTACAGACTGTAGTCCATCTGTTTCTCTACATACTTTGTTTAACTCCTGTACTCTGTTCTCTAATGATCAAAACCCCCACAGATCAGGTCTTATTTGGGTGCTGGATTATTTTCAGCACTGCAGTGACACTGATGTGGTGGTGGTGTGTTAGTGTGTGTGAGCTGGCACGATTGGTTCAGACACAGCAGTGCTGTTGGAGATTTAAACCGCTGTTCACTCACTGTCCTCTTTATGAGAGACATTCACCTTAGTGCTCCACCCTGTAGATGTAAAGTCAAGGACTGTATCTCACCTGTTGCTGCACAGTTTGAGTTAGTCCTCCTCTAATCCTTCATCAGTGATGCTGGTGACTGGACATTTTTGGCTGGTGGACTATTACAGTCCAGCAGTGACACTGGGGTGGTTAAAACTCCAGCAGCACTGCTGTGTGTGATCCATTCATACCAGCACTAAACACACTAACACACCAATACTGTGTCAGTGCTGAGGATGATCCACCACCATGCACTGAACTGGCACTGGAAGTCAAAAACTGGCTAATAGCCTGTAGTTTTTAAAAACCTTACACATGCAGGTAACATGGCAGGCGAAACAAGAGCCAAATCTGGAAACACTGAAGCCGTACAACACTGCGGTGGAAAAGCAGTTCTTATTTCATTCTCAAGTAACGTCATTCAGGCTCGCTGATGTGGTTAAGGACACGGTATGATTTATCAGAAACCATAAAAACGAACAAAACCTCGCTATGCAGCTCAATGCTGTAACTTTATGAAGCGAATCAGTGCCAAAGTAATAAAGCAACCTCTGGAAACCAAACATGTCTTGGCTGATTACGTTTGCGGTACGTGGATAAATTGTATAAATCACTTTTTGTTCAGAAACACGCCTTTAGTGCTAGAAATCCAGATCCATATATTTAAAATGCAATGCAGTAAAATCAGATATGAGGGATTTTCGGAGACTGTAAGGGAGTAGGTTGGTCATTGCTCACGCCACTTTATGGGCCGAGTATGACATCACTATATTACTGAGAACCTCCAAAACGCTGTCATCACATGAGCCTTCCAACACAAGCGCATTAAGCCAAATTTGTGATGTTTTTATTGCTAGGACTCTCGAAAAGGGACACTGGTTGCTCTGAACAATGTTAATTTTTACATGTTATAGAATTATTGGCACCCTTGCCAAATGAGTGTAAAGAAGGATATGAAAAATGGGATTGTGGTGAACGTTTGACGTTGGTTTCTCGTTATCAAACCGAAACTACGAGAGAAGTCGCGCTCTCCAACCTAACGACAACTGACCTACACAAGGAACGTGCTTTAGAGCTCATTTCACAAATCTAAATTACACTCTGGACATCAATACAGCCCAACAACAAGAGGATCTTACCTTGACCGATAGATTTCAGTGTAGGGAATTAAACTTTGCAATCATTCAGGGTTTTAAGAGTAAAACCCGTGATTATTTATGGGATGCTCTCATTATTCAATCAAGAATACACAATCAAGTTCAATGCGTCAGAAAGCCAATAGAGACACCCGGTTTTACTAATGACCCTGTGCCGGAGGCCTGTGGCAGTGGGGGTCGATGTCGGTCCTGTTTGTACCATTGATGTGTGATTCTCTGACCTGTGTTTGAGCAGCAAGGCACGCAGAACACTGGCGCGGTCTTCAGCTCTGATCTGGTCCGAGATGATCATGGTCTCCACCATCAAGTGAGCAATGCCAGGCAAAGTGGTCTGGTCCAGGTCTAACATTATGGCGCCTAATAAGAGAAATATTGCACTTAGATGTTCGTTAAAAAACAGAAAAGCTGTCAAACTTAGCCTGTCACAGTAGGAAATACCAAAGCTCAATATCACTTTGCCATCAGGGCTCGCTGCTACAATACCAGGAGATAATCGTCTCCTACAGACAAAGCCAAATGCATCAGTATAGTATAGTATACTTCACAGTTCTTAGTACTGTGCCCCCTTCTTCACGTGTTCGCACTGCAGGAATGGGTAGCTCTTTGAATGGCATGTATAGTGACCTTTTTAGCTCCTACTTCAAGTTGGGGCCATTTCTCAGCACATAGGAAAGACTTTTAAACCGTTAGATTTTCGTTAACAGAGAGAAAAACTGTGAAACGTAGCCTGGGTTGTCACAGTAGGAAATGCAAAAGCTAAACATCAACAAAAACAGAAAACACTTAAGACTTAACACTTTACTGTTGAAATAATCATTCTAGCCAACCTATGTTTTTAGGCTTTTAAAATGAAATAGTCAGAATGTTTTATTTACTTCTTACATCCTTCTTTGGTATGTTTAATACCTCTGCCAAAAGTGTAATTCAGCATTCTTTTTTTATTCTATTTTCTGACTTGTTTTAGCTTCTGTGGTAGTTCGTCATTTTGGCTACAGGTATGTGCAATTTAATGCCCATCCGATCCACCTTGGGTTCGCTTTAACAGTGGAG
The DNA here is from genome assembly GCA_025084515.1 of Ancistrus triradiatus. NCBI lineage: Eukaryota > Metazoa > Chordata > Actinopteri > Siluriformes > Loricariidae > Ancistrus > Ancistrus triradiatus. Next base: position 118,240 of record JAJAGP010000961.1, on the reverse strand, counting down.
GTCTTAGGAATTATGACAGAAAATACAAATCTGTCTTATTTACATCTAATTCACGTCTGAATGACAGAAATCTAGTACGATTGAACCCTTGCAACACCTGCTGACAGAAAAGAGAAGCCTTGAAAGGCTTTAGTGTTAAATTAACTTTCCAGAAATGTCTATTTCAAAGACTCATTTGTCTTATAACGCCATGTATAGGGACTTTTTTAGCTCCTACTTCAAGTTAGGGCCTTTTCTTAGCGCATAGGAACCCTGAGTGCCATAATAATGTATTGACTGGTCCAGAGAACGGAAATTGGTATAGACATAGTGATGTAAGTATTGGTGATTGGTCCATATAAACAACAGATCTTCATGTTAAAAATGAAAAAGAAAAAAAAACATAGAGAAATGTTTTTAAGTCGCCTTAGTGAAATTTGTGTGGCTTGCCTCACAGAGTCACACAGCATTCATACTGACAATGTGAATGCAAACCAAAAAAGGCCCTGGAACGAATGTTGTTCTCTGGGGAGATACACAGAGGGTAGTTCCTGTAAAGCCTCCCACAACCAACATACTCTAACAGCACCGAGCCTTCTGTACTGATTGAAGAGAGGGGAGAAAACAGAGATGGTCCTCAGTACAGAATCTGTCCAGACCCTCCACAATCCTAGATTCTCTTTTGTTAACTCTCCTCTTCAGCTCGACCCACAGCTTTCCTTTGGGATTTACAACTGACCATCGTGGCCATGTCGAAAGCTTGGTCCGTGGTAACTCAACCATTTTTTTGTGAATTGGCACATATGTTTCAGATCATTGTCCTGTTGAAGACCCAACCACATCCCAGCTGGAGCTCTCTGTAAGAGGACATCTGATTTCAATTAAAATTTTGCTCCTTATGAAATCAATGACGCCATGTGTGGACAGGGACTGTGGTTTGGTGGTTAAGGCACTATTCTATCGACCAAAACGTTGAAGTCCCAGCACACCCAAGCTGCCATTTGAGAAAGCCCATTAACCCCCAATTTTTTGGACTGAAACTTGAAATAAGATTGTATGAGTTGCAAGTCGGGAGGCACAGTGGGTAGCACTGTCGCCTCATAGCAAGGAGGTCCTGAGTTCGATCCCAGGTGGAGCAACCTGGGTCCTTTGTGTGAAGTCCTCCCACAGTCCAAAAACATGCATCTTAGGTTAACTGGTGTCTCTAAAAGTGCCCCCAGTGTTTCAGTGTGTGTATGTTGTAACTGTGGTAACCTAGCAGTTAAGGTACTGGACTAAGATTCCGGGTTGAAATACCACATCTGCCAAGTTGCCACTGTTGGATCTTTGAGCAAGGTCCTTAACCCAGAATTGCTTGGTTTGTAAAACTGTACCTGTTGTAAGTTTCTCTGGTTAAGGGTATCTACAGAATGCTGTACATGTAAATGTTGTGGACAGTGGTAGCCTAGCGGTTAAGGTACTGGACTATGGACCAATTATCCAGGGTTCAAATCCACCTCTGCCAAGCTGCCACAGTTGGGTTCTTGAGCAAGGCCCTTAACCCACAATTGCTTGGATTGTAAGACTGTATCAATTGTAAGTTGCTCTGGATAAGGGCATCTGCTAAATGCTGTAAATGTAAATGTTAAAAAAATTAATGAATTAATTAATACGTTGCAAGTCACCCTGGGTGAGGTAGTAAATGCAAACTAGACCTAACATGATTGATACAGCCTTTTGGTAAAGAAGCACCAATGGCAGATCCTCTACCATACTTAACAGTGGAATTAGTCCTTTTTGTGTATTTTGTGTATAACCATTGTCCTTCTGCCAAACCTTGATTATGTCTCATTTCACCATATAGCAGTCCAAGTCCCTGTAGCATCTAGTGAACTAAAGATGTTTGAGGTTAGATGAAAGAATAGACTTTCTTCTGGCATGCCTTTCCAAAAGGTTTATTGGTATGAATGTGGTGTCTTGATTGTAGATTTGGAGACTTGGTGGTCCAACATGCTCTCACCAGCTGCAAATCTCCAAACTTTAGCCATGATTTTTCATTTTTAACCCTTCTTTATGGAGGACCAAACACAATAAATAAATCAATAAATCTAGAAATAAATAAATGTTCAACATAAAAAGATTTATTTATTTATTTATTTAATTTCTGGATTCATTTATTGGTTTTCTTTCTTTCTTTCTTTCTTTCTATTTTTATTTCTTTCAATATTTATTTCTAAATTTATTTATTTATTTGTCACCTATGGTCCACCATACTTCTCCTCACTGTGCGTTGGACAAAACACACTTGTACCTTCATCCAGGCAGCTTTATTGCAGCTCCAGTCATTAGGCATTCTATATTTATTATGTTTATATTTATAGGTACTATCTGGGTGGTGGATCATTCTCCATGTGGTGGTGGTGTTAGTGTGTGTTGTGCTGGTATGAGTGGATCAGACACAGCAGTCCTGCTGGAGATTTAAACCACCTCAGTGTCGCCGCTGGATGAAAATAGCCCACCAGCCAAAAATGTCCCACCACCACCATCCTTCAGGCAGCATCCATGCGCCCTGGTGAAGGACTAGAGAATGACTAACACAAACTGTGCAGCAATAGATGAGCTGCTGTCTCTGACATGAGATCTACAGGGTGGAGCAATAAGGTGAATGTCTCTAATAAAGTGGACAGTGAGTGAACAGCATTTTAAAACTCCAGCAACACTGCTTTTTCTGAGTCTCTCACTACCACATTAGTGTCACTGCAGTGCTGAGAATGATTCACCACCCAAATAGGACCTGCTCTGTGCTGGTCCTGTGGGGGTCCTGGTAATTAGTGAATAGAGTAAAGTGGACTAAACAAATCCTAAGAAACAGTTGGACTACAGTCTGTAATTGTAGAACTACAGAATTTCAGTGAGCAGTAAAAGCAGAATATAAACTGAAAAAAATATTAATTTTGCACAGTACTGTATGTTTCTGTTTTTGTTGGTGAGATTTGCACAGAGTAAGATGTTTCATAGAATAAAGCTTTTTAATGCATGCAGCAGTAATAGATGTGTGTACACTTCTACCTATTGCTAGAGAGTCTGATTCTTTTCACCGCTCAAAGTGGCCAAGAGCCACCTACGTTCAGAGCAAGCTTCCATTTGACTGGCAAACAACCAATGGCAAGAGTGTTTTGTATATCTGAAGATGTGGATGGAAAGTCGAGGATGAGGTCTGAATAATTTAAGTCTTTAACTTGGCTGTACTGGGAAAATGACACTATAGCTCAACTTATTTACAAGTGTATATTACAGGTCACAGCGTCATAATGACTGTTGTAAATGGAAACTCTAGTAGTGCCCCCTGTTGGATATGTACAGTACTGTGCAAAAGTCTTAGGTTACCATTAGGTTGGTGTTTCAGCAATGGCATAATGACCATATATAACATATTGTCAAAGACCGGACACAAGAATTTCAAACTTGGATCAGTCACTCCATGAGATTCTTTTCCACTGCTCTTCATTCCAATCTGTGTGAGCTTTAGAATATCTTAGCCTTTTCACCCTGCACCCCTTCCAAAAAAGTCTTGGCTGCTACCCTTCCATAAAGACCATTCCTGATCAGTCTTCTTTGAATTGTAGAATGGTCAACTTGGCATCCTGATGAAGCTGACAGATGCTGCTATTGCTCAAGTGTAAGAAGAAGCTGGATTTTCTGAATTATTCAGTGTTGTTAAATTTCCTGTATTTGCTGGTTGTTATCAATAAAGAGACTGAGAAATAATTATACATAGTCATGGCACAATTGGTATATCTTATGTAATGCTGGCCTAAGACTTTTGCACAGTACTCTATATATCTCTTTTTCTACACAATAAATTCAAGGTAAACAGTTTGTATGTGCCAGTTCCTCCGTCTGCATGGTTTTCTCACAAATGGTGGGTGTCTGGATGATTCATAGCTGTCACATAGCACTATTTACCAAGCCCAAACACATTATTCAGGACAGTGTAGGCACATCTGGTGGAAACACAATGAGTCTGTTGAACCACCTTAAAAAGAAGCACCCCAATATTTACACAGAAAGGCAGATAGAATGGTGAACATGGTGCAATAGAGGTGAAACAGACGCTCTGTATGAGAAGTGAGTGTCAGCACATTTTACCTGGCCAAGGATTTGATGCCCCAAAAATGGCCCAAAAAGGCACTTCAGTAAACAATTGATCTTCGTTACTAGTTAACAATTTGCAAATACAAATACCTCGAAGTAATGTAAATAGGATTAATAAGTTTCCGACAGCCAAATGATTGTTTTTACACCTATAATTGTATGTAATTAATGATTAAAATCATGAATAAAGCAAAGGAATGTAATGCAATAATAACAATCAATAAATACATGAAATAAGTGAAGTGTCAAGTAACACTTCATCGCAACTGAGGCGAACACAGTCTTATCACTGGGACTGAAATCGCACCCGTAGACTCATAATATACTTATACATAATATACTAATATAATATAATATACATAATATGCCTATGATCGTGCCTTTCTCCTTCTTCATCTATGTGGGTTTTATGGCACTGGCATCCGACTGGACTGGACTAGCTGGAATATCGTACCATGAAGTGTTTTATTTAGGGTGCCCATGTTCGAAGTTGGAACTTTCGTTCGAATCCGGGTGCAAAAAAAATTCTAACCAACCGCTCGATGTCGGAATTGTTCGAGTGAAGAGGCGTTCGAATTCCCGAGGTTTCATTGTATACACAAATGCAGAACAGACACCCCACACATTGTCCATTGCATTCATGGACGGTGCAATAACCTCACAAACCCGGAAATCCACTCACCATGTGTGATAGTCCTGCGGAGCTCGAGCAGGCTCCGGAAAGACAGCGAGGCGACGTGAGGTTTGCCCCAGCGATCCGTATCTTCCTCCACATCCTCCTCGAACTTGATCCAGCGCGCCGTCTCCTTCCAGCGCATCTCCTGATTCTTATCCACAATCAGCTCGTTCAGCTCCACAAAGACCTAGGTGCCAAAGTCACATCATAAATCATGTCAACACATCCAAGCCACAGTGGCTCAGAATAAAACGTTGTCCAGATTTATTCCAAGGTATGGGACCTTTTTTAAGAAACTCCACTATAGCATGCTGGCTCAGATCAGCACTCTTATTTTCAGTAGCGGGGATGAATACAAACAGAGGTTCCAACTTCCTTTGGTTAAGGAGCTCACCGCAGCGCAGATAGACGGACATTCTGCAGGCACTTGGGACAGATGAGGTTGTGACTATGGGTGGATTTATGCAATTACTCTATTTGTAAAATCTGAGCGTGAGTCAGAGTTGGAAGCGCGAAAATGCCAAAGAGACAGAATCAATAGGGTCGGGGAAAGGCTAAACTACTGAGCAGGTATCTATGGGTGATTTTCTCTACTAATGCAGCTCCGAAAAAATTTGGACTCCAATTAAGGATTAATGGCAAAATCCCCATAAGGACCACTCCATGTAACCGAAGAGGATATTATAAGAGGTTATCCAACTCTTGCTTTCTCTTGGAAGTGTGTCAGACATCAAACTTCTCGCCCTAAAGGGCACACCACATCAAGCTGTCATCTGGATGTCGTTGAGCATCAGTGACCACACTGTGTCTGCACTGTTGGCACTACTCAAGCCTTGTCAACACCCATCAGCACCAACTGAGCATTCTGAATTGGTTTCAGGTGCTGGCAGACGACAGAGCTTTCTGATTCAGCCTAGTGCTGCTTAGCCTGGAAAATCAATGCAAAAGAAGAGAAACAGACACAGAGTGTCTCGAGAGAGCGCCTCGATTTAATGCAATTAAAATGTATTTATATTGAGCTTTTAAGAGTAGACGTTACTGCAAAGACCCCAAATGAGCAGCCAGAGGTGACAGCAACAAGTCAGAAATGGCTATGTGCTGTAGGCTAGGAGTTTAAACAACCAGACACTACTTCATCTGGTAGTCCAGCTCACGATTACCCTGACAGACACAAAAACAGCCTGAAGTGACCGGGTCCGTAAGGCACATTTTGTCCTTGTTCTTTAGGCAATACATGTGGATGATGAAAAATAAGCATCATCTTTTAAATGGAACTGGTTTGAATTTTGGAATTTGTGATTTTCTGGTTTGGAAACACAACAAGCCTGCACAACCATACCTGGGTACTGCGGTAGCGTAGCGGTTAAGGTCCAGGGTTCAAATCCCACCTTTGACAAGCTGCCACTGTTGGGTCCTTGAGAAAGATTCTTAACCCACAATTGCTTGGATTGTAAGCATATATCAGTTGTAAGTCATTCTGGATAAGGGCATCTGCTAAACATAAATGTAAATATAATGTAAGTGTTAAAAGGCCAAAAAGCCAGAAAGCACAGAGAACAAGGGGAGAAAGACATGCTCCATATGAGAAAACAAGTAAATGTCAGGTAGATCACCAATGCTGTCCAAGGATTTGAGTTTTAAGCCACTTCTATAAGCAGTTTACATTTACAGCATTTAGCAGACGCCCTTATCCAGAGGACTTACAATTGGTACAGTCTTACAATCCTAGCAATTGTGGGTTAAGGGTCTTGCTCAAGGACCCAACAGTGACAGGTGGGAGTTGAACCCTGGACCTTCTGGTCCACAGTCCAGTACCTTAACCGCTAGGCTCCCACAGTCCTCATTACTAGTTACCAAATTCCAAATATTTTTTTACCACGTGTACTCTGAATGCAGAGAAAAAATGCAGAGACAATTGAGTCCCAAAGACCATGGCGGTGATATTTACATTTTGAAACGGTGTACACCTTGTTGGAGAGTACATTATTAGGTTTGTTTAAAAAGGTTCTACTAGCCAAAACGCTCTCAGTTCTTAGTCTTCTTTTACATTATTATTATTCTGCTATATTTTTATTCGTTTGACAGTAGTTTGACTGCTGTCTTCAGTTTGCAAATTAGCCTTAAAAGCCAACATGAATATCATGAATCATGACCCAGTCTAAAACAAAACGTTATATAACACTCTTTCCACCCCTGCTATTCACTACGTTATCTATATCTATGATTTTGGACATTTAAAACTCTGGGCTACTAAACCAAAATTAATTTCTGCACACGCAAACACATTTATTGCACTGTACCACCTTTTCTCAATCTATGATCTCACACCCCGCAGGTATTTATAGCCCGATCACCCTCGTGCAACGCCATCTGCAGGAGCCTGAAGTTACTACCACCTTAAACATGAAAGATGACTCATTTTTGTTTATGGTACACAAAGGTAAAGGTCAACAAAACTGGTCCTGGAGATTGATTTTAAGTTCTCTTCCATTTTCTTTTTATATAAATATAGCTTCAAGGAACGGGCTACCTGGTTTTATTTTTAAATCTTCTACTGCTTCTTGGAGTACACAATGGAATTCAACCTGCCAAGGTTCCCAGAGCTTCTGGAGATAAAAACAACTCCACAATATTGCAGACCCTCCATCATAGTTAACAGTGGGAATTTGGTTCTTGTAGCATAACAATCCATCACCAAACCCACCTTGAGTGCTGCCAAAAAGCTGGTCTGGTTCCAGAACCATTAGTAAAATCCAGACTCTTGTAGTTAGATGAAAGAAAGTGTGCTTTTCTGGTACGGCTTCCTTCAGAGATCTAGGTGAATTTTGCCTCAGTGTTAAATTATTATTATTACAAATCCAGTTGCTGGGTGGTAAACGTCATCTGTTGAAAACAGCAGAAGACTTGGGTTTGAACCCTGAGCTGAGCTTGCAACATGATGGTCTGGTGGTGTGTTTACAAAACCAAATGATGGATGTGCCCTTACTGTGTACCTTTGTGGGAACCCAGTGAATTTGGGGGGTGAAACAGGGACAGTTTGCTTTCATTTTTTCCCCCATGTTACAACCCTGCTTCTCCTGCTCAGTTTGGTGGGGGGGCCTATCCCCAGAGAACACTTCCCTGAAGTGGAGGTCAGGCCAATGCAGGGCCAGCAGGGAAGCCCGGGAAGCTGGGTCACCGTAGCGGTGCGCCAGCGAAGTGAACCACCCAAGTGTCTCTCAGTGTTAAGTGGTTAATTATAATTCCCGATCAAATCACAATTCTCAAACAAATGCTAAAAACAAAATCGTGGCACCACTTGGCTTGGCCATAAACTGTGATTTAACTTGCTGCACAATAAACGAAGGCTAAACAAAGCTTCCCAAATTTTCCATGGAAAGAATGCTGTTCCTTTCAGATCTTGGCTTCGGAGACGTAATTTATAGGCACTGTGCCTTCTCTGTTCTTAAAGCTCTTAATGCTGTTTATCATTCAGCCCTAGTGTTTATAACTGGTGGTAAATATGTCATCATTGTGTTTTGTAAAGAATGTGGAATGGCCTTCTCAGTGGAAAAAAGGAGACCACCATTGGTCCGTGTTTATTTATAAAGCAATTCTCTGCAGACAGAGTTCATATCATGTATCATCACAATGAGTAAAACGCAAAACAATGGAGCAGTTTTATGTACTCGATGTAGCTCAAGTTCCTTCTGACTTGGCAAAGACTTCTGTCGGAGACTACGCTCTCATTACAATAAAGAGTAATAAATATTTACGGATACGACTACAATGATCGTGAGCGACTTTTGTCTTTAATGAAGCACTATATAAGAGGATTTCCTGGAATGGAAATAAACTCTTTTAAACCGTTTCCCATAATATTAAACAAAATTTTATGTACAACTTGAGCATGCACCGGTTTTAGGATCCATGGACTTCAAGTTCCCACCTCATGAGTCTTTTTGTCCATCTTCTTCCTTTTCTTCAGGCTGGACAGAGAAGGAGAACTGTTATTGGCCCGTGTAACCTGGGACCGAGATGACTTCTTGACCAGGTGTCGCCTCACCCCGGGGTTGTCCTCAAACCGGTGACCTGAAGACAAGGAGAACGATTTGTAACATGGAAAAATAAGATCCGTTAGTTAGAATGTCATGTAGTCAGGCATTACAAACAGATTTGAACTCTTAAGTCGTGAATTACAGCAAAAGAAGACGGATTAGTGGACACAGAAACACAGGCCAAGAGGATCTACAGGGCAGGAGGAATTATTCTCTGCGGCACAACCCACAAGCCTCTCCAAAAACTGGCCATGATTTAATGTTATATCACTTCATCCCACAGACCAAGGTTTTTATTAAATCCGGGATAATTGAAGGTCTAAATTCATGTGCTCTCTCAGTAGCAGACAGCTGAGGGGGCCTGAAGGATCGGGTCATGCCAGGCCGCAATGGAAGCCCCAATGTTTGGGGTTGTCCCAGTAGCAGCAGGACACGCTGTAAACAAAACTAAAAATCCTATTTAATTGACTCCATCTACGTTCTATTCCATCTCCGTATGACCCCGAGATCTGGTTCACCGCATGATCCCTCAAATTAACTCCAAACCCCAGAGTCCACTCGCTCCCAACTTTAGGAAGACTTCATGGCAGCCTTGCCTTTTGGCTGGACTCTGGATGCTCTGAAGCAGCAGCCCTGAAAAAGACAGATCAGGCCAAGTTTGGTGAAAATATTAGAGGGCGAATCCAACTGGGGCCGTAACTGTCCATTAAAAACACTGTCGGACTGTTTGTGGGCTTCCATTAATAGCCTGCAATTCACATAAACCAAACTCGCCCCCTCGCTCTCGTTCTCGCTCTCGCTCTATATACACCCACCAACCCATAATATCCATTCTTCAAATTCATTTCAAAAGGAATCCATGGACTATCCAACAAGCTACCCATGTCTGGCCTCCAAGTGCTGCTAGGGTATCATTTGCCAGACTAAGTCAGTAATCACTAAGTCAGAGAAGGTGCAGGGAAGTTCTCCAGACAGTCTGGCTGTAGTGAACACAGAGGTGCCCCTGAGAGGGCAGAGAAGCTCAGACGGAGAAAGCCCAGAGGCTGCCGATTGATAAACGGCATGCAAACAACAAGGGCAAGGATTTTCTAGATGTGATCAAAGCCGTACTTTGTCCTGGCTAGTCTTCAAAGGATTCTCGGTTGCTCAAAATCTCTGGATAATGATTGTTCAGTTTTGTTGGTATTTTTAAACACTTTGTACCTGGGTGTACTCTCAGAGACTCATTATTCCATGCACAATTTGAGGTAATTGCCCTCTAGGCCTTTATCACAGGTCAGCTTCCAAACCAGGGACATAAATTCCAAACTATTTTCAGCCCCAACAAAGGCACAGTGTTGTTTAAAAACGTCAACAAAAAATAGCGTGCAGTACGTATCCAAGCATTACAAACATATGCCAAACACTGGACCTTGAACATATATTTACTATGAGTACATTTTACATTTAAATTATATTCCAGCCAGCAATGTCTCCCATTATTATAGATATTTCAAACAGATTGTTTGAATAGTCGAGAAAGGACGTTAAAGGAACACGAGCCGCATTCCTCATGAGTCAGACATGCGTGAGAACGTAAAGGCATGTCGAAAAAACCAACTCAGAGACACACACCAATGCGAATCAACCCAAAGTGCTTTATTTACACAGTGCACTAATCCCATCTCAACAATAACTTTTTCTGTAAGGCTCTCTAACAGTGAGTGTGTTTAAAGGCACTTAATAATCCGATCATAGTCGGATTTCTGCAGTTATCTGATTATTCAAGTGGTCATGTATATAGCGTACTCCAATCTAGAAATCAGATTAAGTAATTCAATAAAGAGAGCTGAATTTTAGTTCAGTAATCTGATTTCTCATAGCATGTACATTGGGGCAAAAAAGTATTTAGTCAGTCCCTGATTGTGCAAGTTCTCCGACTTAGAAAGATGAGAGAGGTCTGTAATTTTCATCCTAGGTACACTTCAACTATGAGAGACAAAATGAGAAAAAAAAAATCCAGGAAATCACATTGCAGGATTTTTAAAGAATTTAATTGTAAATTATGGTGGAAAATAAGTATTTGGTCAATAAATTTATTCAATAAAAAGCATTCTTCTTCCTCTAAACATGACGAATTGAGTTTTTACCAAAAAGTTCTGTTTTGGTTTCATCTGACCACATGATATTCTCCCAATCCTCTTCTGGATCATCCATATGCTCTCTGGCAAACTTCAGACGGGCCTGGACATGTACTGGCATAAGCAGGGGGACACACCTGGATCCGAAAAGTGAGGCTATAATGGCTAACGGGTCAACATTGACTAATCACCTTTGCCTTATAACAAAGCCTGTTTCAATTTTCTTCTTCTGCATTTGGACCTGGTTGCTCTCAAGATTTCTTGTGCATCTCAGAGGGCTTTTCCTTGCCACTGTTGCCTCTGGCTTCTTATTTGGGAAAGCTTCTATGTACAGTGTATCCTGTAAAACTGTACCACAAATGTTGTAAGTAATAAGATTACTCTTCTCATTAGCAATCATTTCGCTTTCTAATTGTAAATTTGTAATTATGCCAAAGTTCTATAGTAATAGATACAGTCAGTGGAGTTGATTCGTGTTTCTGTGAGCAGATTGCTCCTGTAGGCTGGCCTAAGGCTGCATTTGGATGTTTGTGTGTGGCCGGAATGAAGAAAAGTTTGGGCCTCCAAGTCAAAAGCACATCACATCACCAGAGTCAATGGATAGCCTGTGCGTGAGGCCCAGCAAGGACATTAATTAGCAAACAGAATCAATAAAGTTATCGATTTCAACATTACCATTGATACATTTCCAACGCCCAGTTGTCAGACAGTGGATGCTACGTTTCCAACACCATAAGCACAGTTAGCAAAGCGAAAATTTCAACAAAGCCCTGACAATGAAGGAATACAGCATGAGCTCCCTAATAAGCCATTAACATAAAGTATAAGGCCCACAATCTTAATTGCTGTACTCACGGACTGGTTCAATAGGAGTCCCGAGGTGACTATGGATGGACTCCAGAAGATCATAATCCTCAAAATCAAAGACAAACTCTTCAAAATCTTCAAACCCATCCACTGGAAAGACTCCACAAGGATATTCATCTTCCCCACCATGTCCTTTTTGAACATCCAACTCTTTGGGACGCTCCAGTGGATCAACCCTGGCATTGACTGGCTTCCGCTCCACTTCTGTCATCTCCTGACTAGATGTCTCCACCCCACCCTGGCCTGGTGGGATCTCCTGATCATCCAGAATGTACTTCTCTAATATACCAATTTTTAGAGCTAATGAACAAAATGTGGACCTCTGCTCGATAGAAGACGTTTGTAAGGGGGTCACTAAAGGGGAGGTTTGATATACTTCAGCTGGATTTAGGCAGATGAGCTGGAAACCTCCTCTGGTTCCAGCAGCACTGATGGTACTTTAAGCCTCTTAAATCATCTGGATCCGTTGGTTTGGGTTCCACAATTCCAGTGGGAACGCTGCAACACCGTACATGTCCTGTCCCAACAGATTTCTCCTTCAAGCTGAAATCAGCCCAAGGCAAAAGAGAAGTTACGTTTCTTCACTACAAGTTTGTTTGGCAATCCACAGTTCACAGCTGAGCTGTCAGTTCCAAGTGAGCTGCTCAAATTCCTCCGTGGACATGTTGTCGAAAGAAGATTAGGTGGATCCCTGGCCAGGATTTCTCCCATAAAAGCTAGCAGTAGGGACACTGGTGATGCTGGTGCTTCTTCAAAAATACTGATCCACTAATCCAATTTTGGCTCCAACAACCTATTGGCTCCCTCCCTAGTTTCCATGATGGTACTGATTGATTGTGCAGCAGTGCGTGGATAAAAGTGCTCGTTTCATGGCCTCACCAGACTCGATGATGTGAGCAAAAGCCCTGGAGCGCTTTCGCCGACCACTGCACGTCCCAGACAAAACCCCAACCAGGGGTTCCCAGGTGACCATCCAAAACAGCAGCAGCAGGAGGAGGAAGCCAATGACGCCGGTTTGTAACGAGCATGCACAGAGTGGAATCGCCAACTGAGCATCAGGCGCTGACTCCTACATCACACTTAGTCAGACAACGTCCAGACGAACAGAACCACACATTAGGGAGCGCTGTCTCCAAATCATGGGTCTCCATGGAAACCGTTCCCATCTCTCACACTCTGCTACCTGAGATGCACTGATTCTCTAGACAGATTATCAGGTATAAATCAAAAGTACATGCCAAAGTGCAGCATGTGTAATTTCCTTCAAGCTTTTCTCAATGTTGTGTTGAAGAGCAAAAACAAGAAAAAAGTTAGCATTTTATATTAGGAATGTTTCCACCAAATCACAACACAGGATCAATGTAAAATAGTATACGAGTTCAAATGTATGGGAAGCGCAATTCTGCATTCTCAGGTCTGAAAACACGCATATGATTTTGATGATGATAGCGAATGAGAAATAGTTTTTATAGATGCCTTGTTGATGGGCCTCGCTCTCTTAGTGCAAAACCAAAAATAAATGGCTTGTTCCAGTCGAGTCCCAAATCTGTAATTCAATGCAGGAAGTGGTGGGAAGGATAATCGATCAGAGCGGCTATGTTAATTACAGCCTGAGGACTGTGTCCCTAACTCTCACCTACAACTGCTCTCTCTCTCTCTCTCTCTCTCTCTCTTTCTCTACTAAGGAGAAATAGGGAGCATTTTGTTATCCTTATTTTATCAGTGCAATGTGTCACGTAGCATCTACGAATCCATTTAGAACCCCATTAAAACATATTTTCAATTGTACATAGCAACTAAAAGTTTTAAATACAGACAGTGTGTAGTGTGTCATGCCAGTACGAAAAGTAGATTAGATTATAGACTACTACAGCCGGGAGATATAATCCCTCCAGCGGGTCCTGGACCTAACCCTGGGGTCTCCTCCCAGTTGGCCCTGCCTGATATCCAGGAGACATCTTTATCAAATGCCCAAGCCAGCTTAACTGGCTCCAAAGCGAAGGAGCAGTGGTTCTGCTCCAAGCTCTTCACCTGATAATGGAGACTACAGTGGTGCTTGAAAGTTTGTGAACCCTTTAGAAGTTTCTGTATTTCAGCATGAATATTACCATTAAACATCATCAGATTTTCACACAAGTCCTAAAAGTCGAAAAGAGAACCCAGTTAAACAAATGAGACAAAAGTATTATATTTGGTCATTTATTTATTGAGGAAAATGATCCAATATTACATATTAGTGAGTGGCAAAAGTATGTGAACCTCTAGGATTAGCAGTTAATTTGAAGGTGAAATTAGAGTCAGGTGTTTTCAATCAATGGGATGGCAATCTTGTGTCAGTGGGCACCCTGTTTTATTTAAAGAACAGGGATCTACCAAAGTCTGCTCTTCACAATACTCGTTTGTGGAAGCGTATAGTGGCACGAACAAAGGAGATTTCTGAGGACCTCAGAAAAAGAGTTGTTAATGCTCATCAGGCTGGAAAAGGTTACAAAAACTCCCTAAAGAGTTTGGACACAACCAATTCACAGTCAAACAGATTGCGTACAAATGGAGGAAATTCAAGACCATTGTTACCCTCCTCAGGAGTGGTCGACCAACAAAGATCACTCCAAGAGCAAGGCGTGTAATAGTTGGCGAGGTCACAAAGGACACCAGGGTAACTTCTAAGCAACTGAAGGCTTCACTCACAATGGCTAAAGTTAATGTTCATGAGTCCACCATCAGAAGAACACTGAACAACAATGGTGTGCAGGGCAGGGTTGCAAGGAGAAAGCCACTGCTCTTTAAAAAACATTGCTGCCCGTCTGCAGTTTGCTAAAGATCACATGGACAAGCCAGAAGTCTATTGGAAGAATGTTTTATGGATGGATGAGAGCCAAATAAAACTTTTTGGTTTAAAACAACGGTGCTATGTTTGGAGAAAGGAAAACACTGCATTCCAGCATAAGAACCTTATCCCATCTGTGAAACATGGTGGTAGTAGTATCATGGTTGGGGCCTGTTTTGCTGCATCTGGGCCAGGACGGCTTGCCATCATTGATGGAACAATGAATTCTGAATTATATCAGAGAATTCTAAAGGAAAATGTCAGGACATCTGTCCATGAACTGAATCTCAAGAAAAGGTGGGCCATGCAGCAAGACAATGACCCTAAGCACAGAAGCCATTCTACCAAAAATGGTTAAAGAAGAAGAAAGTTAATGTTTTGGAATGGCCAAGTCAAAGTCCTGACCTTAATCCAGTCGAAATGTTGTGGAAGGACCTGAAGTGAGCAGTTACTGTGAGGAAACCCACCAACATCCCAGAGCTGAAGCTGTACGGAGGAATGGGCTAAAATTCCTCCAAGCTGGTGTGTAAGACTGATCAACAGTTACAGGAAACGTTGCAATTATAGCTGCACAGGGCGGGTCACACCATATACTGAAAGCAATGGTTCACATACTTTTGCCACTCACTAGTATGTAATATTGGATCATTTTCTTCAATAAATAAATGACCAAGCATAATATTTTTGTCTCATTTGTTTAACTGGGTTCTCTTTATCTACTTTTAGGACTTGTGTAAAAATTTGATGATGTTTTTGGTCATATTTATGAAGAAATATAAAAAATTCTAAAGGATTCACAAACTTTCAAACAACACTGTACACTCACTGACAAAAAAAAAAAAAACTGGCAAAACTTAAAACTGGCATTTTGCAGCAGGATAATGCTCGCCCAAGCACAGCAAGCGTTTCACAGTAACGCCTCTACCAGATTGCAACAATTCCTTGGCCTGCTCAGTCACCAGATTTATTGCCAATGAAGAATTTATGGGACTAGCTGGGACACTAGCTTCAGCAAACTATTAGTGTGGAGGATATACAGGCCCAGGTATGGGCAAATGTGTCACAGAGGCATGTCTAGCAGTCAATGATCTCTCACCAAGATATACAACACCCAAAAGTCTCAGCATCTAATCAGCCTCAGTATCTAATCAGACCACACCTATAATCGTTTACATGCATGCCGAGTTGTCAATGGGTGTAAAAAAGATTTAAACAATTGTTAAAACTATAAATCAGCCTCTGTGGCCAGCTGTGTGCCAGCTGCGGAAACAGCAATTCCTGATGACCTGGGATCGAACCCTAGAATGGGTTTGCAATGTGAAGGCCGGGCAGTGCAGTTACTGAACACTGTGCTGTAATGGCGTTCTTCTGCCTGCAGCCAGTGAATTCCAAGATGTGATCCAACCCATAATACCTATTCCCCAAGTCTGAGGCTATCAGTAAAAATGTTTCTGTTTTGCTGTTTTGCGAGCTGGCATGGACTCCACAAGCTTTTGCAAAACTCTGAAAATCCATGTTCTACCATTATGATTTCACAACATTGCAGAGAGCATCTTGTGATGCTACTGAATGCTTGGCTTTCAATGTCTTCAAGTGCCCCCATACGGGATTGATGTGGATCAGGTCAGGAGACTGTGGATGAAAATCCAGGACAGTCAGCACTCCTTGATCTTCAATTGTCTTCAAGTATTTTTTGCAAAGCTTTGTGGTGTGTTTTAGGCCATTATCCTGCAGCAGTATGAATTCTTCCCCACAAAGGTCCACACTAATATTTTCATTAGTGGTCCCAGAGTGTATGTCTTGTTTTGGCTTTGTTACTCAAATGACAGTATGCAGTTATAGAAAAAGAAATAATCAGTGCAAACCAATTGTCTTCACTGGCCATTGACATTTCATAGACATTGGTGTCAAATCCTGCATTCATGTGAAGCAAGCGCTACACTATTTGGCCAAAAGTGTGTGGGTACCCGTTCTAAACAGTGGCCTCTCTAATTTCAGCTAAACTCCTTGCTAACAGATTCATAATATGAAGCATACAAGCATGAAATTTCCATAGACAAACATTGGCAGGTTGTCCTGAGCACATCAGTGACTTTCACTGCGACACGTTCATAGGTTTCCACCTCCAACAAAATGGCTTGGCTTTGATCAAGGTCTTGGCTGGCTTACGCAGAGCTCTAACCTTAACTCCATCAGACACCTTTGAGACAGCTTCTAATTCCTACTGTGATCCACAGCTTATTGTCCAACATCTGTCGAAAGCCTTTTTAGAAGAGGGAAGGCTGTTGTGGCAGCAAAAAGGGTGCAAATGCCATACTAATACCCATGTTTTTATGATATGTATTTTCCACAATCCACAATCCTGCTGAGAATATCCAGTTCACTAATGAATAGGATGTGTAAAGCCATAAAAATGTAACTACAAAACAGATAAAGACGAACACAGCTCTGCACACCATGTGGAAAAGATGCTAATAGAAACTTCAAAACATGTTATTACAGGGTCTGTATAGGATCATCATCAAGAGATGGGATGATACTTCACTTATGATTGCAGCTTTCTTAGTGATTACCCAAAGCTCTAACCATATCCATAACAACATTCTCCATCCTGTTCTTCTAAGTCTCAAATTGCAGTGTCCCCCTGAAGTTGAAAGGAGATGAGCAGCGGTTAGTGACTGCTTCCTGATGCCAAGCACTAAAACTAGGAGGAGTAATCTGCGGTTTGTTTTCTCATGCCTTATACTCAATTGAGCAGATTTTATTAAGGATAATTGCTGGAAAAATAACAGGGAGCTCACTGGTACACATCCCAGTCCCAATGATCCCGACCACATTTCTCCATGTCAAGACTTGTTTACTAGAGTGTATAATGGAGTTTGAGTGAAACTGGCCTAACGCTGGACCAATGTTGGTTTAGTGCTGGGTCGACGCTGGTCCCGCTCTCTACAAAAACACATTTATGAGTATGGACATGCACACAGCAGGCGCTCGCAAAACATTCTTCTAAAGAGCAGCCAGTGCAGGCCTCAAAGCCCACTACATAAACAGGGCAGAGGCCAGTGTTCTCCTTACCCACTATTCCCAAAAAAACAGACGCTGCAAAAATAAATATGGCAGAAAAATGGTTCAAAGGGAGGATCGCATACAGTATTATGCAAAAAGTTTGGGCACCCCATGTCTGTTGATTTTTCTTGACGAATAAAAAGTTGCGCTAACCCCTGCACAGAACAAACTTGGTAGAAACGCTGCAAATGCATACGTTTATCGGAAAATCTTACTGGAAAAATACAAAAATGTTTGGCATGTCCGAAAGTGTTCCAGATGATCCAGTAGTGCTTTTGAAAAGCCTACTGGACTTGTAACATAGTAACCTTAAAATGTACAGAGATGTTATGTGTGTTATATTTAATTTTGTTCAATCATAAAACACGTCATCTGACCAGGGGTTCCCAAATTTTGCATGAGACTGGCGTTTTTAATTGGCTAAAAATTTACCGTGGTTTTACCATGTTTTTTGGCAGAAAGAAACTATGAATGAATACTATGGTATCTCTACCATGGTTTTACCAAAGTACCGTAGTAAAACTCTGACAAACTCATTGAATGCACATAGTTACCATAAGATTCCTTGGTAGTTCATAGTACAATCATGATTAACTATATAGTAACTATACTCACTATAAAATATATATAGTTTATAGTTAGCTCTTTTAGTTGTAGTTTACACTGTTTGTAGTTAGCTATCTCGTTGAACTACTAAGGTATCTTATGGTAACTACAGTGGGGCAAAAAAGTATTTAGTCAGCCACTGATTGTGCAAGTTCTCCTACTTAGAAAGATGAGAGAGGTCTGTAATTTTCATCATATGTACACTTCAACTATGAGAGACAAAAATGAGAAAAACAAATCCAGGAAATAACACTGTAGGATTTTTAAAGAATTTAATTGTAAATCATGGTGGAAAATAAGTATTTGGTCAATTAACAAAAGTTCAACTCAATATTTTGTAACATAAACCTTTGTTGGCAATGACAGAGGTCCAAACATTTCCTGTAAGTCTTTTCGCCAGGTTTGCACACACTGTAAGCTTGGTAATTTTTGGCCCATTTCGCTTTTTCCTCCATGCAGATCTCCTCTAGAGCAGTGATGTTTTTGGGGCAACATGGACTTTCATTCAACTCCCTCCACACATTTTCTCCCCTCTTTGTCCCTCTTAATCCCTTCTCCCCCTTTTCTTCAATTTTTCTTATTCAGTTTGCTTTTCCTGTTTCCTCCCCCCCTCTTAGTAATTCCTCCCCCTCTTCTTTCCTCTCCTTTGCAAAAGTTCAACTCAATACTTTGTAACATAACCTTTGTTGGCAATGACAGAGGTCAAACATTTCCTGTAAGTCTTCGCCAGGTTTGCACACACTGTAGCTGGTATTTTGGCCCATTCCTCCATGCAGATCTCCTCTAGAGCAGTGATGTTTTGGGGCAACATGGACTTTCAACTCCCTCCACACATTTTCTATGGGGTTGAGGTTTGGAGACTGGCTAGGCCACTCCAGGACCTTGAAATGCTTTTTACGGAGCCACTCCTTCGTTGCCCGAGCGGTGTGTTTGGGATCATTGTCATGCTGGAAGACCCAGCCACGTTCCAGCTTCAATGCTCTCACTGATGGAAGGAGGTTTTGGCTTAAAATCACACGATATATGGCCCCGTTCATTCTTCCCTTAACACGGATCAGTTGTCCTGTCCCCCCTCTACAGAAAAACAGCCCAAAAGCATGATGTTTCCACCCCCATGCTTCACAGTAGGTATGGTGTTTTTGAGATGCAACTCAGCATTCTTCTTCCTCCAAACACGACGAGTTGAGTTTTTACTAAAAAGTTCTATTTTGGTTTCATCTGAACACATAACATTCTCCCAATCCTCAAGCCCAATCCAAATTTCAGACGGGCCTGGACATGTACTGGCTTAAGCAGGTGGACACAACTGGCACTGCAGGATCCGAGTCCCTCTCGGCGTAGTGTGTTACTTATGGTAGCTTTGTTACTTTGGTCCCAGCTCTCTGCAGATCTTGCGTGTGGTCCCGGATCAAGGGAGATTATCAGTAGTCTTGTAAGTCTTCCATTTTCTTACAATTACTCCCAAAGTTGATTTATTCACACCAACCTGGTTGTCTATTGTAAATTCACTTTTCCCAGTCTGGTAAAAGTGAGTTTAGAGTCTGATTGTTTGAGGCTGTCGACAGGTGTCTTTTATAAAGTTAAACAGGTGCCATTAATACAGGTAACAAGTGGAGGACATCAGAGCTTCTTAAACAAGAAGTTACATTTCTGTGAGAGCCAGAAATCATGCTCGTTTGTGGGTGACCAAATACTTATTTTCCACCGTGATTTACAATTAAATTGTGCATGTGTATACTGTTAATCTACCATTAATCTGGTTTCACTACAGTACTTTGGTAAAGCCATGGCGGAGATATCATTCATAGTTTTCTTTCTGCCAAAAATAATTTTCATAAGGGTTCACTAATTTACCTCAGAGGCATATTTATTTAGCAGCTATTTCTTCTGAATGTGTATTTTTTAGTGTTTCCCAGCTAAACCATAAAGCGTATTTTGTGTTCACGGGATAAATGTTGGGCCATGCTGGTATACGCTTGTTAATGGTCTTACTGATTCTGCTTATGCTATTAAGCTAGCATGGTTTTGATGGATGATCTGTGGCACCATATCAGCATTTCATGTTGTCACCAGAAAAGTAGATCTTTGTTAGATCTTTCAGCAGGATTTACGACCTTACTGAATGTGACTAAACAGCAGCATATTCACCAGTCAAAGTTGTGTACAGGCTTATAATGTACAGCACAATAGAATGTGTTTCTGTGTAGATTGTGAGAAGTACATGATTTTATTACAGAGCAAATCTACAGTGTTAGCTGTTTTTGTGCAACCCCTGGCCCCATCAAGATAAACAGCATGTCTTGTATTCATGCTATAAATTCACATTAAGCCTGATTTTATTTATCGCAGTGTTGTGTTTGGCTACGGGAGTGAAACAGCTGACACAACAAAGCTCGACATGGCACGCTGGAAGGCATGCTAATCAAAACACAGGCCTCGTGCTCTGATTGACTGCTCATGCTAATCTACTTTGCATTAAATTAAAACAGATAAAACATCATACTAAAACTGTTTGTCACATGTGACTCTGAATATATAAAATATGTTTCTTCAAATGGCTTTGGTACTTGTAAGAGCATGATATAAACTGCTAGTGCATGTTGATAGCTTTCTTGCTAACTGTTTACAGAGCTTTATGTGACAACCCGAGTTTTGGACACTGAACGCTAAGAATCTCTCTTTATAGCTAGTAGGAAGAAATATGGGTGTTTTTATGAGGCAACAACATAGCTTATATGTTCCTATTTCAAAAAATAAGCAGTCATGCTAAGTTCACTCACTCACTCATCTCTCTGTCAGCAGATGCTGTAGAAAGTCCAGCTTAAACGCAAGCTAGAAGGGACAGTGCACAATGCTTGTTTTATCATTAAATATGCCAAAAAAAAGGTCAAACTTCTTCACATATAAATTCTGAAAACAATGAAACCCTGTACCCTCGGTACTAGAAGACTAGCCAGGACTTAGCATGTATCACTGTTTTCTATTGAAAAAGCACTTAGTACCAAATGAAAAACATTTTTCTGATTCAGCTGTGGCCAGAAAAACTTCAGATATAATTATACAGCTAGAAAACACTAACTGAATTTGTTAGCTTTGGAGCACATGGACGATATGCCTCACTATCACAGCAGGAAATAACAGGAGAGAATTTGAGGTGGTTTATGATCGCTTCTAAATCAAAGCTATTTTAGCATTGCTAAGTCCTGAGGCTTTTCTAAAACTATTTTGATATCTTGTGGATTTCGAAATTACTTGAGTCTGAGTAACACTAGAACGAGTGGGAAGGATGGCCTTTCTTTATCTTTGATCTGAGCAAGACAGCAGGCTAATATAAACAACATAAGGCAGTTAGTGTCCTCCTGCAAGTGTGTTTAGCCCAGTAACACTGCATAATCAGCAGTTTGAATAAGTGGTTATCAGAAATCAGGTGAAAGCCATTAAGACCCCTGTCCCCTTCAAAAAAACAAACAAAGAAAAAATTTTGCATTCTGGGAGCACTTTCACTTGTACCCAATAAATTATGGGATACCGTCGACAAAATATGGTAATTTTAAAGAGGATTATGATGCTCTAGAAACATTTTACATGTGAACTAAAAAGTTATTTATTTTTATTAATCAATTACTATTAGCTATTGCTAGTGGTTAAGATACTGGGCTATAGACCAGAGGATCCTGGGTTCAAACCCCATCTCTGCCAAGCTGCCACTGTTGGGTCCTTGAGCAAGACCCTTCACCCACAATTGCTTGCAATTTAAAAATGTATCAATCGTTAGTTGCTCTGGATAAGTGTGTCTGCTAAATGACATAAATGTAACTTTTTAGCTCTTGTACAATCAGCATTCTGCACAATAGGTTGCTAAAGATGAGACTCAGCTTGCTGGTGGGTCAGCTAGTACTTTAAAGTTGCATGCTGTTGCTCCACCCAGGCCTTGCAATGCCCCTCTTACTTTTCATGTCATCCAGGTCAGCAGTGGCGAGCATCTGGGCCTCTGCTTCATCAGTTGGAACTTTCTGATACACGGCAGTCTCCATGGCTGTCATGCTGCCAATGCAGATGCGTTCCCTCAGGTCGTAGTTAGTACGCTGGGCTCCGCCTAGTCGGTGGACGGGTCTCTGGCAAAACCAGCCTCGAGTGGGTATACTGGTCAGTTCTGAAGATGCGCTGAACCTACAAGACACAGATAACACAGAACTCCAGGTCACAGTACAGACGCTTCGCTCGTAGAATGCAGGTGCTGTGGTTCACACTCGGAAGCAAACTAGGGTGCATTGTGCAAGATGTCAGGTATAAGGGCAGATAATTTCATCAGTGCTTCATATGCAAGAAAAAGTAGTTCATACTTAACTTGGAATTATATTAGAAGGGACAAATGGTTGTAGCATAAGTTATTTAGCCGCTTATTTAGGTTTTCCAAACGTGCCAAAGAAGAGGGAATCTATGACTTAACCAGTTCTCTTTGCCCTCCACTTACTCACACACTTTCCATACTTTGTTAATCCATTTCAGGGTCGCTGGGGGCCTGGGATTAATGCAAATTGAGGGATTCTGGATAAGGCACCAGGTCGTTGCAGGGCATACAGTGGTGTGAAAAAGTGTTTCCCCCCTTCCTGTTTTCTTATTTTTTTTGCATCTTTGTCACACTTAAGTGTTTTGGAACATCAAACAAATTTAAATATTAGTCAAATACAACACAAGTAAACACAAAATGCAGTTATTAAATGAAGGTGTTTATTATTTAGGGAGAAAAAAATCCAAACCTACATGGCCCTGTGTGAAAATGTGATGCCCCACCTTGTTAAAACATAACTATGGTTTATCACACCTGAGTTCACTGTCTCTAGTCACAGCCAGGTCTAATTATTGCCACACCAGTTCTCAATGAGGACATCACTTAAATAGGACCTGCCTGACAAAGTGAAGTACACCAAAAGATCCTTAAAAGCTACACATCATGCCGATATCCAAAGACATTCAGGAACAATTGAGAAAGAAAATAATTGAGATCTATCAGTCTGGAATGAGTTACAAAGCCATTTCTAAAGCTTTGGGACTCCAGCAAACCACAGATGGCAAAGACATGGAACAGTGGTGAACCTCCCCAGGAGTGGCCAGCCAACCAAAATTACCCCAAAAGCGCAGCGACGACTCATCCAAGAGGTCACAAAAGACCCCACAGCAACATCCATAGAACTGCAGGCCTCACTTGCCTCAGTTAAGGTCAGTGTTCATGCCTCCACCATAAGAAAGAGCCGGGCAAAAATGGCCTGCATGGCAGAGTTCCAAGACGAAAACCACTGCTGAGCAAAAAGAACATTAAAGCTTGTCTCAGATTTTCCAGAAGACATCTTGATGATCCCCAAGACTTTTGGGAAAACATTCTGTGGACTGACGAAACAAAAGTTGAACTCTTTGGAAGGTGTGTGTCCCCATTACATCTGGTGTAAAAGTAACACAGCATTTCAGAAAAAGAACATTATACCAGCAATAAAATATGGTGGTGGTAGTGTGATGGTCTGGGGCTGCTTTGCTGCTTCAGGACCTGGAAGACTTGCTGTGATAAATGGAACTATGAATTCTGCTGTCTACCAAAACATCCTGAAGGAGAATGTCCAGCCATCTGTTCGTGACCTCAAGCTGAAACCAACTTGGGTTCTGCAGCAGGACAATGATGCGAAACACACACAGCAAGTCCTCCTCTGAATGGCTGAAGAAAAACAAAATGAAGACTTTGGAGTGGCCTAGTCAAAGTCCTGACCTGAATCCTACTGAGATGCTGTGGCATGACCTTAAAAGGCCGTTCATGCTCAAAAACCCTCCAATGTGGCTGAATTACAACAATTCTGCAAAGATGAGTGGCTAAAATTCCTCCACAACGCTGTAAAAGACTCATCATAAGTTATCACAAATGCTTGGTTGCAGTTGTTGCTGCTAAGGGTGGCCCAACCAGTTATTAGGTTTAGGGGGCAATCACTTTCTCACACAGGGCCATGTAGGTTTAGATTTTTTTCCTCCCATAATAATAAACACCTTCATTTAAAAACTGCATTTTGTGTTTACTTGTGTTGTCGTTGACTAATATTTAAATTGGTCTGATGTTCCGAAACACTTAAGTGTAACAAACATGCAAAAAAAATAGGAAATCAGGAAGGGGGGAAACACTTTTTCACACCACTGTACACACAAACATACACACTCTATATCAGACTGGGAGATGTTAGAAACACCAACTGATCCAATGCATGTCTTTGCAATATGGATTAAATGTGTTTTATCAGTTTTTAATCCAAAACTGATCATAATTAAAAATCATGGATTCTGTGAGGGACGTAGTACTCACACAGGATGCACTGCTACAATTGCAAAAAAATGATAAGAAGAAATCTTCCTCAAGTAGCTCAACACAGATTTTAGAACGTCAGACAGCCAGCAGAGGGCGCTCAAGTATAAGTCTCTTCCTTTCCGTGTCAACGAATCTCTTTTTCAAATGAATTGGAAAGCTACAGTATTGCATTATTTAACTATTTATAATGATTTTTATTGCAACTGTTATTAAAAACTACAGAACCTGTTGGCATGCTTTTAAGGAATTCGGTCCTACCAGATGTGTAACATGAGCAGGAAAGCAGGTGCTCGGTTTCCCTATTGTACATCTTTCATGAGTTGACCAATTATTTATACCGGACATGGCATGCATGCTAACTCAGCAGATGGAGACGGATATCACATGTACAGGCTGACTCTGTGACTCACAATAAAAAGTAACTGGACTTGGATAATGGTGTCACCCAACCAATGAGACATTTTGCTGTAAAGGCTATACTTTTGCTCATTCTGCTGGAAACTGAAATGAAACCATTTTGACCACTTGTAGCTGAAAATCTACGATGGCTGAAGTTATGTGTCTTAAGTTGCATTTCAGTAAATCAGCAGCATCTGATAGGCAACAGCAAAGCACCTACAGGCGCTCCTCATTTTATGCTGGTTCAGTTTACGATTTTTCGACCTTGGGATTGTAATCCGATAATACACATCAAAACACAGTCAGCAGAAACTGTTTTCTGAATTTTGAATTTTGATTTTTCAAGGCAAGCGATACACAGTCCGATACTCTCGTGCAGATGCTTGGCATTCGGGCATCAACCAGCTGACTAAGCTGAGCAGCAGCGCCAATGGACCGACCATTTTGTTTTTGCTTTTCACTTTCAGTACATTACTCAATAAATTACATGAGAATTCCAACACTTTATCAGAAAACTAGCTTTGTCTTCATGATTTTGCCCAACTGTACATCAGTGTAAGTGTTTTAAGCATGTTTAAGGTAGGCTACACTACAGTATATACTAAACTCCTGGGTTTACGATACATTCAGCTTGTGATGGGTTTGTCAGAACGTATCCCCATAATAAATCGTGAAACACCTGTAGTTTGACCCCTGTTTATCTTGA
Organism: Ancistrus triradiatus; assembly: GCA_025084515.1. Lineage (NCBI taxonomy): Eukaryota > Metazoa > Chordata > Actinopteri > Siluriformes > Loricariidae > Ancistrus > Ancistrus triradiatus. The sequence continues at coordinate 92,480 of JAJAGP010000961.1, read as the reverse complement.
TCAGGGTTGGCTATGGACCCTAAACCAGAATTCACTTGGCACAGGCAGATGTCTGGACATTTCTCCAGCTCATCGCAGTTCCTTAAACGCATCACCCCACGCATTCAGGAACTGCCATTTCTAGCCCTGCAAAGTCACAAAGATCTAGTCCAATAAAGGCCGCTTTGCTTGCAACCAAAAATGTTTGAAACATTACAGTTCTGATATCTGCACAACGCCTTGGTTAATGTTTACATACAATCAGACTGAAATCATTCCAACTGCAGATTCCAACTGAGCTGTTTATATGTACATAACTTGACCTGATAAAAATCTCCATTTACATGCACGATATACAGTATGCAATCTGAACCATCTCGCACATGCACGGAACGTCAGGTAATGTGAGTCGCTATAGCAACAAGAAGGACTTGAGTCTGTAACAAGGAACTAATAACTAACGAACAAACTTTTTCTGCATGGTACCAAGTGTTCGCACTCCACGCTAAATGAAACTCTATGCTTGAACAGATTATCATTATGAAATTTCCAGCCTCCATCCTGATGGCTATAAAGTCTTTACTTGGTACCACTTTTTATTGGTGGAGGGCTGCAGTGATGGTTGACCTTCTGGAAGTTTCTCCCATCTGCACACAGGATCTTTGGAGCACAGCCAGTGTGACCATTGGGTTCTTCCTCTTCCTCACCTCTATCACCAAGGCCGTTCTCCTCCGATTACTTGGTGGGGTGGCCAGTTCTAGGAAGAGTCCTAGTTGTTGCAAACTTCTTCCATTTAAGAATTATGGAGGCCACTGTGCTCTTGGGAACTTGCTGTGCTGCAGGTTTTATGTAGTCTTCTCCAGATCTGTGCCTCCACACAATCCTATCTCTGACCTCTACAGGCAGTTTTTTCATCCTCATGGCTTGGTTTTTGCTCTGATATGCATTGTTAGCTGTGAGACCTTATATAGACAGGTCTGTGTCTTTCCAAATCAGGTCCAATCAACTGTGAATTTACCACAGGTGTAGAAATGGGAGGCCCCCAGAGCTAAACTTCAACCGTCATAGCAAAGGGTCTGAATACGTATGTTCATGAAAAATTTTAGCTTTTCCTTTTTAACACATTTGCAATAAAATCTAATTCTGATTCAACTTCTATTTATGGGGCACTGAGTGCAGATTGATGGGGAAAAGTTTTTTTTTTATTTTAGCACAAGGCCTCAACATAAGAAAATGTGAAAAAAGTGAAAGGGTCTGAAGACTTTATGAATGCACTGTCTTATAAAGAATTGAAGTCCAAGCACATCCCAATAATAGGCTGACTGAACCAGCTAGCAACAGCAACTTACCTATTTGATACCTCCTCATCCTCTTCCTCTTCTTGTTTATCATGAACTACCTCCTTGTTTGCCGATGTGGCTCCGGTGGTGGGCGGCTCTGGGTTAGGAGTTATCTCACTCACCACATGGAAAGTGGGGAGAGAGACAGGTGGCATCAGCATCTCCTGACCACCCAAACTAATCTGAAAGAGGACGTTGGAATGATATAGATAATGTTAAACAAATTAGCACCAGGTACTTTGGTTAGGTTTGTTCATTGGTTGTAAAACTGCCACTGCAAAAATGCCACAGAAGATGCTATTTACTTACAGAGCTCATAATGCAGAAAATTTATTTTTTAAGTTTAAGTATCCTAACCTCATCTTGAGGTATACATAGTCTGGTAAACTCATTCTTGTCAAGACTTTAGTAGGTAATTGTCACAGATTTGGTGAATAGGTTAATATTAATGATTACAGTACTGTGCAAAAGTCTTAGGCCACCATTAGATTTGCTTTTTTGTAATTATATAATGACCATATATAACATATTGTCGACAATTGGGCCCAAAAATTTCAAACTTGGATTTGTCACTCTGTGATACTCTTTTTCACTGATCTTCATTCCAAACTTTGTGAGCTTTAGCATGTCTTAGCATTTCCCCCCGGTTTCCCTTTGGAAAAAAGGTGGTTTCTATCCTTCCAAAAAGACAATTCCTAACCAATTTCCTGTTTCCCGATGAACTTGGCAAACCAATGAGGCTACCAGATGCTGCAGCAAAAAGAAGCTGTGTTTATCTCAATTTCATCAGCTTTTTTTTATTCTTCATACAAATTTCCTGTATTTTCTGGATTTACTCTAATAAAGAGGCTACGAAATAATTACATACTGTATGGTCATTGCACCATTGCTAAAATAGGCTACATTGCCTAATGATGGCCTAAAACTTTTGTACAGTACTGTATATTATAAAAGAGGTTTGTTGCATGTCTTATGTCAGTGGGTTGTGCATCTGCACAAATATGGCACATATCCAGACTGCCAGAACTACAAAGGAAAAGGTAGTTGGGTAGATGGTAGAATGTTGATTTGATCCATCAGGATCAGACAATATTCCAAAGAGAACCTTGTCATGTTACTGAATGCTTGGCTTTCTTTGTCTTCAAGTGCCCACAGAAATTATGTGATTATGTTTTTGTCTATGCTGCATGTATAGTATTAACAATGGCAAAACATATGAGCTTGGGAAAGGTACTATATAAATAAAGTAAAATATTAAAAATGTGTGGGATTCTTTAGAATAAAGCCACAACTTCTACCAAATTGCAAACCAAGTCAATAATATGTCTCTACTACCACCAGGAACTCAATGACAAGAACCCTTAGTTCAATGGACCATCACAGTGGTGGACCTTACAGAGGAGGGATAAAACAAAAATAATGAAACATGAGACAATATTTTGTCGTGTGAGCTACAAATATAGTAAATCCATCTTCTCATAGACTATATCCAACGTCTGAGCCTCTGTAAACACAGCAAATAAATAACCTACAGGACTCTCTCAGCAAAGTACCTGAATCTGTTGTTCAGCAGTCTCAGTAGGCGTGGTCTCCTGGCCTTGCGCTTCAGGCTCAGACTCGGCCTCCTCTTCATCTACCTCATGGATTGTGGGCGTGACCTCAGAAGGTGGCATGGATGTCTTCTTTTTCCTGCGTTTCTTCTTTCGGCGGCGCTCCATGCTGAGCACCCTCTTCCTGAAGCGCTGCGGGGGCAGGTGGGTGGACAGCGGGTGGTGCGTGTGATGGAATGTATGCCGGTGGTCTGCGAACGCATGATCGTTGACGGTACATGATTATTTGGATTATTATTTGATTACATGTTAAAGGAATACTCTTGTTAAAGGAATACCTCTATGGCATATGGTACGATCTGACACGTTTTCCAAAGATATGGTACAACAGAATGGTATTGTAACTTATAAGCTACATATACAGTGGTGCTTGAACGTTTGTGAACCCTTTAGAAGTTTCTATATTTCTGCATAATTATGACCTAAAACATCATCAGATTTTCACACAAGTCCTAAAAGTAGAAAAAGAGAACCCAGTTAAACAAATGAGACAAAAATATTATACTTGGTAATTTATTTATTGAGAAAAATTATCCAATATTAAATATTAGTGAGTAGCAAAAATAAGTGAATCTTTGCCTTCAGTACCTGGTGTGACCCCCCTATGGAGCAATAACTGCAGCTAAACGTTTCCTGTAGCTGTTGATCAGTCCTGCACACCGGCTTGGAGGAATTTTAGCCCATTCTTCCGTACAGAACAACTTCAGCTCTGGGATGTTGGTGGGTTTCCTCACATTAACTGCTCGCTTCAGGTCCTTCTACAACATTTCAACTGGATTAAGGTCAGGACTTTGACTTGGTCATTCCAAAACATGAACTTTATTCTTCTTTAACCATTTTTGGTAGAATGGCTTGTGTGCTTAGGGCCGTTGTCTTGCTGCATGACCCACCTTCTCTTGAGATTCAGTTCATGGACAGATGTCCTGACATTTTCCTTTAGAATTCTCTGATATCATTCAGAATTCATTGTTCCATTAATGATGGCAAGCCGTCCTGGCCCAGATGTGGCAAAACAGACCCAAACCATGATACCACCACCACCATGTTTCACAGATGGGATAAGGTCCTTATGCTGGAATGCAGTGTTTTCCTTTCTCCAAACATAACGCTATTCTTTTGTACCAAAAAGCTCTATTTTGGTCTCATCCATCCACAAAACATTCTTCCAATAGCCTTCTGGCTTGTCCACGTGATCTTTACCAAACTGCAGATGAGCAGCAATGTTCTTTTTGGAGAGCAGTGGCTTTCTCCTTGCAACCCTGCCATGCACACCATTGTTGTTCAGTGTTCTTCTGATGGTGTACTCATGAACATTAACATTAGTCAATGTGAGAGAGGCCTTCGGTTGCTTAGAAGTTACCCTGGGGTCCTTTGTGACCTCGCCAACTGTTACACGCCTTGTTCTTGGAGTGATCTTTGTTGGTCGACCACTCCTGAGGAGGGTAACAATGGTCTTGAATTTCCTCCATTTGTAAATAATCTGTTTGACTGTGGATTGGTGGTGTCCAAACCCTTTAGGGAGTTTTTGTAACCTTTTCCAGCCTGATGAGCATCAACAGCTCTTTTTCTGAGGTCCTTTGAAATCTCCTTTTTTCATGCCATGATACACTTCCACAAACGTGTTGTGAAGAGCAGACTTTAATAGATCCCTGTTCTTTAAACAAAACAGGGTGCCCACTCACACCTGATTGTCGTCCCATTGACTGAAAACACCTGACTCTAATTTCACCTTCAAATTAACTGCTAATCCTAGAGGATCACATACTTACATACAATAAATAAATGACCAGGTATAATACTTTTGTCTCATTTGTTTAACTGGGTTCTCTTTTTCTACTTTTAGGACTTGTGTGAAAATCTGATGATGTTTTAGATCATACTGATGCATAAATATAGAAAATTCTGAAGGGTTTACAAACTTTCCAGCACCACTGTATTCCAGGGGTTTAACAATACACTCTGCTCACAATTCGATTCGATGCAAGATACAATTTTCTTAGACAGTCAATAATGGACATCGCTTTTTATTTCTGAAGTGTAAACAATGCACAACAGTGAACATTTTATTGCATAGGTTTATGAACAAAAAAATCTTAGTCCCATGCAATGAACAGAAATGACTAGAAACAAAGAGATTTTAAATTGTAAAAAAATAAAAGTACACTATTTTAACACTATTGTAGCAACACTATCTTACATAACTGCTTGTAAACACTGCGCTTATTTCAGAAGAATAACAATTATTGTATACAATATAAAAAAAAGAATATGTAGTCCCCTGCAATTAAAATAAATTAGTTTTATATCATACTACTGCAACAAAATAGGCTATTGTAACAATTTCACCAAATGTAAATTACTACATGCTATATTAAATTTAAAATTAAAGTAAACAAACAAGCTCACTGAGCTTTAGCTCAGCCTTTAAACTTCCTCAACCTAAAATTCACCTTCACCATTGCAGAATTGTGAGAGCATGACGTATGATCGCCCCCTGTGGTGTTCAAAAAATTGCGTCACATTTTTTATCTCATGTACGCTGCGATGTAGTGTGTTGGCACGTTTATGGTATGGAATCAGCTCTCCCACAGTAATGATATATGGTATGTAGACTATAAGGAATGGTGAAAAGGGGACCATTCTGGACACAGTTCATAACTTTGACTGCTGTTAAGGTTTTATCACGTTATTAACAAGTTTATTTAAACAGCACTGAGTTCATTTAAACAGCACTGATTTAAAAGCTTTTTCTTCCAAGTTTAACCCTAATTTACCTCATGCCCGTGCCCTGAAAACACAGGGCACAGGCATAACTGTACCCTGGATAGGCCTGCGGTTCATCAGAGAGTCAGTTCCCCAACCAGCCCCAAAGTTCTTTTAGTAAATTGAAATTACATTCAAATCAATTCTGTACACTCAGGAGTAGCAAACTGATAGCCCACCAATCCATTCTCACAAAAGATTGTAGAGAAACGATACAGTCAATTCTTTTCAACTGTGTCAGGAGTCTTCTGAAGTGCTTTGTATCATGCATGCAATACCTCTCCCTAATGCATTGCATGAGCAAATGGTAGAATAACACCATTTGACTAGAGTCATAAAAGTATCAACAGTTTATAATTCATACTACACAAGTTGACTCACAGCACATTAGCAACACCTATGTTATGCAATCCTAGTCACAGCCCATATGGGCATCAAGGCGACTGCTGTAATCTTTTCGCTTCTTTGTCTTTGATGAATGACGAGTGCCAGGCTGTTGCCGAACGTTTCAGCTGTCATAGCAATTGTGTTCAGACATCAAACACAGCAAAGCAATGTCATTAGCATAAGAAGGCAGCGGCACGCCGCAGCGCGGACATTTTTAACGTCAATCCGTGAACACAATAGGAGCTCACGATGCTTTGTTTTGCTACGTCTCAGGACTAATCACTGAATCCTAACCTGTTCAAACATGTCACCGTGAACACAAAGCCAGTGATTTATGAGTCTCAGGGTGGAAACTACTTAAGCAGAACAATTGTGGAGATGAACTGTGATGGACGCAAAGGTGCTTCAGATGTGACAGGTGACTGAATTTATGGATACCTTGAGATTCATGACTCATTCTGACCGATATAAGCACAGTCAGACACAATCCGACAAGGAAGGGAGTTTCTTCCTGCGTTTATCTCCTCCAAGGACAACAGGAGTCGATTTACAACTGCTCTACTTACATTCAAAGTCCTTCTCATTGTAAGTTCGGCCCATTTTGTCCGCGCCGTTCGTGCCGGATTCCGTGATGATGTCCCCAAACCGCTCCACAGACAAAGCCCTTTCCCAGTCTTCATTCTCCAGACTTTCAGTGGCGCGCTTCTCCTCCTCACCTAGAACCTGCAAACACAATCCCACAGTCTCATGTAAAAAATAATCTGTTAACTCTCAAGTTACAGTTCCTTTCATTTGTATAGCATGACTACTGTTATTAGGGGTGTAACGATGCATCGTGCATTTTGTGACACAAAATGGGATGATGTGTATTGTCGAATAGGCAAATATGGAAAATGCATTCTTGTTTATTACGCTATATAATGCAATTGCATTTTATGAACACCAGAGGGCACAGTCATATGTCATGATCCCCTACATTACACCCCTAAATATTGGTAAGCAACAATGAATATCCTATTAACAAGAGCATGCAAGGACAATTTAAAACTTTTACAAGCACGTGTTTGAAGGATGAAAAGTATCTTCTAATTATTGTTATGGACAAAATCCCAGAAATCATTTTTTGTCTATATCTCACATCAGCATTTGGTAGATGCTATTCGCTAATCCATTTTGGAAAACCCGCTCAAGGGCCCTGCAAAGGACACTTGGCAGTGTGTGGACTTGAACCCTTGATCATCTAATGAGTAATACAGTACATTAACTGATGAACCACCACAGTCCAAAAAAAGCCAAACAACAGTAGCAAATAGCTGCTGAAATCTGACAAAGCAGTATTAAATAAATAGCAGCACAATTTGGGGCAACTACTTATCCACAGGTTAGCTCTATGATCCAGAAATGAAGTCAGTTTTCATGTTATAATCAATTAGAAAATCAAACCTACCTAGTTTGATCTAACACAACTCAAATACATCATCATATGTTACTCTGCCCTCAGTGGGGTCTCTGGTAGCATGGAGGCAAATAGCTGTTGGCCTCAGCCACAACTGCTTTAATGTCAGCTTTGAAGAAGGAACGATGGCACAGGTTGAGGGAAGCAGGATGACAGGTTACGGTGCAGCCAGATCAGTCAGCAGAAATGTCAGAAGCCCAGCAGGAGGCAGAATGCAAGCTCAGGGACTGCTACACATAAGCACCTCTGCTACACCAGACAAGCTCTGATTAGTGAGGGTCACTAAAGTAGATCAGCGATCATCAGACATGCTGAAAGTGACACATCTTCTTGTCTGCAGTCAAACTGTGGTTTAACAATGCAAGATCAATCTCAGTCCTTACACAGAATCATCCATTTTTCTAAACTGGTGAGGATTAATCAGAGCAGAACAGCCAGAAACAACAAATGTCAGAACACAAAGACACCAATTAAGACTTTATCATTCCTGTCCTCAAGTTAAAGCTGACTTAATCAGGATTTTATTAAGCTCTGGATTCCTTCCCTCATGAGGCCGCTCATCCATATTCAAACACTTGACTTTAATAAAGATAGTTGATGTCAAATAGAAAATCAAAGTCAAATCTTAAGTCAAATAGAAAATCTCTCCATTGGCAATAGAGCAGCTGCAGGGTCTTCCGGTAGGATCGAGTTTCACATGCAGACCCAACGGGCAATGTCTGAAGTAGAAGGGAAGTCAAAAGACCATCACTGAAACAGTGGCCCCTACCCAGCCCTCCAATGAACTACACTTCAATCAAGGGAAGACATATCCCTGCACCCTGTGCTCTCCATGTATAATGCTGGAGCATCATGACTCTGAGTCAGTAGGTGCCACTGTGAGAAAGCTGAGGGAGGCAGAGGCATCCAACCATGGGAACTGCACTTCCCAAAATCCTTCAGGCAAATAAATGAGAAACCTACTTGACAGGAGATATAAAGCCGAGCAATGGCACTTTTATTTGCTGCACCTTTGTAGAGGGGCAATAGGCACTGAATGCTAAGGAATAGTCTGTCCTTTATTTGTGTCTCTAAAAAAGTAAGAAGGAAAGAAAAATAATTCCATAAAGAGGAGAGAAAACTGAACGTACTGTTGAAGAAAAAAACCCAGAAAGCTAAGATGACTGTGCCTAAGTAGCAATGGAACTAAGTCTGTGACGGAGGAATGAAAACTGAAACAGAAAAGAAAGTTGAAAGCAGAAACTAAAAAAGACTATTGTGTTAAACTGAAAGTAGTATTTTTTTTAATTGGGTAATGTTACGGTACGGGGGAGAGGGAAGTGAGGACCCAAGTGCAGAAGGAGAAAGGGAGCCCCCTAGCGGAGGCTGATAGCTCTGAATGGCCTAACGCCGTTCCAGAGCGGGGGAAAAAAGCTTTGCCTTACCCTACCGGCTACGCCCTGACAATATTACCTCGAGCTTTGGGCTCTACGCAAGTGACCCCCTTAACGGGACCACCTGTACCGTTCAACCCTACCGGAGAGGAGAGAAAGAGATCTGAGAAGCGCATTCACGATCGAGGCCACCGCAAACAATATAGAGCGACAGTGCATTGTCGGCGGCCGTAAACACAGCTATTTAATGCCGAGGAGCAGGTGCACCTGATTCCTGATAACGAGGGGGGCGTGTGCGCCGCACGCTGACGACCGGAGCGGCCCGGTCTCAACCTGCCGTGAGTGGTGGAGCACCGCCGCCCTCTATTGTCGGACAAGGGGGTTGTAACAGTACCCCCCCCCCAGGGGCGTCCCCCAACGTCCCCAGACCCGCGGCTCTATCCCTGCGAAACTGGCGGATGAGCCCGGGATCGAGAATATGCCGGGCAGGAACCCAGGAGCGCTCCTCGGGACCGTAACCCCGCCAGTCCACCAGATACTGGGTACTGCCCTGGACCCTGCGGGAGTCCAGTATCCGGCACACGGCATAGGGCGGGGAGCCTCGGTCGGCGGCCGAGGAGGAGAGGGGGCCGGCCGGGGCGCCAACCCGGCACAGGACGGGCCTGAGGCGGGAGACGTGAAAGGTGGAATGCACCCTCATGGAGGCTGGCAGCTCAAGGCGGTAAGCGACCGGGTTGATCCGGCGCAACACCCTGAAAGGCCCCACGAACCTGGGGGCCAGCTTGCCGAAAGCACCCCTGACAGGGAGGTCCCGGGCGGACAGCCAGACCCATTGACCCGGCCGGTAAGAGGGAGCGGGCCTGTGCCTGCAGTCGGTGGACCGCCATATGGTCTCAGTGTTCCGCAGAAGGGCCGCCCGGACCCTCTGTCAGGCCGCACGGCAACGGTGCACAAACTGCCGGGCCGAGACCACCCCGGCCTCCACCTCCTGAGCTGGGAAAAGCGGCAAAGCAAAGCCGAACTGAGCCTCAAACGGGGACATGCCCACGGCCAGAGGGTGTTATGAGCCAGTTCCACCCACCCCAGCTGCTCGGACCAGGTCGAGAGGTTCCTGGAGGTCAGGCAGCGAAGCATGCGGGCCAGGTCCTGATTGACCCGCTCAGTCTGGCCGTTGGACTCGGGGTGAAACCCCGAAGAGCGACTGGCCGTGGCGCCCAGGTGGCGGCAGAAGGCCGTCCAGAACCGGCTGGCAAACTGGGGGCCATGATCAGAAACCAAATCACGCGGAATCCCGTGCGTGCACACAACCTGGTGAAGGACCAAGTCCGCCGTCTCCCGGGCCGAGGGAAGCTTTGGCAAAGGCACAAACTTACAGGCCTTGGAGAACCGGTCGACGATGGTCAGGATGACCGTGTTACCCCTGGAGGGGGGCAGACCAGAAACGAAGTCCAGCAAAATGTGGGACCAGGGCCTGGAGGGGGCTGGGAGAGGCTGGACAAGGCCAGCCGGGTGCTCCCGAGGGGTCTTAGTGCACGCGCAGACCTCTCACGCAGAAACGAATAGCTTGACATCCGCGGCCATACCAGGCCACCAAAAGTGCCGCCGAAGAAACTCGTAGGTCTGGGTACCCCCCGGACGAACAGCGAACCAGGTCGTATGACCCCAGCGCATGACGCGGGACCGTACCCGAGTGAGGACATAACGGCGGCCAGGAGGGCCGCCTCCCAGATCGGGCTTACACCACAGGGCCTTGGACACGGCCTCCTCAAGCCCCCAGGTAAGGGTGGCGACAATCCGCGAGGGTAAAAGGATGGGTGCCGGCTGGGGAATCCCACTGATGGGACAGGGCGTCGGGCTTGGCGTTCTTGGACCCCGGCTGGAAGGAGACTGTAAAATTGAACCGACCGAAGAACAAAGACCAGCGGGCCTGACGGGCGTTAAGGCGCCTGGCCTGCTGAATGTACGACAGGTTGTTATGGTCGGTCCAGACTAAGAATGGGTGCTTAGCCCCCTCCAACCAGTGACGCCATTTGGCCAAGGTCAGCTTAACGGCAAGGAGCTCTCGGCCCCCAATGAGATAATTCCGCTCCGCCGGACTCAGACATTGCGAAAAAAAAAGCGCACGGGTGTGCGTTGGGACAGAACGGTTCCGACGCCGATGTCGGACACGTCTACCTCAACGATGAAGGGTTCCTCCAGATCTGGCTGGGCCAGCACCGGGGGATTGGTGAGTCGCCGCTTGAGTTCCTCAAAAGCGGCATCCACCTCTCCGGTCCAGGGGAAGGAACCCGGGATCTTGCGGGTGAGAGCCGTGAGGGGCGCAGCTATAGTCCCAAAGTCACTGACGAAGCGCCAGAAGAAATTGGCGAGCCCCAGGAACCGCTGGACCAACCGAAGGGAGGTAGGCTGCGGCCAGTTGGCCACGGCCTCGATTTTAGCCGGGTCCATGCTCAATCTCCCCTCAGAGACAACAAACCCGAGGAAAGAGACAGACGAAGCATGGAACACAGATTTATCGAGGTTGACTACCAGATGGCTCTCCAGCAAAAGCTAGAGAATCCGCCGGACATGTCCCACTTGTTCCTCGAGGGACCGACTGAAGATCAAAATGTTGTCGAGGTAGACGAAGGCATACCGATCTAAAGCCTCGCGCAGGACGTCGTTAACGAACCGTTGGAAGACAGCGGGGGCGTTCATGAGCCCAAACGGCATCACCAGGTACTCGTAGTGCCCCTAGGTGTCAGGAAGGCCGTCTTCCACTCATCCCCCTCCCGAATGCAAACAAGATTGTAAGCGTTTCGGAGGTCCAGTTTGGTAAAAAACCAGGCGCCCCGAAGCGTCTAGAACGCGGTGGCCATCAATGGGAGAGGGTAACGGTCCTTAATGGTTACGGCATTGAGGCCCCGGTAGTCAACGCAAGGGCAAAGTGCCCCGCCCTTCTTGGCGACAAAGAAAAATCCTGCCCCAGTGGGGGAGGAAGAGGGCCGAATGATGCCGCGTGTAAGAGCATCCCTAATATACGCCTCCATGGCCTCCCACTCAGCGGGAGTCAGAGAGAACAGCCGCCCCCTGGGCGGTGCTCCTCCAGGTAGGAGGTTGATAGCACAATCGTACTCCCGATGAGGGGGCAACCCCTGGGTTTCCCCCTGGCAGAAAACCTTGGCCAAATCATGGTAATCCCTGGGGACGAGTGACAGCTCCACCCGGTCGGAGTGATCGGGGACCGGGACCTGTGTGTGGGGCATGAGACAAGACTCGGAGCAACAGGGATCCCAGGCGAAGACGGAGCGGGTCCGCCAATCAATCCGGGGTTGTGGGTTAGCAACCAAGGATAGCCCAGGATGACGTGGAAATGGGGGGCATCCGTGACCAGGAGGGACAGCGTCTCCTGATGGGAACCCACCCGGAGGACAACAGGCTGGGTCTGGTCGGTGACCGGACCACCGCCCACCAGGCGCCCGTCGAGGGCCCGGAACTCCAGGGGCTCGGCCATTTCAACAAGGCCACAACCCAACTGGGATGCCAAAGTGGCGTCAATAAAATTACCCTCGGCGCTGGAGTCAATCCAGGCAAAGGTGTTGGAACGCGAGCCCCCTTCCAAACGCTGGAGGGTGAGCCCTGACGGGGGAATGTGGGAGTAGCCTAGGAACGGCCCCCCCGATCGAACCCGGGCCCGACGTTTCCCGACTTCCCCGAGGAAGCGGATAACAAGCCGGCCAACCACCCCATCCCAGTCCGACCGAGCTCCATGGGCTCGTCCGCATCGTGGGGGGCTGAGGAGGAACTGGAAATGCCTAGAGGAGACCAGGCCCCGGGGCGGAACGCCACGCCCGCGCATGCTCCTTGGACCGTTTGCGGAGCTGAGTATCCCGTGTGATGGCCAAGTCGTAAAGGGCGGCCAGCGAAGCGGGTGGATCACGAAAGGCCAGGTCGTCCTTCAGATCCTCATTGAGGCCCTTCTGAAACATGATCACAAGGGCCGGTTCGTTCCAACCACACTCCGTGGCCAGGGTCTGGAATTCAACGGCATAGGCCGTGGCCGTCCTTGTCCCCTGGACGAGCTCTGAGAGGCGAACCCCAGCATCCCGCCTCCCTGATGGATGAAAGAAGATGTTGCAGAGGGCCTGGGAAAAAGCCTCTTCGGTCTGGACAACGGGGGAAACTGATTCCCACTGGGTGGTGGCCCAATCAAGGGCTCGGCCAGTCAGCAGGGACAGCATATAGGCCACTCGTGCCTGCTCAGAGGGGAATTGCGAGGGCCGTTGCTCAAAGGCCAGGGAGCATTGCATAAGGAACCCCCTGCAGCAATCAGGTTCACCCCCGAATCTCTCAGGAGGGGACAGAAGAGAATCCCCGACAGGAGGGAGAGGAGGATGAGGTGGGGAAGCTTCAGGAGGAGGGGGGGGGCAGGCGGCGAGGCAGACTGGATGAGAACCAGCAGCCTGTCATTAAGCTCCTTGACGCTAGCCGCCACAGACTCCATCTGTCGAGTAAGAGAGTGGCGAGCTGCTGCTCATGGCGGCCCAGGGTCACTAAATGGTGCTGGAGCGCCGTGGGGGGGTAGTAGGGCCTGCTGGGTCCATACTGGCTGCACTGTGCTGTTACGGTACGGGGGAGAGGGAAGTGAGGACCCAAGTGCAGAGGGAGAAAGGGAGCCCCCTAGCGGAGGCTGACAGGGGATAATAAGGCAAGGGAAACGAGCAGATAAGGATATAAATGCAAGTTTATTGATACATTAATTAAAACAGGTAATTAAAGACACTCACAAATAAACAGGAGAATAAATAACTAAGAGATAACCAGTGGAGCTTAATGTTCCACAAAAATAAATCATACAGCCTATCAGCGCACCTCTGAGCACACACACGAACGTGTGTGTGAGAAAGAATGAGCTGCAGAGAGTGGCAGTGGAGAATAAGGGGCGATAAAGGGAAAAATCAGATAAAGGGGAAGTCAAGCAGATGGAGGTCGGATTCGAACAGAGAGAGTGTGTGTGCAGATGCACACGCGCTGCAGACGTGCCACAGAAGCGGTGACGTCAGAGCAGCTTAGTGCGGGTTGTGAGCGAGCGTTTTAAGCAAGAGCCGCCAAAAGAAGATAAAAAAGGAAGGAGAGAAGCCACGATCGGACCCTAAAGGGGAAGGATGAAAATACAGCAAACACAAAAGCTCACGTCGCAGAAAAGACGCGGCCCAATAAGCCCAAATGGCTTAGAAAGAGGGAGATGAGAGCCGGCTGAAAGAAGTGGGGACGCGCACAAGCACGGCGGTGCAAGCAAGCCGCGATCGCTGGCGCTGCTCGCATAAGAACGCTCTGAATGGCCTAACGCCGTTCCAGAGCGGGGGAAAAAAGCTTTGCCTTACCTACTGTCTACGCCCTGACAATATTACCTCGAGTTTTGGGCTCTACGCAAGTGACCCCCTTAACGGGACCACCTGTACCCTTCAACCCTACCGGAGAGGAGAGAAAGAGATCCGAGAAGCGCATTCACGATCGAGGCCACCGCAAACAATATAGGGCGACAGTGCAGCGTCGGCGGCCGCTAAAGACGGCTATTTAATGCCGAGGAACAGGTGCGCCTGATTCCTGATAACGAGGGGGGCGTGTGTGCCGCACACTGACGACCGGAGCGGCCCGGTCTCAACCTGCCGTGAGTGGTGGAGCACCGCCGCCCTCTATTGTCGGACGAGGGGGTTGTAACAGGTAAGTTTTGAGTTTTCCTTTTGGCATTGTAAACCAGTGACTCTTTTGTCTGTCCTTTGTATCAATTTCCTGCCTCTTTTCCCTCTCCACCTTTAAGGAGCGTTCGCACACTCTGTCACTAGCATCGTCCAGCGGTGCAATGGTAGAACCCAAATTTTATAATAATGAGAACCCCAGTTCCTGTCCAGCTTAAGGTGGATTCAAACACACACTCACACCCCTCATAATACCATCTCTCTCCGCTATGATTGTTGTTGTCAATGGGGACCTTAAGAAGCTGTGACGGCTATGGTTATGAGAATAAAAACACTTGTAAATGACATTTTCTCACCCAAAACTCAGCTTGATAATCATCATCCTGTGTGGTATAAAGGTTGAAACATCAGTAATGTTCTTTTGGTATATCAAAGTTACCGGATTCACTTGCATTGTACAACAGCAAAAACTCTTCCTACTTCCTCCCACTTAACCCTCAGAAGGCTAGGGTTATTTTACTGGTGTTTTTAGGTTTTGCCTACACAGAAGCCCTTTACTCATGTAAATGTCTGTTTTTTAGCACAAATAACTGTACTGTACTGTGCAAAAGTCTTAGGCCACCATTATATTTGTTGTTTTAGTAATGGTATAATGACCATATATTAGATATAATTTCAAACATGGATTTGTCACTCCATAATACTCTTCCACTGATATCACTATGTAACACAAGTTTTGTTCCCAGCTTTTTAATGTTATATTCCAATTGCTTATGTCTAAAACTAATTAAAAATTGCTTACATTCATCATAAACTTCGCTTTTGTGACCACGGCAACGAAAATTATGAATTTTTATTATAGAAACAGGTCACCAAACAGGCATGCCGAAGTATGCTTTGTAGGCCTCACACATCTTAGCAGATGCTTCCCACAGAGTACTTTTTCGCTCTTGTCTTTATAAAAATGGCCACATACATAGCAAAATGCGTCTGCTGGATGTAGCCAACCTCTTGATTCCATCTAAATTGACTAAGTTGCTGTGTACTGTAAGGAAAAAAGGATGTCTCTCCAAACTCGATAAAAATGGTCAATCTTTATTCCATGCAGTATCAAAGTACAAGAGCGTACTGAGGATTCAGCAGAGCAAGACTGATCACCCGGTAGCAGAGTAACACACAATATATACATTTGAAAGTAGTGGTCCTTCCTAAGCTCCTCCTGTAATGGGTGTGGGGTGAAGTGTGAAGACTGTCGTTATCAGAATCTGAATAGAGAATGAATTCACACCTGTCTGTCTAGGTCAATTCCCCTTTGTCTGTGATGGCTGTTGCCCACTTACTATGCAATCCCAATCAATTAGATCATGTCTCTCCGTCTGTCAGGAAGGGCTATAGTGGCCCTATATAACTGTAGTCATACAGCTACCTACAATTCTGTACAGTCCCAGAAAGTTCTAGATAATTCTGGACAGTTCTATAAACTTCTTGATAGTTCTCACAATTCCAGAAGCTTCTTAAGTATCTTGAAATATGACGAATATCCTTAAAAATAGATCAATTTCAAAATATCATTGTGCTGACCACAAAAGCAAAGTTTACTGGGAATAATATTTTTTTTTCTATTCATTCAAGGTACAAACAATCAGGAAAACACACTTAACAACTGGGAACAAAAATTTTTTTGAAAATTCTTACATGGTGTATTCATTCCAACCCTTGTGAGCTTTACCATATCTTGGCCTTTTCACCCCGACTTCCCTGCAAAAAGTGGTTTCTTGGGTACTACAGAGGCAGTTTTTTTTCTAGTCAGTTTTTTTTTACTGCACACAAATTTCCTATATTTTCTGGTTGTATTCTAATAAAGAGACTGAGAAATAATTATATATGGTCATTATACCATTGCTAAAACAACAGAATGTATAATCTAATGGGTATCCTAAGACTTTTGCACAGTGCTGTATGTATAGAAAAATATGGCTTTCACTTCTTTTAAAATACAAATACAACATCACAATAACGTTACAATAATATGACATTCAAACAGGTAAAGGTACAAAAGGTAGAATTATTACGATATCTCTGTTTCTACATCGCCTGCCAAAGCCAAACTAAAACCGAATCTGTTTCTAATTTTTTCTCAGTCTCTGTTCTGAGAAAACACCTTCGCCTTGTCTCTTTTAGCCAAGCCCCCTTCTAGCCTGTCGTCTGACACATTTGCGTTTTTCACTGTAATTGTTTCGCTTTAATTATCATCATTGTCACAACAAAAGAATAAACAAGCCATAAACAAAAGAGAGCCTTTTAGCAGATCTGTTTTTAAATGCCAGTTCCCACTATCTCTTTACTGTATTAGACCCATGCAAAGACAAGGGACCCGGGCAGCATTTGTTTCTCTTCTCTTTGAGCCAGAGCACTCGCTCATTGTGCAAATGTTAATGGTCGGAGTACGGTTGGGAGCAGATGAAGGTCGTAAAGGTTACAGATTGTGCCTCTATTCATTACAGCAAATGGAGGCTGGGAAATCAGCGCTGGTAACAGATGTGTTTGCTCGCTCTTCATTAGCACACTGAAACTAGACTTACACAGGGCTCAGGTGGATGGATAACTGTTCATCCAGGCCACCTCAGTGTGTTAGTGGCGCATTCTGTCATTGCTTCACAGTTCTCCTCATGGCTTTTGTGTGGCTGTACAATGGTGAAGTTATATGATAAAGTACAGCATTAAAGGAGCCATTGTAAGTGTGTGAGAGTGTTCTTGCAGGATACGCATAGTCCCCCACAAGGTCATTGGTATGGGGATCAGATCACCCTCTCAACAGAGGCTTTCCTTGAGCTCTAAAGGTCCTGAGTGCTCTTTCACAGTCACAACAGCTTTGTGCTCTTAATTTTCTCCAGATCGCACAAATCACTACACAAAAAGAACACAACATTAGTGGTTAATCATCCTACAAATTATGGTTGACTTAAATGAGGATTTATTTAAGCTATAAATGCACTGTCTCTGTTTGCACTCTGTCTTTTCCTTAATAAAGAATGAAAAGGTTCTATAGCACTTAACAACAGCATTTATTACCAAATAACAGTAACTTCCTGTTTCTGAAAAAAACATGTGTAAATACTTGCAAAAAAACTAACAATGTTTAGAGGTATATGGTAGTAGATTATTTTTGTTTTAATCAAAGTCCCAGTTAAAATGCTGGAAAGGAAGTATTAATCTTCTCATGAAGGGCCCCACCCTCACTGGAAAGGAAGTATTAATCTTCTCATGAAGGGCCCCATCCTCACTGAAGTTTCTCAAAATAAAAGTTAAAATAATATTTAAAATTAACATTTTGTATGTTGCTGTAATGACAGCATGAACTCAAGCTGGCACGGACTCCAGAATTGTGTCAAATCTATTAATCCATGTTCTCTCCCAACATGATTTAACAATATTCCAAAGAGCATCTGCTGATGTTACTGAACACTTGGCTTTGTTTGTCTTCAAGTGTCCCCATAAATGCTCCATGGAGTTCACAGAAGAAAGCCCAGAAGTCCTTAGTCTTCCTTAGTCTTCAAGTAACTGTTGCAAGCTTTGAGGTGTATTTTGGGTTACATTTGGATTAAACTAAGGTGTGTTTTTGGATATATAGTTCATAACATTTGTAATAAAAAAAACTTTGCACTGCATTTGAGCGAAATGGAAACCTTTGCACTAGTGGCCTCAGACTTTTGGCCTCCTTGTACATTATACTCGACGGATTAAAAAACAAAACTTTGCTAAGACTTTACATCTCCCCTCACCTTAATAACAATATTAAACCTGTCAGATACGGGTTCCAACAGTATTTCATGACTGTGTTACTTTAAAATTGATACCAGACCAACAGTAACAAAACTTTCTGTACCACAAACTTGCAACTGTGCTTTTTTTAATGCCCACTGTTACAGCACCAAAGGTTTCAGTTCCAGTATCAAAAGTTCCTCTCAGATACTAACACAAACAGAGCCGACTAGAGCAGTGAGACACAATAAACAACAGCACAGTCTAAATAAAACAAAGAAGTTTCTGGCTTGTTATTAGAAGAGCAAGTGAACTGATTGTTCGCTGTTTTTAAATACATTTTACATCAATACCACCATGCTCCATACTCAACGTTCAGTAACTAGATTTTTTTCTAAGTAGCACAGTGTCACAGTGGTTAGCAGTGTCGCATCATACCTCTAGTGACCTAGGTTTTGAGTCCTGTTTCTTTTTTGTCTCAAAATTATTGTATTAAATAGACATTTATTCACTGTTAAGATGGAGGCTAGCTGGATTCTGTTTGGCTGGATTCAGGA
Source organism: Ancistrus triradiatus (assembly GCA_025084515.1). Taxonomy (NCBI): domain Eukaryota; kingdom Metazoa; phylum Chordata; class Actinopteri; order Siluriformes; family Loricariidae; genus Ancistrus; species Ancistrus triradiatus. Next base: position 73,575 of record JAJAGP010000961.1, on the reverse strand, counting down.
ATGAGATGGATCAAATGCGAAAGGGGATTGAGGAAATGACAAGAAAGATAAAGGAGAACGGAGAAATGGAGAAAGGGAACCTGGAAGATCTCATACTGACTAACAAAGAGCATCACAAGCTGGCAGAGAATAAACAGTTGAGAGAAGAAATGAAAAGAACTGCAAATGAAATTAACAGCGAATCAGTAGACAAGGAAAATGCTCAATAATTGTGAATATTGCAAAAAGAACTCAAGAGGTGAAGTTAAGGAATTCAACCATGCAGATAAATACAGCTGTCGACTTAAAATGAGTGAGGAACAACAAAGGTCAGCAGATCTGAGGATGAAAAGCCAGCTGCAAGACATGAAAAGGAGCACAAAACTAGGATGAGGATTGTTCTCAGGACTGGATAAAGTACGGCTCATTTTGAATACAAATCATTTTACTAAGTATTGGATAATATTTGAATAGTAGTTGTTAAGAATCTGTTACTCGATGTGATTTGTCTGCGATCACGTGATAAATATGGCAAAAATGTCTTTAATTATTGTGATACAATAATTTTACCATATTGTCCACCCCTACTGGTAGCTGCAGGTTGTACTGCTCCACTCACTGGTGGGAATGTCTCCAAGGCGAACTGAGCATATCCAAATTGGCAAGAAATACAGCAAAATACAATAACAATGTAGTCTGGCTTATTGTCATGTTGATTTCTTTTAGTGTACTTTCCAACATGCATTAAAATCAGAAGGTTCTCTCAGTTTATCTATCACATCCCTACAGGAGTGTAGCACTGTAATACATAGCACACACCGCCAAACTTAGCTCACACTGCTCATGAAGTAACAGCGTTAGACTTAGGAATGGGATGGAAACTTGGAAAAGCATTAGTGAGGTGAAATTATGGGTCGTGTGCGCAGTATGCGTGCAGATTCCAGGATTGTATGAGTTTTTTGTGTCACATGTGATGTAATGACACACAGCTGGCCATTACACTACTGAGCAGCCAGCTGTTAAATTACTTAGAATCCTACAATAAGACAGGACTGTCTTTAAAACAAGAAATGGATTTCTGCTTATACGATTTTTGAAGCTGGTCACCAGCATAGGAGTGAGACTGGTGTTGTCATGCCAACGCTATTCCAGCTGAACCCTGGGTCAAGGCGGGTAGACTGACATTTATGCAAAACTACTAAAATGGAAGCAAAGGAGCTTAAACGAGGAAAAATCTCAGAAGCATGTTCAATCCAGGTCTTATAGCTAGGCCAGAACTAATCATGCACCACTTCTTATTGACTGCTGGTGGATGAGGATCAGGCAGACGGTCTGGTTCCCCATTATTAGAGTGAGTCATTTGTTTGGCGACAGGCTCCTTAACGATGTGTAATAATAATAATAATAATTTAATGATACTTATAGACAAGTAAAACTGTGCATGCTCTTTTTGGGTCAGATGACCAGATTTGTGGAGATCTGTGGACTTAATGTGCATCTGTTGAGCACATGTATACTCAAAATCTAGCTGGCAGCCTTATTCAGTGTGAATTACAATATAACTATGCAGTTAGGGGCCAACAGTGACAGTGAACTCACAATATTCTGATTAGTAGTCCTGATCCTTAAACACTGAGCCATGCACATCAAGGGTAATGCTCAAAAGTAGCATCAATAAGACAACTTTCTATAGTTCTGTTTTTAGTAGTCTACAGTGGTGCTTGAAAGTTTGTGAACCCTTTAGAATGTTCTACATTTCTGCATAAATATGACCTAAAACATCATCAGATTTTCACACAAGTCCTAAAAGTAGACAAAGAGAACCCAGTTAAACAAATGAGACAAAACTAGTTTTGGTAATTTATTTATGGAGGAAAATGATCCAATATTATGTATCAGTGAGTGGCAAAAGTCTGTGAACCTTTGCCTTCAGTATCTGCTGTGACCCCCTGTGCAGCAATAACTACAACTAAACATTTCCAGTAAATGTTGATCAGTCCTGCACACCGACTTGGAGGAATTTTAGCCCATTCCTCCGTACAGAACAGCTTCAGCTCTGGGATGTTGGTGGGTTTGATCACATTACCTGCTCACTTCAGGTCCTTCCACAACATTTTGATTGGATTAAGGTCAGGACTTTGACTTGGCCATTCCAAAAGATGGACTTTATTCTTCTTTAACCATTCTTTGGTGAAACGACTTGTGTGCTTAGGGTCGTTGTCTTGCTGCATGACCCACATTCTTTTGAGATTCAGTTCATGGACAGATGTCCTGACATTTTCCTTTAAAATGCTCTGATGTAATTCAGAATTCATTTTTCCATCAATGATGGCAAGCCATCCTAGCCCAGATGCAGCAAAACAGGCCCATAAATATATAAATAAATGACCAAGACCATATTTTTGACTCATTTGTTTAACTGGGTTCTCTTTATCTACTTTTAGGACTTGTGTAAAGATGTGATGATGTTTTAGGTCATATTTATGCAGAAATATAGAAACTTCTAAAGGGTTCACAAACTTTCAAGCACCACTGTATGTTAAATGGCTAGGTGGGACTAGTGCATAAGGTACTGGACTATGGACCAGAAGGTCCAGGATTCAAATCCCACCCGAGGTCTCTGGGGCTGTGACAGGCCATTGCTAACCACTGAGCCACCATGCCTCCTGAAAAATGAGTGACATTAGCTGTTTTAATATAATTAGTATCAAGTATCAAGATCTGGAATTGGTTTATGAATACGCAATAACTCCTTGATTCCATTCTAACTGTTCTTAAAGTTATGCCTTTTTACATATTTGTTTTTTATTGCTTTAAAATTGCTTTTTATCACTGCAATTCTTTGAGCACTAGACCAAACCTCACCGGATACAACATTTTCTGTAAGGGACAAACATGACTCATCATAAAATTTCACTACAAATGCTTTTTCTGTCAGCCTGCAATGAAGGATAGGCTTTAAAGACAGGAACTGGCCGATCTCCCTCATCTAAAGGACAACAGATCTGAATCAGAAGAAGATTAGGAAAGAAAACATAATAATCTGAGCAGAAGTTTATGGTTTGCCTATCTGACAAACACATGTTTAAACCAATAAAAGAATATGTCATTTCTAAGAAAGGGCACTTATTTCATTCCCATAGTTTTGTGGGTGTTCAATTATATCCATCCTCGTTACTGCGGATTTGATTACAAGCCGAAAATTAGGCATGTGGCTGGTTTGTGCAAGTGTAGCATTAGTCAGCGGTCATAGCCGCACATAATACAGCCTCATTTTCTGAACAGAAACTGTGAAAGTGAGGATGAGTGATCAGTAAACATGAGGCCACGGTTTAGCAATGAGGTCTGAGTAATGATAAAAGGAAATCTAATGACTTGGTATCAACTGTAACGGCACATCAATAACCGCCATTTAATAAATCCATAGAGTTCTTTTACAGATGTCACAATTCAGCAAAAAAACTGCATCATATCCTCAGCTCTAACATACAAATTAAACATGAAGCCACATTACACCAAGCTGCACTCATCTACTGAGAGATTTTTGCTGACTCAGAAATGCCAGCCTCATGTTTCATTCATTGCAATGCCTGGAAGTTCACAAATGGCCACATTTTACCACAGTAAATAAGGACACGCCTGAAGACTAGATAAATATTGTAGAGATATAGCTCAAAGGCATGTTCCCTAGACTAAACATCAGTCTGTACAAAAGTCAGCAAACAAATCAGGCTGGTCACACGGTCACTTGATTTGTCTGAATTTGCATAAAATCTAGTATTTGCATCTGGCAGTACTTCACTGTGTTCAGTTCTGCAGCGTGAAAGCATGAGTAAATCATGCATCATCATTTCAGGAACCAATTACAGAACACTGTGCAACAGAAAACTAGCTCTGGGTTCCTCCTACTAGCAAACATTCAATTATCTGGGATGTTATTTGAGAACAACGGAACAGTACAACATTTCTTCTAAGGCCTTTGCACTGTTTGAGATAGAAGTGGAAGACTATTTTGCTGCAAGTGTTTTTATCCTCCTCTGTGTTCCAGTCTTTTACAAACAGAAATGAAATAGAATCTGTAACGATCAGGCACAGCCACAACACTGCCTTGTACTGGACTGATCTGGATTCCATGAGAACAAAGCACAGCCTTCCCCTGTCAATAGTCTCCAAAAGTGGATTCGTAAACAAACACTAGGCAGACTTTATGGATGCCCGTTTTAGTTTATATTCCCGCTTCTAATAAATTTGAATTGTGGTTCTGGCAAGTGTGTTCTGCTGGCAGCTTCCTGAACCTTTGACTTTCAAGAGACTCTCAAAACAGACAAGTGAAGATGATGCTTCATTTTTTTATCTCCATTATGTCTGACATGGGCCAAACAAAAACCAGTTACATCCTTACATCTGGCCTTGATATGCTTTCCAAGCGTAGGGAAGTTCCCCTAAACAGGTTCCTTTTGTTTCAATGTTGCTCACATATTTAGCCTTAGTTCCAGTTTACCTCACAGAATCCCAAATGTAAAAAGGAGATGTGTAAAACCCAGTGTTTTTTTCAGTTCCAATGCATTCTTAGTATAATGTAGGAGTTCTTTAATGGCACTCAACAACACAAACCAGATTACCAAAATAAGGCACATTCAGTCTAAAGTGCCAACTGAATCATAATCATAATCAACTGAATGAGCTTTAACAATTTCTTCCCAGAATAATATCGTACACACAGCATAAATGGTGCACATTCAGACAGTGGAGACCCAACCTCTATAATATCCCATGGGAAAAAATGCCTCTATCTGGCATAATTAAACCACCTTATCTACTTACCAGCATAATATTGGCCCTGGGTACTTTCTGATTTGCCTTTCTGGCCTATTATCTCCATACTGGTTGGTGCTTCATGTCTCTGTCTTGCTAGTTCCCCCTTCCTGCATGTTTGTTCTAGTGCTAGATGCTACAATATAACATAATATATTACCTACTAGTTAACCCCTGAATAACATCAAGGCTTCAGTTAATCAGAGACTTGAGGGAAGGTGAGAGTTTAGGTGGAAGCAAGGTGATATTCCCAATGGCAATTTAATCCACTATGTTAATACACACTCAAGAGAATCTCTCCTATCAAATATTTGGATGCAGTACCTAGTAGTTTTAAAAGCAGTTTTAGTTTGATTGCAGTATTCAACACGATACCAATGAATCAAAAACATTACAGCTGCAGGTTACAACTGCTCATGACGTGTCAAATCTGGTGGCCCATTGGTAAGAGCCAGCTTCTGGAAACAGCAGGTCCCGAGACCTTGCTATCGAGAAAGAGACTAAGACATGTCAATCTTTCATATAAACAAATTCTGACTGCTTATATTAGTGGGAGTTTAAGGCTTTTGCTGATTTGTTGTGGGATTGGTGGTATCCTTTTAGGTTTGAGAATCCTTTGCAGTGTGGAAATACAAAGATTTTATGATGATTTAAGCCAAGCATAAAGTAAAATTTGATTACTTCAATAAACTGCGCCATTGCAAAAACTCCAGAAGCCGCCAATGTGAATAACTCCGTCAAAATTATCTGTGATAATTGTGTTGATTTAACAACTTACTTATCTCATTATAGCCAGGCACTTTCTCATAATTATGGCATTCTTACAACATAATTTCTTGCAATAACAATATGCCGAATGGTTTTTTTTTATTCTACATGGCAGCAATACACTCTGTAAAAGTAGGACTAGTCATGAAATGAATTCTGAGTGCCATTAAGAAGCATGCAGGCTACTTTCTTTGCTGTCTGGTGTAACCTAGCACTTCAGTCACACATCTGCCATGATGCCAGCAAACTTTTCCTCACCATCTGCCATTGTCCAGAAGACACAGCAGCACTAATTAGACAAATATGAGTCGTTTCACGTTAGTCAACATGAAGGTAGCCTCTTACTTTCTCTAAATATGAAAGTGGCACTTAAGCTGGAGGAAACAGACCAGATGGCCTGGGCTAAGCATTGCATCTGCGTGCATGCACACCTTCATCAATCAAGTCTGGAGCCTAACATACAACCAGAGATTTTTTGTTTTGTTTTTAATACTGCAATCCCTTTTATTAAGGTTTATGGGTGCCCACAGAAACAAGAACGAGGGAGGAGAAACAGAAAAAGCTCACAGTCTTACCTGATTCAGGTTGATTAACACATCTTTCTCAGGGGCATAGCCTCCTGTCGCCATGGGGACAGGGAGTGGCACAGCAGTTGGGGCGCAGGGGGGTCTGAGATCAGCCCTTCTCTTTGACCGTTGGGTTTGCAGTCAGCCTGAGGGGTGGCATAACCTGCAAGCACACAAACAGTGACTGCAGTCCACCAGCACAAACCAGGTTCAGAGCAAAGGCACCAGACTCATTGCAACACAGCAGAAGCTTCAAAAACTCATCAAACCAATGCTCATTTCACACAAATTGCTCCCCAATAGATGTCCTCACAAAGGAGAAGGAAAGAGCTGCATTCATACCTGTACCACCAACTGTCATGCAGAGTTCTGTGTAAAATACGTGTTACGAAAAAAACTGGCATGTATGATTAAATGTGTATTACATCATGCAAAGTGAGCATCTCTCCATTATAAATATGCATTTTCATGTTACAAATATGACTTATATACCGTATTTTTCGGACCATAAGGCGCACTTAAAATCATTTAATTTTCTCAAAAATCGACAGTGCGCCTTAAAATGCGGTGCATCTAATGTATGAATTAATTCTGGTTCTGCTTTCTGACCCAGAACCGATTGTAGATGGTACACGGCGCTCATAAATCTGTAAAAATGTTTTAGCACGGAGTTGGTAAATTACGAAGCTCACGGCAACCGTAGTCAGAAACATAGCGGAGTAATACCGATCTGTGCTTCAGCATTAGGGTAGGTGCATTCATTCATTTATTTTCGAAGTGGATTTCAAACTCAACGGTCACGCAGTACAACACGGACATAGAGCAGCTGCGAGAGAGAATTCAACATTAACGAATCAATGGTACGGAAGTGGAGGAAGCAACAAGACGCCCTGCGCCAGGTAAAGAAGACCAAACTGAGTTTCCGACGGAACTCCTTACACCCGGTGCGCTTTATATATGAAAATAGATCCGTTAGCAGTCGATCATTGATAGTGCGCCTTATAACCCGGTGCGTAGGTACACCTCCTTGTTTCTACACTTATTGTCCATTTTATCAGTTCCACTTACCATATAGCTGCACTTTGTAGTTTTCCAGTTAGAGACTGTAGTCCATGTGTTTCACCTACTTTGCTAGCCCCATTTACTCTAACTCCGTTTTCTAACGGTAAGGATTAATGCTGCCATCACAGGAGTGTAAATGACCTTTGCCAACACAACCCCATATCATGACAGACCCTGGCTTATGGACTTGTCGCTGATAAAAGTCTGGATGGTCCTTTTTGTTTTTGGTCTGTAGCACACAGCATAAATTCTTAAAAAAATATGGTCCATCCCAGACGCATTTGAACCCAGAGAAGTTGGCAAAAGGCTTCTTTATACCACAGTAAAGTTTTCAGTGGCATTTGTGAATGTAACTCTATATTGTAATGCTTGATAAAGGTTTTATAAAGTAATCCCTTGCCCATGTGGTTCTATCAGCTATTGATGAATGACAGTTCTTGATGCAGTGCCATATGTGGGGTCAGAGATCACAGTTGCTCAGTTTAAGCTTGTGCCCTTGCCCTTTATGCACTGAAATTCCTCCAGATTCCTTGAATCTTTTAATGATTTTTTATTATGCACTGTCCCTGTTTTTTATTTAATATGTTGCACTCCTAAAGTGCAGGAACAGATGGTTATTAACAAATGAAGTAAAGTTGACTAGACAAAACATGACATATATTGGGTTTATACTTTCTGCAATTAAATAAATGTCAAAGAAAATGTAAGACATACTTTTTTTTTTTTTGCATTTTTCCATACCGTCCCAACTTTTTCTGATTTTGAGTTGTACCATACTGTTCTGCCTTGTAGATGTAAAGTCAGATACAGTATTTGTCACTTTATTGTCAAATATTATTTATTTTACAGAAGAAACATATGTGACAAAGTTGATATATAAATGAAACAGAAAGTACAGAATAGTCACCTTGAAGTCTCCAGAGTTATTAATGAGCAACCACCGAACACTAAAATCTTCCTAAGGGCAGTCAAAAGAAGTGGAATGTACTGTTCCTAGCTGGTACCCGCCCAACCAGTCAACTTCCCCACACTACCATATATATTTACATTTAAAGTACTTATCTAATCAGCTAACCACAGCAAGGTGCAAGGGCAAAACACATTTTAGGACAGAAGCTTTCGTATCAGTGGTTTGTGAAGTCACTGTGTGTGACATGTAAAATACTTTTGTTTCTTAGTTTGTCTATTCAACTGCAATGCCAGCCAGTACTTAGCCCTGTACCTTATTCAGTAGGTATACACACACTCTAGTGATTTTCTAGAGGTTACACAGTATGCACCTACAGAGACTTCACTACTGCAGTCAATATACAGTGTATCTCCTTGAAGGACAACTAGCATACACCTAGCCATGTGTTCAGAGCCCAAGTAGACGCCACATCTGGGCGCCAGGGACAAACTTAGCGCTGAGTCAGAGCAAGATTAATAACAAGTCTGGCAGGTGAGGCAAGGACAAACTGATTCATCTACAGTGGGGCAAAAAAAGAATTTAGTCAGCCACTGATTGTGCAAATTCTCCTAATTAGAAAGACGAGAGAAGTCTGTAATTTTCATCATAGGTACACTTCAACTATGAGAGACAAAATGAGAAAAAAAATCCAGGAAATCACACTGTAGGATTTTTAAAGAATTTAATTGTAAATTATGGTGGAAAATAAGTATTTGGTCAATAACAAAAGTTCAACTCAATAACTTGCAACATAACCTTTGTTGGCAATGACAGAGGTCAGATGTTTCCTGTAAGTCTTCACCAGGTTGGCACACACTGTAGCTGGTATTTTGGCCCATTCCTCCATGCAGATCTCCTCTAGAGCAGTGATGTTTTGGGGCTGTTGTTGGGAAACACGGACTTTCAACTCCCTCCACAAATTTTCTATGGGGTTGAGGTCTGGAGACCAGCTAGGCCACTCCAGGACCTTGAAATGCTTTTTATGGAGCCACTCCTTCGTTGTTCGAGCAGTGTGTTTGGGACTATTGTCATGCTGGAAGACCCAGCCACTTTCCATCTTCAATGCTCTCACTGATGGAAAGAGGTTTTGGCTTAAAATCACACGATACATGGGCCCGTTCATTCTTCCCTTAACATGGATCAGTCGTCCTGTCCACTTTGCAGAAAAGCAGCCCCAAAGCATGATGTTTCCACCCCCATGCTTCACAGTAGGTATGGTGTTCTTGGGATGCCACTCAGCATTCTTCTTCCTCCAAACACAACGAGTTGAAAAAAGTTCTATTTTGGTTTCATCTGACCACATGATATTCTCCCAATCTTCTTCTGGAAATATGCTCTCTGGCAAACTTTAGATGGACCTGGACATGTACTGGCTTAAGCAGGGGGACACGCCTGGCACTGCAGGATCTGAGTCCCTTTCTCATTTTGTCTCTCATAGTTGAAGTGTACCTATGATGAAAATTACAGATCTCTCTCATCTTTCTACGTAGAAGAACTTGCACAATCGGTGGCTGACTAAACACTTTTTTTGCCCCACTGTACCTAACATTCCTCGGTGTAAAGAATTATGAGAACAGTAGACGAGGACAAACTAACATAGGAATAAACACAGATCCGCCTTCAGTTCGATAGCTTATTTAGCAGAAGGTCAAAAGCTCAGCCTGCTGAGCATCTGTTCCCGTTTGTGTAATTATCTCCGATCCAGCTGACTTGGACTGCATGATAAATACACACTCAAAAAACAGCCAAACCTCTGTCATCCATGTGTGTGTATATGCATTCAGACTTGCTACTAGTGACTCATGCTTTAGCATGCCTGTCAAAACAAACTAACAGCTGGAGCTCAGTAAACCACTGGGCGATCACACGAGGATAAAAATGATCCTTATGCTATGCTGTTCTGATCTGGAAAGGTATATAATTAACCTGTCCATCAGTGAGAAGGGACTGTCAGAAGATATTCATTAACATTTACATAACATTTAGCAGATGCCATTACCCAGAGTAACTTACAAGTTAGCCAAGTGAAATTAGCAATGGTTGATATGACTATTTTAATCTGAAAGAACCGTCATACTAAGCTAATGGCTTGTGCTGAAAATGCTGACATGGCATCCCAAGGTGTTTTAACAACCAGACTCTACTCTAGGGACTGCGGTGGCCCAGTAGTAAAAGTACTGGACTATGGACCAGAAGGTCCAGGGTTAGAATCCCAGATGCCAAGCTGTCACTGTTGGGTCCTTGAGCAAAACCCTTAACCAACAATTTCTTGAACTGTAAGACTGTATCAGTTGTAAGTCGCTCTGGATAGTAATATTCCATAGTGGGCACGTTCTTAGAGTTAGTTTATTTGACAACACAGTAACATGCAGGATCTGGTGACTGAAAAAAATCCTCACAACTTATGTGGAACTGGCTTGGATTTTACACAACAGGCACTATGCAAACAACAGCTGTTTGCAAAATGTGTACAGACAAGACTGGCACACCTGGTTGAAACACAACAAATCGGCACAACAACCTCAAAAGAAAGTGTGCCAAAGAGTACACTGAAAGCCAGATAGCCTGTGTCCACACATCAATGCAACAGCCAGAAACATAGATGAATCAAACAACTACAGCAACAAATGTATTTAAAAGATCACTAGTGTCACAGCATTATACCCAGCCAAGGATATGTTACTCGTTTCAAGATACTTCTGTAAATAGCTGTTCCACTTTACTATGCAACAATTCCAACAAACCACCAACTGAATCCAAAATTAACAACTGTGTTTGCCACTATTAGTGATTTATGTTTGTCTGATTGTTAATGTCTAATGTTATTATTCATGGATATCTAACATTTTGATGTCAGTCTCTGTTATTTCTGTATAGTGAAATTAATTTGGTTGATGTGTTTAGTTTCAAAGAATTCAAAGAGCAGCACCCTTAGACAAAGACTGGTCCATCCCAAGGACAAAACACCCAAGCACAAACTATACACAGGAGAGACCATCCACAGACGCATGGCACAACATAGAAGAGCCAGCTCATCAGGACAGTACTCAGCTATACATGTGCATTTGAAGGAGAAGAGACTCTTTTGTAGATACAAGTGTTCATATTATGGACTGAGAAGACACTTGAAAAAGTTATAAAGGAGGCCATCTATGTCCAAATTGTTTACGACACCAATTATCAGCCACCTACAAAAAAGTCTAAAGATCCCTTCCTTGGCGGTTTAACCCCCATTCGCACCTCGACCCATGTGACCCTAACGGCTGACATAATGGCTGGGTGGGGCAAACAACCCGCAAAAGGGTCACACCTTGGCACCCATGACTCTAACTACTCAAATGATGGTTGGGTGGGTCAAGGACTCTCAGGACAACCTCCAAGGTGACAAACCCACTAGCGATTAAATATCTGGGACTCCCTTTTGGATGAGAGGTGAAACGTCTTCATGTACCGAAAAAGAAGTCTAGTTGCCTTCAACTCAATCACTTAAAACTATCCATTCACCACCTTTGCCATTACCACTGACGTGCAAATGAGAGATAACTCCCACCTGATCTTCACTCGAAAGACTCGAACTCAGGGATCCACAATGATGGGCTACTGTATTTACCCACAGCTCTCCCAGAGCGGATATTAGATGGCTCATTTGTACCACATCGTTACAAATTGCTCACTAAATTACCATATTTAAAGAGCATCATGAGCATCAAGAGAATCATTTCACTTTCCCAAAGAATACACATGGAAAACTGCCATTATTATACCAGTGTGCACTCCGCATATCTTGGGGACAGTTAATAAAACGCAGTGTTACAAAAAACAGACTGGAACTCGCCTGGGAAAGCAACAGCTCCCAGCAGTGTATGTAAACATTTTAAGGAAGTCTAATACATAATTACCCTGAAGAGTACGAGAAAGCAAAGGCTTAAAAACGTTTTTTTTTTTAGTCTGAGTCTGCAGTCATTTTTCATCACTGAGTGTACATCACTGACTGTACACTACTAAAGCATTTGCCTCAGACGACTCCAACAATCACTTATGCTCCTCTACAAAGCTTTAAATATCTTACCTATGTACTAGTTTAACTTCCTCATTTCTACACTGCAGATTCAAAAAGCCACTAAAGATTCATGAAGCCTGTCAGCGTGAGTTACCCCCGTCGAGTCGCGTGTGCAGGACCTCATGATGAGAGTAGATGCAAATGAGGAGCTGGATTTTCTGTAAAGAAATCACGTTCTCATATTCACATCACCCAACCGCTTTTTTCTTTATTTAGCTGGGTAGGGGTCGCTGTTGCAGTGCCAAGGGATGATCTCTGAGACACAGCCAATCTGTCTGCATGTGATGACTGACTTGGCTGGAAGATTTAAGTTATTACTTATGCACAATCTTCCATTAGCATGCATCTGTGAGTGCAGTCTATTTAAACAGGGTTCCGGATGCTACACAGATGAATCTTAGTGGGTTAATAGCTTTCTAAATGTCCACATCTTGTAAATGGGCCAGATACTTCAGCAGCACACAGGTCTGACATGTGCACATTAGGCACACACCTGTTCCTGTTCCTACGCGGTTGGATCAGTGCTTGTGCTAATGGCTTCTTAATATCAACAATTAGGCAGTGTAAGCTAAAACAGATTCAGATAATGTTTTTTAATGATACCCCTGTGGTTGTGGACTTCATGGAATTCCAATATCACTAGCTACTTTAAAATTCTAGATATGATCGACCTCAGAGTGTCCTTGGAAACCGATTCGGAAATGAGTTGTTAGCTTACAGCCAGAATTTAGCAATGGTAATGACTGAATTAGCTTGAAAGCTTCTCGTACAGTGAGTTAAGGTGTCTGGAGTACAGACCAGAATCTGCTTGTTAGCTCGACCACAGCTGTTTATTGATTTAGCTTGTCGTTGTTTCACCCGGCTCTAAGTAAAACAACACTAAATCCAGCTCTGACAGAGTCTTCAGAGCTCCAAGCATAATATGTGGTTAACATAGCATGTGCGTAGCTAATTATTTGCAGAAGGGTTAGTAAAGCCATTAATCATGCTATAATTTGCGCTAATGGGAGCATGTTCACCTTCATGTGACCTAACTCTCAACCAGCGGACCCTAACTATAAATCTAAATGCAGTAGCTTGGATTACATATTTGATTAAGGATGTACCATGGACGCTAAGTTTTGGTAGCAGAGCCAGTGCTATCCTAAAATGATTAATCACATTTGCCACCAATCTGAACTGAAACGTCTCGCTCAGTTCATCCCTGTTGGTCAAAAACCATGTGCTTAGAGAGTTTATATTAGTATTATTGTATTCACAATAGCATTTCAGACTTGGGAAATAAGCGTCCACCATTTTGGTCCGTGCCGTGTCTGAGATATGGTCTGGTGGTCTGAAGATTCAGGTGGCTGTGTTATGGCAGCCATGTTCGATGTTCATTGTAGCCGTGTAGCATGTGGGCCGAATGAATAAGGGATGTGTGGGCTGGCACTCACCGTGCTAACTTAATAGAAGTGCTTCGGTGCTAGACTGAATACCTTACAACGTGATGAACAACATTGGTTTCCGTGACAATATATTTTTAAAAAATCATTTTACATCCATGTCAATGCTGCAGCCCTGATGCTTCAGTCAATATATTATCAGCTTGCTGGAATCACTCGGATCCTGTTCGCAGGTGTGATCATAACCGAGATCCTACTCATATATGACATTTACAGACACCCTTACAATCCAAAGTGACTTACAACTGATACAATCTTACAATCCAAGCAGTTGTGTGTCAAGGGCCTTGCTTAAGGACCCTACAGCCTGGCAGAGGAGAGTTTTGAACATTTACGTTTACATTTATGTCATTTAGCTGATGCCCTTATCCTGACCTACTTACAGTCCAAGAAATTATGTTGAAAGACCCAACAGTGGACCTTCTGGCCTTCGCTAGGCTACCACAGTCCCACAGGGACATCATCTGGCCTGTGACCTTACAGCTTGGTTTCATGTACTGTGATTATTACAATATTGAGTTAGTGATTTATTCTCCAGACATGACAACTCATGGTTAAGTCACATCCACCTCTATTCACGTCTCGTTTTAACATTTGACAGAAAAAACATAACCAATAAACCAACTTTAGAAACTTAGCCAATAAACTTAACCAGTAAACGTCCTGAAACATTGACTATCATAGCTTAGCATCTGTATGAAATCAAAATAGCAGCTGAAAACATAAACAGTCTTCATTTTTGAGCTGGCATTCTTGATATAAATCAGGGATTTTGACTGCACTAAAGCGCTTGCAGCTTACATACCACAAATAAAGGGATTGATTAGGTTCATTTCAGCTGTGTAAATAGAGGCTACGTCCTTCCAAACATAAGACACAATGGTATTCGTTATTCATAGTCGCTTCAGCAAAGGATTCAGCCAGACCTTTCTAAAGAGGAGGTGAATCTTTGGGTTTACTTTTAATAGCAGACGCTACACACATATTTTATTACTGCTTAGCATACTGCATTGAAAGATGATTTTAAAAAGATGAGAAGTGTTGCCACCTCCAGCTACAACCAGAGAAGGGCGAACTTTACAGCCTTACTATTTCCAGCTCTCCTGCACAACAGAAGTTGTTTCCTTTTTAAGTTCCTCATCTTTTTTGTTTGTGGGAACTTCTACATCTGAAATGTCCCTCAGCTCTGCCAACCTTCCTCATAGCTTTCACACGTCAACAAAGCAGTATTCACCAAAACATGAATACTCTAGAAATGACATGTGAATGACAACATCATAGCTCTACCAGACATTTTACTACATCATACTACCAACATACTGTCCAGCCCTAGCTATGATTGTGTCAAAAATGAAAATAGTGGATCTGTACATTGCTATTGATTTGTAAAGAGTAAGTTCAAGTTGTTTCATCACTCCTAAACATTTTGATTCATGGGACGAGATGTTTTCACAGGCACAACTTCTTAAACATGCTGCTTTCGAGCTGCTGTTGCTAATCTGTAGTCTGTGATGTTAAACATTGACACAACATCCAATAAACCCCACAGGGAAATGGCCAGAGCACTTGTTTTCTGTAACCTGACCCAGCTGAAACAGGCTTGTAATGTGCGTAACGTGTCTAAGTGCTTCCAACATGTTGTCCTCCAACACCCGCATGCTTCTGTCCAACAAACTCTCTCAATACAGCCATCACATTTCCATAACAAGAGTATATAACAAAATGTAAAACAGTGATTGTCTGTTCCTGCCTACAGTGTGGGATTTCTTCATAGTCACCAGCAGTAACTGCCACAAATAACATTGAATATCATTAGTAGTGGAGGTCTACATATTTCTAACGTCTCGTCTGTTGCTACCATAAAGCGGCTCTGCGATCAAATGTATCATATTGTTAAATATTGTGTATCGAGAAAATGTCTTTAATTATCATGATATAATATTTTTACAGGGTATCATAGAGTGCACCAGAACACCAAGTCTTGTGGTTGCATAAACAAAACATCAACAATGTTTAAGTACGCTAGTGGTACCATTACAGGACATTAAAAATTAACTTTGGGGCTAACAAGATGCTAAGGGCTAACAGAGAGCTAACTGTTAACAAAGTGGTATGGGCTAACAGAGAGCTTAGTGTTAACAAGAATGAAGGACTAACAGAAAGCTAAGTGCTAACAAGTAGTTAAGGTGTAGTCTTTCAAGATTGCTATGTATCTATGTAAATATATATAGATGAATAAATCAGTGTAATGTTTATACCTATGTAAAAGTTGTGTGCACAGTTCTACACCAGTGTTACAGTGCCTTATGGGTAATGGAATTTGATTGTCCCATGAGATTCACTACCAAATGTGTGATGCACTAATAAGTGCACTATATAGGGAATGGGGAACATATTCAGACGTAGTTCAAGCGATTGTTGGTTGTCAGTAGCTAACCTGTCTGAGGTGACTGCTAGCAAATTAGCTAACACAGAGTACATAAACAAACTGCCCCATCTAACTCAGCTAACTAATGTTGATGTATATATACACTGGTGTATATTTTGTTTAAATAGATATTGGTGAAACTACACACCATACAAGCTTTCCTTCTGAACTCGGACCTGCTTTGCTTATTTTTGGCTTGATGGTTTCGTCACCTAACTTGGAATGTGAGCAAAATAAATTATCAGCCATACTTGTGGGACCAGAATGGGGGCAGAGACTCACAATCAAGCTTGTACACAATATACTGTATGTGTACGTAGCGTAATTTTCCACTCACAAAGATTACACCACGTGATGTATGGGTGCATATTTAGAAATATGTGTGGGAAGCAGAAACATCTGCAAAAGCCTCAGATTACACACATCTACTATTTGAATGAAGCCTATAGACGATTATCTTTGAAAAAACGAGGTGTGTGTGACGTACAGAGGTCTAATATGCTAGACTGGATTCAAGTCCCTGCGGTGCCTTCTGGCCAGTTCTGGTATCACATTCAGACATTCACATTCAGGCACATTTAGTTGTGTCTAAGGGAAGTCAGGCCAGTCGGAGGGCTAAGTTTTCCAGAGCTGCAACAGCAACCTCTATCAAGCCCTGAAATAGACTGGTCCCAATTAGTCCTGCACCTTGTCTTTTCCAGGGATAAGCACCAGAGCCCCCATGATTCTGACCAACACATTTTACTACAACAGATCTGTTCCCAATCATGCAGAAGTGCTTGGAATGTGGTACAGGGTGTTGAATGTTGAATATTTGAAAAGTATTACTTTTCAAAAACCTTTCCATCCTTGGTGATGGCATTAATTTGATATAGGGTAAGCTATCTGCCACATCGCATGTTACACACCATAGTTTGAACCTTTATGGGTATTTGGGATGTCTTGGGAAGATTATCTCAGATCTTCTTTCTGGTTTTAACCAACCTTGTTCCCTTCAAGGTTGAGAACATGCATCATATTGTAGTTATCATTGAAATACAATAAAAAATATGTGACGGATTTCCATAACAGTGCCATAATAAGATCCCAAAGCCTTTGTTCTCACTAAAATATAAATGTCGGACAATGTGGGACCCGTCTGCACATCTCTGCCTTGACGTTTGCGTTAATTACCAAGCTCAACAAATCTTCACCCATCACCATCATTAACTTGGGCGAGAAGCTCGAAACATAGAGCATGGGATCACGCCTTCCACATGCTTTCCCAACCAAGACTATCCAAACCTACACCCTTTTTCAGCTACATTACAAACGAAATGTTTGGGGCTGCCGGTGGTGGCGGGCAGCTGTCATTTCAGAACGAAACCGATGTCAAGCTCTTTGAACAGGAATGCACGAACAGCTTGAACAGCTTTTTTGGGTGGTGTGTGCGCGCTCCTACCTGCATGTGTGCGTTTGGGCAGCTGTCTTGGCGGAACGGGGTTGAAGGCGCGCGGTCAGGCGACGCGGCTCTCGCCAAGCTCCATACTGATGATGAAGATACTCTCCTCCTCCCACCAGCCCGCAACCACCGTCTACTAGGACTGATAGTCGAATTCGAGACGAATCGATTCCTTGAAGTCGAGTGTTGAGCAAAAAGGGTCGACTCCGCAACGCAAAGTGAAAGTGATTCGGTTCAGCTGCGCTATGAAAAATGAATTCCTGCCATATTATAGCTGGCAGCACTTTTCAGTATTTTACTTTGGCAAGAATGGACATCAATACGACAGCTATGCGTTGCAATAGCTATGTGTTCGGTTAAAAAATAACCATTTAATCCACATCTAAGCTGTGGAGCCGATGTTGGTCGGTTATACATTTAACCCCAGTGTTTGTGTTATGCTCTTGATTACCTAATATCGTACTGTTTATTGTAAAATGTTTTGCCTTGTTTTAATATAAAGACAAAACAGAAAACTCCCTTGAAACAGACTCAATCGATTCCCCAGACCTTGAATCAGAATCGACTCGGAGTCGACTCTAATTTTAGACTTGAACAGCGCCGCCGTCTGCGGCCGCTCAAGTGACGGCAGAAGCGCGTAACGCGCAGCGTCATTTTTTAGGTACACCTACATCATATAGATATACAAAATATGTAGACATAATTGTAATTAGTCATCTTTGTTATTTCCTAGATTTCCGACGGTTCTGGCCAAAACATGGCTCAGTTTAGGCACTGACAGCTCCGTTATGGCAATGGCAAGTGTATTGTTAACCAAATTTGCCCCAGCTAACAGGTTCACAATATGAAGCTTACATACTTTACATCTGCATACATATTCTGGAGACAGATATGCTGCTCAACCACATTCCTCTTAACTCTCACGCACTGGGGCCAGATCTCCAGGTCTGACGGCAAACCCTTAAAAATCCCTTTATCACGAACACATCTGTGGTGATAACAAATGAAAACTGGTACAACATCACAACGTTTTGGGAAAGACAAACGAGTCATGTCAAAATTTATTTGTACAAAGCAGCTCTAAAAATATCTAGGTTCAAACCCCCTGATCACAGTTTTGGTGGCTTGACTTCCTCAGTCACCACAAGGAGGGGAGGGGGAGATGGGAAACTATGGTGTGTTTGAGTAAAACACAGGACTGTGTATGGGTTCTGATGTTTTCCAGGTGGACGGTGATAATTTCAGTAAAACATTTTTTTTTTCACCACCCAACTAAAAAAATTACAAAATATGATGTTCATCTGAAACAGCTGGGCTACCTACTACAGTCCAATTGAGATCTTGCTGCGGCTTGGAGCTGACACAGACTTTTTTTTAGCTGGGTAACATCAGCTGACTTTCTCTCATTCAGAGAAATAGAACCAACATGGTGCTCCTATAGCAGCATTCAAAACGTAACATGTGCTGGTCTTTGCTGTTTTATAGCAGGGTACTGCACATCTCAGTGACTCTGAGTATGACACATTCCACCTCCAGCAAGTCGGTTCATCAACTCTGTCCTAAAACAAAGTTTATAAGGAAATGCTTTGTCGCCATTGATGGAGAACTTGGCTGACTTGCACATACCTTTTGAGATGATTGGGAATTACAACAGTTAGCCAGTTAAATCTTGTCCAATAATAGAGCCCAACCTCACAAACATATTCCAAAATCCAAAGCTAAATCGTGGGATCAATTTTATCTGGTATCTGTTAAAAAAAGAGCAGTTTATTAAAAATAATGACTGGTATATTGTGTTTTGGATGCTAGTACAGTGGTGCTTGAGGCTTGTGAACTCTTTAGAATTGTCTATATTTTTGCATAAATATGACCTAAAACATCATCAGATTTTCACACAAGTCCTAAAAGTAGATAAAAAGAACCCAGTTAAAAATATTATGCTTGGTCATTCATATTGAACAAAAATGATCCAATATTACATATTGCTTTCAGTATCTGGTGTGACCCCCCTGTGCAGCCATAACTGCAACTAAATGTTTCCTGTAACTGTTGGTCAGTCCTGCACACTGACTTGGAGGAATTTTAGCCCATTCCTTCATACAGAACAGCTTCAGCTCTGGGATGTTGGTGGGTTTCCTCACATTAACTGCTCGTGTCCTGTCCGTCCACAACATTTCCATTGTATTAAGGTCAGGACTTTGACTTGGCCATTCCAGAACATGAACTTTATTCTTCTTTAACTATTCTTTGGTGGAACGGCTTGTGTGCTTAGGGTCGGTGTCTTGCTGCATGACCCACCTTCTCTTGAGATTCAGTTCATGGACAGATGTCCTGACATTTTCCTTTAAACTTCTTTGATATAATTCAGAATTCATTTTTCCATCAATGATGGCAAGCCGTCCTGGCCCAGATGCAGCAAAACAGGCCCAAACCATGATATCACCACCACCATGTTTCACAGATGGGATAAGGTCCTTATGCTGGAATGCAGTGTTTTCTTTTCTCCAAAAATAACGCTTTTCTTTTAAACCAAAAAGCTCTATTTTGGTGTGATCCGTCCACAAAACATTCTTCCAATACCCTTCTGGCTTGTCCACGTGATCTTTATAAAACTGCAGATGAGCAGCAATGTTCTTTTTGGAGAGCAGTGGCTTTTACCTTGCAACCCTGCCTTGCACACCATTGTTGTTCAGTGTTCTTCTGATGGTGGACTCATGAACATTAACATTAGCCAATGTGAGAGAGGCCTTCAGTTGCTTAGAAGTTACCCTTGGGTCCTTTGTGACCTCACCAACTATTACACGCCTTGCTCTTGGAGTGATCTTTGTTGGTCGACCACTCCTGGGGAGGGTAACAATGGTATTGAATTTCCTTCCATTAAACACAATCTGTCTGACTGTGGCTTGGTGGAGTCCAGACTCTTTAGAGATGGTTTTGTAACCTTTTCCAGCCTGATTAACATCAACAACTCTTTCTCTGAGGTCGTCAGAAATCTCCTTTGTTCGTGCCATGATACACTTCCACAAACGTGTGTTGTGAAAAGCAGACCTCGATAGATCCCTGTTCTTTAAATAAAACAGGGTGCCCACTCACACCTGATTGGCATCCCATTGATTGAAAACATCTGACTCTAATTTCACCTTCAAATTAACTGCTAATCCTAAAGGGTCACATACCTTTGCCACTCACTAATATGTAATATTGGATCATTTTCCTCAATAAATAAATGACGAAGTATAATATTTTTTGTCTCATTTGTTTAACTGGGTTCTCTTTATCTACTTTTAGGACTTGTGTGAAAATCTGATGTTGTTTTAGGTCATATTTATACATAAATATAGAACATTTTAGAGGGTTCACAAGCTTTCAAGCACCACTGTATACTAGCCAATTAGCAATACCATACGAGTTCTGTGTTTTGTGGTGCAAGTTTGTTAGCTGGTTAATGATTTTTGTTTTTCAGTAGAGGACTCATTTACTTTGCATTTTGAAATTAATGAATGCAATTGCTAAGTACTGTGTTTTACTTCCTGAAGGGTGAAACTGAATTACGTGCTTCCTAAATGTACCTCTAGATGGAGCCACAGACCTGACATTTCTGAGCTCGTCACAACGGTTATGAAAGTATCCCATTTTAGTACAATAAAAGGGCTTCTCTTCAGTAATCACAAAGATTAAATATGGCGCCTCATTGAAAGTACTAATAGAGATTGCACAGTAAAGCGATGTACAGCTAGGTCCTCACAACTGGTCTGTGGAGCTCGCAATGATCATGTCCTCCATGGGCTATTCCTACCAACACCCCAAAATTATGTTTTTGGATAGGTTTAGAATAGAAGGAAAGAAACAGCCACAAAGTGATTTTGTAATAGATTCCCCAAATCTGTGGTACAAAGAAAACCAGCAAACACCATGTTAGGATGCTGGTCAAATAGCAAGACCATAAACAAGGTGAGTTCCATGTTGGTTTATGCTGGTTAATGCTGGTATGATGTTGTTCTGGTGCTGGCTTAGCTGGTGAACTTGCTTGCATAGTCTTGCTGGTAAAGCTGTTTGTCCAGCATACTAGTGTTCAAGACACAACAATTTTTGGTCTTTGTTGCTTTTATTTATTTACCTATTTATTTAGTTGCAAGTTTTATGAACCACTGATTACTGATTACCACAATCTACTTATATTCTGATTTTGAATGTAAATATGTGGATTGTATGGCCAACTGCATTAAGCAATACATCTACTTGGAATGGGGACAAATATTAAAATGCACACACATTATTAGATCCGATCTAAGTCTGTTCTTAGTCAGAATTTTTGTCAGTATTTTGATATTTTGGATGTAATATGTACCAACTCACCATTAACCTTAATTAAAATATTCTAATAAAGATTGCAAACCTGCTTTCTTTTCTTTTACTACTGCTAAAGGAAAGTTGTGTGGCTAGATAACGAGGTAAGGTTTCAACATAAAAGTTTTGTTTGTTCACAAGTAAGCTCTTTGTTGAAACCATAATTTGTTTTACATTATAATCTTATGGATTAGGCCTTACTTTTCAAAATGGAGTTCAGCGTCATTGGGTTTATTCTGCATTAGAATTTTAAGTTACAAGAAATAACACAACTGTGACGAATTGCTAAGTCACTGTGAGTGCTGATTAATAAAGGGGCAGTATTACGTATTAAAAGTGAACTATTATTCTTACTCTCTTTTGAAAATCTGCTATTAATCATATTTGTAATATCCATTTCCCATGCAATGGCTTTCACAAATGTGTTCTTCATTGCCACTGCGGCCAAAGAAGGCATGTGGTTTTGATATTGACATGTTTAAAAGTCTGCCATGATGCCATGATAACTGTGGTGGTTGGCCACACAGGCAGTCCTGTCAGCTAATGGAGCCTATTAATGCAAAACAGCTTACATAAGATGTTTCCAATTCATTTCCAGAGTTAGACACTTTTGAAACGTTAAGAGATTCACATCATGGATGTGCAGCTGACAAATCTGCACCAACTGTGTGATGCTTTCATGCCAATCAAAATCTCTGAGGAATGTTTCCAGCACCTTGTTGAATCATTGTGATGAAAAATTAAGGCAATTCTGAAGACAAAAGGGGTCCAACCTGATTCTAGCAAGGTTCACCTAATAAATTGGCTGGTGAGTGCAGTTCAAAAAGTTTAAACATGCAGGAAAAGAAAATAAACATAAGGTACAAACATCATGACTGTAATAATCAAGGGCATTGCTAGACATAACGAATGTGTCTCACTAGTATAAAGTTAAGAACATAATATAATGTCTTATCAGTTTTGTGCCACTGAGTCAGTGAGAGGCTGATAATCTGTAGAAAAATATAGCCTAATACATATTGCAAATCAGCTCAAATTTCTTTTACTACAGCTAAAGAAAAGTGCTATATAATGAGTGAGGTTTTCAACAAAGATTTATCTTATAGCTGTATGGATTAGACATTACTTTTCAGAAAGGAATTAAACATCATTGAGTTTATTCTGCAGTTCAGGATGTTTTTTTTATTGAAAATTACAAGAAATAATGCAACTGTGAACTCTTCTAAACAAATTCATTACCCTTTTGCCACTAATTGCTGAATAACTGTGAGTGTTCACAAAAAAACCTTCAGTCAATGTCAACAACGCTGTGAATGTAAGTGTTGATTAATAAAACTGAAGTGGAAAATTAAAAGTGAATGTTTATTCTTACTCGGTTTTGAAAGTCTGCTACCAATCATATTTCTAATATCTGTTTCCCATGCAATGGCCTTCAGAAATGTGTTCTTCATTTCCACTGGGGCCAAATTAGGCATGTGGTTCCTGTTGATGTTGACGTGTATAAAAGTCCACCCATGATGCCATGATAAATGTGGTGGTTGACCACACAGGCTGTGCTGATAGCTAATTGAGCCTATTAATGCAAAACACAACTTTTATAAGATGTTGCCAATACATTTCCACAGTTTGAAGTCTAAACCCTTTAAATGCAAGCAGTTCTGTGACGCTGAACAGCATAACATGCCCAAAGCATACAACATACAGCTGGTCTTCTCATTTCCAGCAAGTTCTGTATGAGTATAGAGGGTTTTGTCTTGTCTGTCCTCTGATGGGAAACTTTGTAGCCATCTCAGACCTTCCTAGATGTTCCAGGGTACCACGTCCATGATTTAACTGCTTAAATAAGGCCACCAGACAAAAAAAATACATTTGACTGAAATGTACCTAATAGATTGTAATACGTCCATGAGCACGAATAACAGCTGTGATTTGATTCGACATGGACTGGACATGTTTCTGGATCTAGGCGACATCAATGTTTAGTCTATAATCTTACTTGTTGTTCCAGGTAGTCCCACAGATTTTCAAGACGATTCGCATTTAGGGATTTTGCGGGCCAGTCCAGATGTGTAACTGCTCCTGAATGTTCATCATGCCAGTCACTCACATTTGCAGCATTGTGAATGCGAGAATTGTCAACTTGAAATACACAGATAGGAATGTTATGTTCCTCGGTAAAATAATGAGCAAAAAGCAAAAACCCGGTTGCCCAGCAACTCAGTATAGACACTGTGGTTAAGATTTACTGTCACCAAAACCAAAGGACCCATTTCAGCTTAATAAAGACACCACAGAATGTCCCAGAACCTCCTCCAACTTGAGTCACACCGTGCACGCAGTCCTCACTGAATGTTCCCTGAGGTCTTCGATGAACATGAACACCAGCATCATTCACATATAGGCAGAAGCTAGATTTTTCTGAGCAGATGACACATATCCAGTCATGAACACTCCCATTTTTGTCTTTTCACCCACTGTAACCGGGCAACTTTGTGAGTAGAAGTGAGCAAAGGTCTCTTGCGTTACACTCTGCTCCATATGTTCACGGTATACAGTTCCTTGCAGAGTTTTTTTTTTCTTCAGAAATTGGTTGTGAAGGACCTGTGTTGATTTCAAGAAACGGTTGTCATCTGGAAGGGAAGTGATTTTTATTCACAAGCCATGAAACACGTCGGTGGTCCCTGTCTGTCACTTTCGTCTTTTGGCCGCAATTATTGAGAGTTTCCTGTAGACTGGGATTTTTGCCAATGCTGGCAGAGCCTTATGATAGTACACCTTGATACAATTGCAAATTCAGCAACTTCCTTCACACTATGGCCATTGGCACTCCTTTTTGCCAATCATTAACATCTGCTTTGTGACCCATTTTCCACACGTCAAACAAGACATTCCCTGCACTGTACCACCTCTTCTCAATCTATGAATCCCATCGCACACCCCACAGGTATTTGTAGCCCAATCATCCTCATGCAATGCCATCTACAGGAGCCTGAATTTGGTACCACCTAAAACACGCAAGGTGGCTATTTATTTTTTTGTTTACGTAGCTTATTACAGTAGTGTTACACTTTACTTCATGGTCACAGTGTAAAAAGTATATCTTTTTCTGCATTGCTTAACTGGAAGCTCATAACTGCTAATGATTTGTATTGTTTCTGGTTGTGAACTGAACATAATCCACACTATCTCCGCATGTTCTGGTACTATCTAAGAGATACTGTAACTCTGTTTGCAGCCAGTGATTGTAAATGTCAGTGCTAGTTAAAATAAACTGTATGGTTGACATAAGCCTAAAGAAGGTACAATGTAAATATCCTTCTATCTGACTGTATCTCATTATGTGCCTGAAAAGGTCAGGTGTTGAAGGCAACCTGTCAGAGGGAAGAGATAATAAACAAATAGTTTATTATGAGAAAACCCCCCAAAACCCGAGAAAAGTCAGAGAGTAACAAGAATAAAAGGATGGAATGCTATATATGCTGTAAGCCATATAAAATCGCAGCTGAGTTTGTTTTCTCTTGTGTGCTTTTCCAAGACATTTTGCTGTTTGCTGACCACATAGCAGGACTGTTTGCAGAAAGCCTGGAGACTTTCAGTGAAGAAAGACCCTGACTTATCTGGGATGTACTTAACAAAAGGTCACAAGGTAGACAAAGGTGAAAGATACTTGACTTTAAAGGCTAAGCACCGTGGTAGTGTTCTAGCAAATATTAGGTGTACACTGATAATCTTATTGTTATTTCAAGAAACTGAAGGAAATCTGGCTATTATATCTCTGCCAGTTCATTATATGTTTATTAAAACATATAATTTAGATTTTAAAAATTAAGCATGGTTTTACAGTGGTTTTTTGGCAGAAAGAAAACTAGGAATGGTTCTATGGTATCTCTACCATGCTTTTTTACCAATGGACTGAAGTAAAATCATGGCAGATTTGTAATATACACATAGTTACCATAAGATACGCTAGTAATACATAGTAGAATTGTGGTTAACTGTACAATAACCATAGTTATATATACAGAGAAGGGATCCCAGTCCATCACAGGGATGCTTTTGTATTATTTAAAAATCAGTGTTGGACTCTGCAGCACATTACCTCTAGGTGGAAGCATTTACCGCTCTTACAATCTGCACTGTGCCTTTCAGCTGACTGCCTGTTAGTCAGGCAGACTTATACTGACAGTGGTAGCAGCATTTACAGGGTCAAACCGAGCTCCTCTGGCAGCTGTGTTTTCAATAAAGAGAGCCGTAAATGCAGTCTGGATGATATTTTGCCCTCCCTGTAATTTGTGTGATTCACGTCTATATTCAGATGCCAAATCCGTACAAACAGAGATACTTTATTTCCACAGTCACGAAGACTGGAACGTGCCATTTGCCAAATGGATTAGGCTGTTATTTGAAATGATCTTTTTTTATGTGAATGTGGCTGGACAAATGAAATCAAGAATAGAAACGGTGGCTTAAGTTACTCAAGCCACTTTTTATCATGAAGGAAGCAAACGGCATGAGTATTAGTCAGTATTATTTTTATTACTGAGAAGATTTGTCTGAGTTCTCGGTGAAAGCCACAGATGACTGGAAAGGAAATCTTCTGCATTGACGGCATGGCAACCTCTGCCTAACCTGAACTTCAGTATAACTTCACAGTTTCGTCTTGTTCCTTTAAGGCAAATGTAATCTGATATTCTGAGAGAAGGGTGAGGCAGCAATCTCTCTCTGTCTCTCTCTGTCTCTCTCTCTCTCTCTCTCTCTCTCTCTCTCTCTTCCTGCTTTCCTTAAATCCATATTAGTCTTGGCAGCCTTTCAAAGGAAGCAACAGAAAAGACCGAATTGTTTAATGGTATCCTCTGGTGTGCAGGATGTCTTGATGTGCTACTTGTTTTGCAAGTCACCTCACTGGAGGCAATGGGGCAGAACAGGGTTTCAGTGCATCCTCTATCTGCAGTAACCATCTGAAGTATGTCCAAAGTATCCCAAGTAATTGGTGCAACAAATATTATCATTTGGGATCGAATACTTGAAGGTGTAATCAATGAGTTTGGATAATGCTAGCTGCACTGAAACAAAATCCAAACAAATACAAAGCCATTCTTTTTTGTTCCCTCCAAAACCAAGCCCTTAGGAGGGCAGTGTTTATGTTTTCCAAGCAGATCTCATGACAAATCATTTAATCATTACATGGGATGCGGTACTTAAAAGTCGAATCCATGATTGTGACGAATTTTAGCTGGTGTTAACCAATCCAAATGGATACAGACCTAAAACACGGTCTTAATTTTTCCATCCAAAGCCACCCTAGGAGGGTATTATTTATGTATTCAATAAAAAGTCACTTTCTTCTGATATACCTAAATAAAGTCAGTGATTGTTGCCGATGTTTGCTGGGGAAAGCTGTTTGGAAACTAGGACTACACTTACGACGACAGGACTTAGCCTGTTTTGTGTACCTTGTATCAGGAACATTGCTAACTATTCGAATGGGGGAACATTTAGTATTTACTGAGGGCAGAGTTTGAGAAATACCCTTGAAGGTAATTGCCATCTCAGTGATTCAATTAAATGGTATTAATTGGAATAAACAAGCAGTTAAAAGAAATATTGTTCACATGCTATTATTGGCATGCTACAGGATAAGAAACATTCCAGTATGCAGATTATCAGCACAATTGGCATCTAAGACAACATGCTGATCCACATGTAATGCGATCTTTTGCCTCTCTTTGGCCAGAAATGTATCCAGGCACTTCTCCAGGAAACAAACAAAATCCCACAACTGCTCATTCAGGGCCTGGTGACAGTTTTACAACATTCGCAGCTGTTAATGCTTCTTGCTGTTGTGCTATTTTTTTGTTTTGTGGTTTTTTTCACTGTGCAACTGAGCTTAGAATTGTAGTACTGGAATAAAACAATTATGTTGTGTAAAAATGTGTAGCATGTGAGGCAAGATTGTGTGCGGTGGTACGAACATGTGGCTTCTGATTAGCAGCACAATGAGACTGTGTTGTGTAACCAAAGTCAGGCAAAAAAAAAAAAACACAATCATTATGTGACTCCAAATGCGGTAGATCACTCAAATGTTTGTTTGGGTAGCACTAAAAAGTTTCTTAAAGCTCCAGCTGAGGTTGTGTGATTGCATATTGACTGTTCCTTTGGAGTACATGCTGATATATATACTTCAACAGTTTGAAAATCAGTTGACATGTACTGGGAGTGAGTTTGACTGGGAAATAGGGTTATAGGGTTATCCCTTAAACATTTAAGTGTGACCCTGTTCATATGAAAGATTATGGATAGTTCAGATTAGGTAACTGGAGACAGAAGGAATTAGGAGCTGGATTAGTACTTTTACCTGTGAGTGGTTCATATGGGGATTAGAGTCTGAATGAGTTTTTTTATTGTTTCTTGTGAACATCTAAAATTGGGATTAGGGGCTAGGCTATTGTGTTTACCGCTTCTTATGAATGGGTAAATTTGGGATTAGGGGCTGGCTTAATGCTTAATGTTTATGAGTTATGAGTTTATGATGTTTTTATCTTTTCTTAAGACTTCATTTGTATGACACCAAACACAACCCATTCACTCAAATGACAAAGTGTCACTAAATCAAATAGCCAAGTGGTCAATTGTTTGCCTCACCAAATTTATTTTGCTTTAGATTTGAATAGGACTCTTTTATCAGTCAATGGTGTCTCGGAAAATAGAATTTTTCTTTTTTATTTAGCCCTTTATTTAATATGGGTCTATAGCTTTTGGTGCTATCATTCTGAAGGACATGCACACTTAAAAAAAATAAACAGAATAACATTTTCCCTTGACATGAGTTACAAAACTGCCAAAAGACATCCATGTTTTGTCCTAACCCCTTCAAGCTCTAGATGTGAATTAAAGTGGAAGTGCATGAGATCTGGCATGGGTGTTCAGATATTTCAAGAACAATGATCAAAGGTTGGCCAAGCGTTCTGGCATGAGTTAGAACACACAGGCCAGGACAAGAGCGGATGGGTATTACAACTGAGAGGATCCAAAAGCTGCTCAGAGAATACACAATGAGGTTATTGCAAAGGCAGATGGACAAATTATGGAATTTGGAATTACGTTTAAACGTATTTGATCATTCTTTTTCATTGTCAGTGTGCCATTAAACAATAGTTAGCTCTGACCTTTCAATCTAGTTGACTGAGAAGATTTCTCACTGATATTTGTAATAATAGCATGGCTTTTCCACCCCAAAATGGTTTCACTCTGCTGACGTGTTGCCAAGTAATGACAAGCTGTATGCACACAAACATATGACATTTACAAATAACACAATAACCCTAATCAGTAACTAAATTCTATCATTTAATTCTTAATGAATCTTTTTTCCTTTTATCTTCACTTATGTGGTTTGAATTTCAAACTAACATTCCTTGGTAGTGTTACATAAACCATATGCTTTTGGTAGCACAGTGTCTTAAGGCAATGTTGCATAGCAACAACTCTTTTGTTGTGGACCTGTTTTCTGGCGGAAGGTATTGCAAATATTACTGCATATTTGTTATGAAATTTAGGGGCTACTTTGATTTCTTGTGTTTCTTTTTTCTTGTAAAAAAGCTTTTGTGATGATCTATGGAACTCGACTTCAGCTCATGCCTGCGACCAAATCACAGGCGTGATGTTGTTCGCAATAACACGCTCCCTCTCGTGTTCTATTGTTAAATGTTCTATATAATTTTCATGTTAAATGTTCTACATCATGTTCTATTGATAAATGATAGTTAAGGAATTGCAAGACTTACTACATTTCTACTTTGTCTTTTTTCTTTGTTTGAAACAGTGCAAACAAATTGCTCTCAGAAATGGTTTCAAGGGTAGATTTTTACTTTCAGTTTAATTTTATTTACTTTATTTATATAGACGTGTTATAATCGGAAAAAAACTCCCTGAGATGTAGTGTTGTGCGTGAACGAGTTCAAAAGAACGCGTTCATTGAACACGCTCGTTTTTTCGTGAACGTTGAACTGAACGCAACACATTTTTAAATAAAGAACTTGAACGTGAATTAGTTCACATTATGTGTCATGAACGGCAGACATCACTGTAAATGAGCGTTGGAATTTGTTTTCCATTGAAAACTGAGTGACATCTGTTTTCTCTTTTGAAACGCAACGAGAGAAAGTTCCTCCCTCCTGTATTCTCGCTGGTGCCGCTTAAATCATGTATCCCCAGACAGAAATGGTTT
Organism: Ancistrus triradiatus; assembly: GCA_025084515.1. Classification (NCBI taxonomy): domain Eukaryota; kingdom Metazoa; phylum Chordata; class Actinopteri; order Siluriformes; family Loricariidae; genus Ancistrus; species Ancistrus triradiatus. Next base: position 43,488 of record JAJAGP010000961.1, on the reverse strand, counting down.
GACATTGTGTGCGCAATGCATTGCGGGCAACGTAGTGTCCGGCTGAGAATAGTTAACATACTGGCTAGTTAATAACATACTGGCTTCCGCACGACGTTACCCGTGATGAATTGCAGCAGAGCGAGGTAGCCATAGCAACGCCGCGTACACAATTGCAGTGTCATGAGCAAATGTCTACAATGAGCAGTTTCAAAGAACGTATAGTGATTTCTAGCTTGTAGTGTGAAAAAAGTATTTATTTGAATATCTCACGAAAAAAGTCAAATGAACTGAACTTTAAACTAGTTCAGAATTAAAATTGTGAACTTTGAACGTGAACTGTTCACTTTGAGCATGTATGAACTGAACTTGAACCAGAAAAGCTGTGAACTGGCACAACACTGGTGAGATGTAAGGAAAAAACCTTGAGAGGAATTAGACTTAGACTGGGAATCCATTTTCTTCTGGGTGAGTCTGAAAAAAAAGGAAATTGTGATTTTTTTTCAAAGCTGGCATGATAGAGCATTTTCCACTAAGAAACCCTACACGATAGTGTAAAGCTTTCCAAAGAATGAAACCAAATTTGTCTGCTGTACGGAATCTTAATTCCTTCCTTCCATTATTTATTTCAGGCAGTCACATTCCTTAAAGTTGCTGTCTTAGACAAACGTCTGTGGTGTGGTTTACCTCTGAAGCTTGCTTACAAGGCTAAAAATGCACCCGCCCCTTCCTAACTGAAGGCCCAGACAAACACTGCTCTGTACCTCATACCCTTCAAGTCATAAGCATGGCTCGACTGGGCTCGCCCCTTAAGCCAGACAAGTGCTAGACTCTTCTCTGTACTGAGGAACTGGAACGAACTTTCTCTGGCAATCGCAATGACAGAGTATTGGTCCTGTGGTTCTTGTTGTTTTTACACATGCCACTTCTAACAGGGTTTTTCTTAGATGCCGTTCTTGAGCTGTAGGCTAGCATGAGGAAACACTGAGGCGACTGCTAAGTCGTTCTGATTGAAAGAGTCTGCTAATTGCTGTAAAAGTAAATAATAAACGTGACTGCACAGGCGGCTTTCCTCAAGCTCTCCACCTTGAACAGTCACACAAATCTGTGTTTGCTTTGTCTTATTCCACTCGCTGCAATGAGATAAGCTTGTGGACACACTCCTCGAAATAGCAGTTCACAGCCGAGGCCACGGCACACGACATTAAACCATGTCCCAATCTACTACAGCCTTATCACAGGGACATTGATTCTTGGCTGTAGTTTATACAACAATCATACAAAGTAAAGAGGCCTAATGTTTAACAGAGCCTTTATCAGTTTAGCTTGTTTTTCTTCTCCTGTCAGATGATTGGTTACCCTGCACATTTCCAAGGCAGTGGATCATAATTCAGTTAGTTTTTTGGGGTTTACTAAAGAATTTCAAAAGGTGCATTTGAAGATGCCCATACACTACACGACTTTGAAAAGATTCTAAAAAGAGTTTTAAGTCTGAGCCCCTCTCACATCTACAGAGTTTTTGTTAGAAGGTAGTCACAGACTACACAGATTTTGCAAAGACCAAGTGCAAGACTGTAACGAGAGTCCTTTGAGAGTATTTCCCATCATGCTGTTGGGGAAACAGCATGTACTGAGATTTCATGTACCTTCCCTATATGATTACACTACAGTATACAAGGGTTAGACAATGAAACTGAAACACCTGTCATTTTAGTGTGGGAGGTTTCATGGCTAAATTGAGCCAGTCTGGTGGCCAATCTTCATTAATTGCACATTGCACCAGTAAGAGCAGAGTGCGAAGGTTCAATTAGCAGAGTAAGAGCACAGTTTTACTCATAATATTGCAATGCACACAACATTATGGGTGACATACCAGAGTTCAGATGGTTTGATGAACATGAAAGTGAAGTTGAACATCTCCCATGGCCTGCACAGTCACCAGTTTATTAGTAAATAGTAAATATTATTGACCCACTTTGGGGTGTTTTGGAGAAGCGAGTCAGGAAACGTTTTCCTCCACCAGCATCACGTAGTGACCTGGCCACTATCCTGCAAGAAGAATGGCTTAAAATCCCTCTGACCACTGTGCAGGACTGGTAGATGTCATTTCCAAGATGAATTGACGCTGTATTGGCTGCAAAAGGAGGCCCTACACCATACTAATAAATTATTGTGGTCTAAAATGATAGGTGTTTCAGTTTCATTGTCTAACACCTGTAAGTATTACATTTCATCATTTCATCAACTACATTTATGTGTGTGTATGATTTTATCAGGATTTTATCAAGATTGGAAAAAGATTGACTTAAGACAGCTTTGACCACCTTACCCCAAATGATTGTAATGACCCCATTTTGATGTGAATCCAGAAAGACATTCATGATTATATTCCGTCTGATAATGTGTCTGTGACTGTGAAATTGCTGTACAATTGTTTAGTGTAAGGGCAGCATAAAACACTCTCTTCCAAGAAATGTGCACCCGGTGTAGCCCTGCCTGAAGAATCGAATATATTGAGACTAGTCAACCCCCTTTACCACCCCATCCTAATAATCCCATCAAATATACTGCACCAGTGCATACACAGCTTCCACATTTACACAGTATAAATACATTTGAGAAATCCGTGAACACATATTATGACTTTCCAAATGATTTACAGTGAAGTGTGCCCCATGTTTACACTTGTCTCTGACTGAATCCCGCTGTATTACCAACAGATTTTCATTCAGGTACAAAAGTCCTGCTAATAATATGTAAACCCGTATACTGCATATATTTCTGATCTCTTAAAGCTATACAGCCAATCCTAAGCTCTTTGTTGATCCAAGGCGGGCCTTTTGTTAACCCCATAGGATCAGTTGCAGATGTTTTTTGAGGAGTGGATACTTTGATTGTTTTCATTGTGCCTAGTAGAGAAAATGTTTTTGCAAAGAAATGAAAGTTAGAACTGAAACATAGTGTTAATGAGAAATTGTGCTTGCAATTTTGCAGACCTAGTTAGGGATTTAGGAATTAGATGTTTTCAGCACATTGTTGAATCCATATCATAAAGAATTCAGAAAAAGACTCCTATAAAAATGTAGGTCCTGCCCAGGATCATATTGGTGAATATACAGTATTGTGCAGACGTCTTAGGCCACCATAAGATTTGTTGTTTTACCAATGGTATAATGACCAAATATAACACATTGTTGACGATTGTACAAAAAAAAAATGTGATAATGTTTAAAATTCCATAATAGTAATCTTCTCCAATTATCTTCATTCCAATCTCTGTAAGCCTTTTCACCCCATTTCCCTTCAGTCTGCTACCCTTCCAAAAAGACTGTTCCTTATCAAGCATCCAGTACTATTTCAAACTATGAGTCATCTCACACACTTTCAAGTCAGTTTACTGAGTTTAGAATATGAAACAATGACAAGAGTCACTGTTTCAAGTTGAGTTCCTTGACATGGACCAGGGGTGCTGTAAAGAGGGAAATGTGAAGAAGAATTAACTTGTTTGGGAGTCCAAATTCCTGTCTAAAGGCTTTTAGTGTCTGTTCACATGGTGCCTCTAACATGTTCTCTTAAGGTGCAGGTTTGACGGATGGAGTGAAATACATGACTAATGTTCTCACCAAGCATTCATTTATGCACACAGCCACTAGGGGGCAGGTCAGATCCATAATATTGCTACTGAATTCAGGAGTCTCACATGACCAGATGCACCACTGTACTGAGCCTGGACCACAAAATAAATAAATACATTAATTAATTAAAAAAACATGTTTGTTTTCACTTTTTGACATGTTAAGAACAACACTATCAATATTAGTTCCTGTCAACACCCATTTCAGTTACAGTCCACATCATTCCAGAGTTTTAGCAAGGGACAAAGTTTGGTGCTGTATGGTACTGAAATGTATAACACACACAGTTTATGATGAACCAGACTCAAACGGGGAACTAATCCTCCTCTGGGTGAGACCAGGCAAAATATTTTAGTTCTTAGAAGTCCTTGCCTAGCTGTTGTGTATAAAATGTTCAGTGGTGCATGTTATAAATAAAGCCAGTTGATTTTGCAGTCACAGATAAAAATCACCCATCGTAAAAGAATTCTTTGGTCATGAGTTGAGGTTGGCAGACTTAGAACTGGCACTGTCAAAAAAATTGGATTAAAATCTCAAAGTGAAGTAGGAGCTAGAATACAGTGACATTTCCCTACTTTTCATTTTTACAATATTCAGCAAATCAACAGTAATTGAGGTGATGTTAACTTTTTTCATTTCAGAATAAATAAACATGTAATCGGCGCAAGATGTCCCTGTGGTAGTTTAAGAGACACTGAATTGTTTTATGAAAGTAAATAATACAATGTTTTCATCCCTATGCTAGACAGCATGATGAAAAAGGACCAGACGTGAATACTGCCTTTTATGTGTATTTAGATTAATCTGTCCTTATTAGGGAACTTCTTACAGAGGGTTTTTGTTCCTCGTTTATAAAATCACTGACAATCCAAAATATGTATATTATACATTAGTCAATCAAAACTCAGGCTTCCATGAAGTTCGCCCAAGACAAACTCCACAGAATAAACTGACATTTTAAGAGGTTTTGTGGTTAGCAGCTGCTGGATTTTTATGCATTTGAGTCAATCTTTAAATAGCTTGTGTTTTTCTTCCTGAGGGAAGAATTAAATCAACCAACTCATACCCTGGATGAGTGCATAACACATTCGAAGAAATAGCTAAAGTGCTTGAATACCTGGCTGACTCAAAACCAACAATCTTTATTCCTGTTCTTTGTCTTTGAATGGATGATATCTCTGGATTTTAGCTTAGGCGTCTTCAAATGTGTCTGTCGACTTTATTTGGAGATGTTCTGGTGTTTTAGCGCAGCTGTTACACTGTTTATCAGTGGGAAGAAATGTAAGAGTTTGAGCGTGACAAAGTTGTTTCGTCTTGCGTGCATTCTCTGAGTGAGGCAGATGTTTTGTGGCTGCTGGAAGTCTTTTCTATCCAAAGAATTCTACCTGTTTTTTTTTTCATTTGTTGATAAAGTAGGGAAATGCATTTGCAGATAGGGGCCACAGATTTCAGACGCTTATCTGTGTAGAGATGTCTCCCTAAAGTGCAGGGGCCAAAGCCTACACAGCTGTTTCTCCTCTGATTTTAGTGTCAGGCCCACAGTGGCGGATTGCTGGAAAGAATCTGCTTTTCCTCCATCAAAATCAGCTATGGTTTCGTTCATTTTTCAAACACTCCAGGCAGAGGATTTTATTCCATGCCAGTGACCACCACCAAGAACAACATACAGTACTTCTTTATTTGAAATTCCTCAAGAGGTGCTGAGTTTTAAATTATCCAGCTGTTTTTTTTTTCTGAGCAGCTGAAGGTAAGAGATGTTAAGACATGCTGATGATCTAATGTAAGTACTTCTCACTTCTAACTATCACAACTAAAACAAAGCAGTAAATCTGATAATGTAACTGCCACTGTTGGTCTGTGGAGTTTCCATACCTGTATGCTTCACATTATGAACCTGTTACCAGTAAGTGTGGCTATAATAAGAGAGATTACCCATTAGAAGGTGAATCTATATACATTTGGTCATATAATGCACTGCAGAATCACTTTTCTTTAATGTAGTCCCTTCATTTTAAGTATGGTATATTATATTTGGTATATATATATATATATATATATATATATATATATATATATATATATATATATATATATATATATATATATATATAATATATAAAATGCACTTCAGAATCATTTTTCTTTAATGTAGTCCCTTCATTTTAAGATAACAGAGGTACTGCAACAGGGCAGCTTGTTGTTCAGCTGTTAGAGCCAAATGTAGATCATAGTATTATCACCCATTAGTGCCAGCAAAGTGGCTAGAACTGGCACTGCATGCTCCTGAGAGAGAAAATAGAATAAAACCGATACAAACTAGATTTGAAATACTTGTACAGATACCAATGCTTGTGATTTGAAGTCGCTTTACAGTCCCTAGGCTTTGCCCAAAATGTGTATTGTGTTATAAATACACAATTTTATTAATGCAAGAAAGAAACAAAACCTTTGGAAGGAAAATCTGTTTTCTGAACATTTTTTAGTAATAAAGTAATAATATAAAAACATATGTTTTATAGATTATAGTACATAAAAATAATGTAATGAAATGTAATGTAATGTAATGTAATAATGTTGTCTACACCTCTAGTCCTTGCACCTGCACGAGTCAACTCCCTTATGCTTGTTCAATCCAAATGCACTCTATAGACCCCTATTGCTACTACGGACTACTTCTCTCCAGTGCATGCCCGCACCTCTGTGGGCTTGGCCTAAGCTGCTCTAACTACAATGCCATCTGCAAACGTCATAGCTCTTGGAGACTTCTGTCTGATCTCGCCCATCAACATGTCCATAACCATTGCAAACAAGATAGGGGTCAGAGTCGATCCTTGATGCAATCCCATAGCCACCTTGACCCACCTGTAAGTCCTGATACATACCTCATCACTGTCACACTGTTCTCATACATGTCCAGCACAACCCTCACATACTTCTCAGCCACTCCTGACATTCTCATACAATACCATAATGCATTTCTTGGCATCCTGTCATAAGCATTATCCAGAGCCGCAAACACACAGTCCATCCTTCTAGCCTTCTCTAAGCTTCTCCATGGGCACTCGTAAAGCAAACCACATTTGTTGTGGTCTTTCCTGGCTTGAACCCATATTGCTGCTCACTGATCATCTCCTCTCTAATCAGTCTACCTTCCACTACCCTTTCCCATAACTTCTTGCTGTGATTGATCTACTTTATGCCTCTGTAGTTACTGCAGTTCTGCCCATTACAATTAGGCTTCAAAATCAGTACAATTGCACTTCTACTCTAAACAATGGACTGTATTGATTATAATGAACTTCTGAAATAAATGGTTTCTGATCTTAAACCAGTGCTACATAAACAGCACTTAAACGTCTCTTTGAAATGTTTTATTAGTATTTAATGTTATGTCTGGTCAAACCCAAATCAGATTTAACCAGTGTGGTTAGTGCACCCTAAAATAGAGCTGACAACCATGTGTATAATTGCACTTGGTTGGTCCATTTAATCGTATACCTCCTGAGAAAAGACTTGCATGTAATCATGTCTGATTACTTAATATTAAATACACATCAGTGCATGGAGAGGCTCTGCAACAACAAGCTTGAAAAACTGGTATCATATGCAGGATCTTCAGTGGATAATGCAACGTGTGCAAGCAAGAAAAGCGGGAAAACCCCGAGCATAATATACTAAATCATGGCCCAACCTAAATCCCTGGCTGTTCCTGGACTCATTAATTTGTGCACTGAGAAAATACTATGCCTTAGGGTGTCTAATACCTTTCTAGTCTGCAAGGGGATCATGGACTTTGTGGTAAAAAACATAAAGAGGCAGGATTCAGTGTCCCATAAGTCCAACATCACAGGGTTAATGCATGTTTTATATATTTACAGCTCACAATAAAAGGTGGAACAAACGGAAATCATTTTACTTATAGTAGAACAGATCGCTTTAAGCCTGTGTAAGGTGATAGTTTATACAAAAGAGCTGCAACACAAAAGGGTTGCGTCTGTTCCTAAGAACATTGTGCTCTCCTTTTGTTCCCAGAGTCATGGCTAGTGTTAAGAAGTGTTAAGGTGGGAGCATCTCTGAAACAGGAAGGCTTGAAGCAAAGTAGTCATTCAGACTTTCCCACACTGTTTGGGCAATAGTATAATGTGATTGGATTATTGCTTTTGTTCATGTTCAAGTCAATGGATATGGGTGTCAGCATTTTGCTTTTGTTCACCATTTTAAAAAGCTTAACTTAAACTGTTTTACAGAGGAAAACCTCCAGAATGGACATGACCTCTGGGCCTTAAGATAACATTTAAAGTATGGTAACTGTAGAAAGTCACTCATAATAATGCATAACCTTTATTTAACAAAATCTTAATTTATACAACTTGATCCTCAACCTTAAACCTAAACCACCATGCGTATCATCCTGGCTGACTTGAACAGATCAGAAAACACAAATACATTAAATATGCTTCCATTCTTTAATTCATTATGAGAACACCACAAAAACTCAATAATACATTCCACCACCTTCAGAGTAAACTAGAAAAGGGGTTCATTATTTCCAACTCATGACTGGATGCAGCACAGAGGGGTATGTTCACCTCAACAAGTCACAAATGGAAATTGTGAAAGCAACACAGGAATTACACAAAGGAATACAAGCACATGCAATAAGGCTGTAAAAACCAAGCAATAATGTCAGCTGCGGATCTAAGCTATTACATTATCCAGAACATGTTCTATGGCCAAGGGCACGGGCATCCAAAGCGCACCTTGTAGTCCAAACAGCATTCTCCATTCTTCTGCTGAGAATTCACACAGGCAAAACCAGATGCTACATCATACCTAAGAGAGACAAAGAGAAAGATCAGGAATCAAATCAGAAAGATTATAAGTATTATAACTTTCTGTACTTCTTGAAAGACTGGACATACTCTACACAATAAATCTCACGTTTGAATCACTTGTCCAATATCTGGAGCTGGAACTCCAGAGAGAGTCGTGGCCTGAATGGTCAGAGGTTTGTCACAGATCTTCCCTGGATACTCAATTCTCAAGTTATTCAGGGTTTCATGATCTCCCGTTGCACTGGGATTGTCCCGGTCGAACCACTGTGTGTAACAAACTACAGACAGAAAAAAAAAGTGTTATTAAGTGAACTTGGCTCTTCGAGTGGTCCAATTAAAATCTGTAATTAGCTGTAAGTAGACAATGTGTGTATTCATAAGATTTTGGTTCAGACAGAAGTCCAAATCAGATGCTTTTTATAGGATTTTGTGTTTTTGTTTTTTGCCATTGAGAAATACATGCTAACACTTACAGAATGGGCTGCAAAATCCTGTTTACAGTACTGACTTGTCTCTATTAAATTCATAAAGCAGTAATGGCACCTTTTACAGCTTTGTTTTGGTCCAGAGTTACAGCTTACAGTCCAGGCAGTGGAAGATGAATAGTTTTCCAGATTATATTAGATAAATTAAAATATTAGAACTTTTTGTTTTGCATCTGTCATGTGGGTTCATTATTCTAATCAGATTTGCCTTTTATGATTTGTGAATAAAAATGAATATTATTACAGTTCCTTTTAGCATGAGACAACAAATTAACTTCAAAAAATTCAAATTGGGCAGTGCAGTTGTATAATTCTTTGGTTTTAGACAAATTATTTTTGTCTTTAATTTTTTTCAGAGTACTAGGACTTGTATAAATTGTATGATACGGTGTTTATGCATTTCAGTGTGTCTTGTCCCTATGTACAGCCTATGGTACAGCAGAGAAGTTGGATCTTACCTTTACGGGCCAAGTCTTGTGCTCCTGCAGAAAATAAACAAAACAACAACAATAAAAAAAGACAGAACTTAAACGTATATATCTGGGTTATCTACTCAGACTAATTGACAATATTTTATTTTCCTTACCAGCATGGGCTGCAAGCAAGATCACACAAAGAACCTAGGATATAACCAATGAACAATGCTCAATATATCATAGGTAGATAGCAGATAATACTGCACTAGGACAAACATCACATTTCAGTAGTATAATACTAGCACAAATGTTACAATCTAGAAAAATAATAGCAAATGTTAATATATGGACATAAATCTGCAGATGGAAGACTCTTATCCAAAGTTAATGAGACTTACCAACAGCTTCATATTGAGCGTAGATTATAATTCAACTCTGCTGGAAAAAAGAATACACAGATTTTTTTATGTTCTGGAGCCAATGCCCTAAATGAGAGTTTACCTGTGCTTACCGATGCCTGAACTCCACCGTGATCCAACGTCCAATGTCTGTCTAATGACTCTGTGATGCTTCTTTTATAGCCTTGTAACCGGACAACACCCAAATAGGTGCAGGTATTGATTTAGACATATGACTTCAGGAGATTTTGAACCTGTCACAACCATCCAATGAGAATGGCCAGGTCAGTAAACCTTTTCCTGTCACTACATGAAAAAGACACCTACAGTATTTTCTTCTCAGAAAAGATGTGATGTTCAGACAATAAAGACAGATGAAATAAGGAAGTGCCAGTTGCCGGTTAAAGAAAATAAGTAGACCTGTTCTCCCATCCCAACTAGAAGTTATAGTATGGGAGAAAGAGAAAGCTGAAGATAGTGCAACAGACATTGCTTTGATTTCTGAAGTGATTAACCTTTGTGTCGTCTTAAAGGACAAAAATTAACCCAAAAATATGTTTACCAGCAAACCCCCTAAATTATCTTCTTTTCAGTTTCAAATTTGAAGTTTGAGTTTTCCTAAAGTCACTACAACATTAGAAAAAGTGAAACCAAAGAGGGTCCCTTTTTTGAACCGACAGTTTTAAAATCACTTACACAATCACAAGCCCAAAGTCTCACTCTGTTTGTGGGGACCACCCACTAACATTGTCACGGGGGCGGCGAGGCATAATGATTACTGTAGCTAAATAATTCTACAGCTACCCCTAACACAAACCTTAACCTCAGAAACCCAAGTCAAATCTTTTGACTCTTTTGGGTTTTTCAAAAGAAAGTTGCAGTTTCTGTAAAAACATTGTTTTCCTCGTGAGGATCAGCAAAAGATCCCCATTATGTAAAAAAGGTCAGATCTTTCTATCCTTGTGGGGACATTTGGGCACGGGCACACACACACGCGCACGCACGCGCACACACACACACTGAGTGATTGAGATTGTGTGCTACTCTGTGCACAGATAAAATAAAAACAACTGCATGCAAATTAAACAACATTTCAGACAAAATTAACATTACTTCAGAGGATCGTTTACTAATGGGAAATGCAGTCAGAGGCTTTAAAGGTGACAATATACTTCAGTTCGCTCTCTACTGAGCAATAGGCAATGGCTCAAAAATGAAAGAAGACTAGTATTTTGTATTGTAGTTAAATTCCATATTGTGTAGTATTACAAAAAATACATCAGTATGTTGCCAAAATTGTTAAAGACTGTTTAATGTCAATAAAATGCATTTACAATATGGCAAAAAAGTATTTGGTCAGCCACTGACCAAGTTCTCCTATTTAGAAAGATGGGAGAGGTCTGTAATTTTCATCATATGTACACTTCAACTATGAGAGACAAAATGAGAATAAAAAAATCAAGGAAATCACATTGTAGGATTTTTGAAGAATTTAATTGTCAATTATGGTGTAAAATAAGTATTTGGTCAATAAAAAAAGTTCAACTCAATAACTCAGTAACATAACCTTTGTTGGCAATGACAGTGGCCAAACGTTTCCTGTAAGTCTTCACCAGGTTCACACACACTGTAGCTGGTATTTTGGCCCATTCCTCCATGTAGATCTCCTCTAGAGCAGTGATGTTTTGGGGCAACACAGACTTTCAACTCTCTCCACAAATTTTCTATGGGGTTGAGGTCTGGAGACTGGTCCCAGCTTATTTCGTCTGTCTTTATTCTCTGAAAATCACATCTTTTCTGAGAAGAAAATACTGTATGTGTCTTTTTCATGTAGTGACAGGAAAAGGTCCATTCTCATTGGATGGTTGTGACAGGTTCAAAATCGCCTGAAGTACTTTGGTCCCAGCTCTCTGCAGGTCATTCATCAGGTCCCTCCGTGTAGTTCTGGAATTTTTGCTCACCATCCTCATGATCATTTTGACCCCACAGGATGAGATCTTTCGTGGGGCCCCAGATCGAGGGAGATCATCAGTGGTCTTGTATGTCTTCCATTTTTTTTACAATTGCTCCCACAGTTGATTTATTCACACCAACCTGCTTGCCTATTGTAGATTCACTCTTGCCAGCCTGGTGCAGGTCTACAATTTTCTTCCTGGTCTTGGCCATGGTTGAGTTTGGAGTCTGACTGTTTGAGGCTGTGGACAGGTGTCTTTTATACAGATAACGAGTTCAAGCAGGTGCCATTAATACAGGTAAAGAGTGGAGGAGAGAAGATCTTCCTAAAGAAGAAGTCACAGGTCTGTGAGAGCCAGAAAGCTTGCTTGTTTGTGGGTGACCAAATACTTATTTTCCACCATGATTTACAATTAAATTCTTTAAAAATCCTACAATGTTATTTCCTGGATTTTTTTTCTCATTTTGTCTCTCATAGTTGAAGTGTACCTATGATGAAAATTACAGACCCCTCTCATCTTTCTAAGTAGGAGAACTTACACAATCAGTGGCTGACTAAATACTTTTTTGCCCCACTGTATAAATCCACTTTCTGCACTTTCTTTTAATTCTAAAGCCATCTTTTGCTAAAGAAATAATGTACACCATTACAAAAATGACACATATGCTGTATAATAATAATAATAATAATAATAATAATAATAATAATAATAATAAAACCTCTAATATAATAAAGAAAATAATTATGGGAGATGAAAACCATTGTCCTCTGAGTAAGTGTGTTACGCCGTGGAGAGGAAGGAGGCAAACGCAGGCCGAGATGGAGGTAAGGCAGGTTTATTTAGAAATTAAACTAGAGATACTAGGCGATGATACGGGGAGCTAGGTAACTAGGACAGAGAACCTTGTCGTGTAGCGGAGTCTTGGGGAGTGAGACGGTGTTTATGAAGGGAGTGAAAACGGGATCAGGTGGAAGTAATTAGTACGTTGGCGAGGCAGAGCGAGGCAAGGTGCGAGCGGGCGGAGCGGCGCCGGAGGCGGGCGTGACAGTGCCCCCCCTCGAAGGACTCGTGCAGGCGGGAGGGAGCGCGGCGAGAGTCGGGGGGAGAGAGACGAGGTCTTGCGCGGGCGGCCCCGTGGCCTGGGAGCCGGCCCGGTCGGGCCGGGCGGCGTGGAAGTCCTGGACGAGGAGGGGATCCAGAACGTCCTTGGAGTCGGGGGACCCAAGCTGTTCTCCCTCCGGGCCGTAGCCCCTCCCATTCGACCAGGTACTGGAGGCGCGTGGCCCGTCGGCGGGGAGTCCAGGAGGCGTTCGGACCGCATAGGTGGGAGCTTCCGGCGGGCCGGATGGCGGAGGATGGTCGATGGGAGGGAGAAGACTCGGCCAGCGGACCGAGAACCCAGGGCTTCAGGAGGGAGACATGGAAGACTGGAGAGACACGGAAATGTGTGAGAGCAGTTGCAAACGGTAAGTGACGTCGTTGATCTTATGGGTGATGCTGTACGGGACCCAGAAAGCGTGGAGAGAAAAAAGGGGGTTGGGGGGGGGGGGTACTTCCCTGTGAGGTGCGCAGTCCTTGGGAGGAGAGCCAAACACCGGTCCCCGGGCTGGAAGTCGGGAGCGGAGCGGCGGCGACGGTCAGCGTGCCTCTTGTACCGACGGATGGCCTTGTCGATGCGGTGGTGTACCTGGCACCATACGTCCTCGCTGCGGCGAAAACCACTGGTCAACGGCCGGGGCGTCCGACGGCGTGGAGTCCCAGGGCACGAAGGGGAGGCTGGTATCCTAGGACGCACTGGAAGGGCGTGAGGCCGGTGGATGAGTGCCGGAGGGAGTTTTGGGCGATTTCGGCCCACGGAAGGAATTGTGGCCAGTCGAGCGGGTTACGGACGGAGCAGTAGCACCGCAGGGAACTTCTTGAGCTCTTGGTTAGAGCGTTCGCATTGTCCGTTGGTCTGGGGATGGTACCCAGAGGAGAGGCTGACGGGTGGAACCCAGCTTTTCCAGGAATGCGCGCCATACCGCAGAGGTGAACTGGGGCCCCCGGTCGGTGAGGACGTCTTCAGGGATGCCGAAAGCACGAAAGACGTGCGTGAAGAGATGCTCGGCTGTCTGGAGAGCGCGGAAGGGATCTTGGGAAGAGGAATGAAGCGGACTGCGCGGGAGAAGCGGTCTATGAGGGAGAGGATGGCGGTGTATTTTTTTTTGAAGGGAGGTCCGTGATGAAGTCCAGGGCGATGTGGGACCAGGGTCTTTGTGGCACGGGCAAGGGACGGAGCAGACCGGAGGGGAGAGTGCGAGGGGTCTTTGCTTGGGCGCAGACACTGCAGGAGGGCGACGAAGCGGTGGACGTCCCTGCGCATGTTCTCCCACCAGAAGCGCGCGGAGAGCAGTTGGTGCGTGCGCGTTTCTCCGGGGGTGGCCGGAACAAAGAGAGAGATGGGCCCAGGCGAGGAGGCGGTCGCGAAGGTCCTGGGGCACACGAATTTCTTGTCCGGCGGGCAGGACGGCGGAATGCGCATCTGGGAGAGTCTTTTTCCTACAGCTCCTGTTTCGAAGTCCCACTGGATCGCTCCGATCGTGCATGAGGGCGGGAGGGATGGGTGCAGGCGGTTCTTCGGAGGGCCGGTCCGGGGATCGAGACTCCGGGAGAGAGCGTCGGCCTTGGCGTTCTTTGTTCCCGGGTGGTAGGTGATGGAAAAAAGGAACCTGGAGAAGAAAAGGGACCAGCGGGCCTGGCGGGCGTTGAGATGAGACGCTTGGCGGGACCTGAGGTTACTCAGGTTCTTGTGGTCAGTCAGCACGGTGAAGCGAAGCGTGTTTGGAGCCTTCCAACCAATGCCTCCACTCTTCCAGGGGACAGTTTGATCGCTAGCAGTTCCCGGTCGCCCACGTCGTAATTGCGTTCGGCTGGGGTCAGTTTGTGCGAGAAAGTAGGCGACGGGACGTAGCTTGGGCGGGTCGCCAAGCCGTTGGGATAGGACGGCACCCACGCCGGTAGAGGATGCGTCCACATCCAGGACGAAGGGGAGGTCCGGGTTCGGATGGCCCAGGACGGGAGCTCGGGTTGAAGGCGGCCTTGAGTGCGTTTCGAACGCTTGTTCGGCTTCGGAGAGGACCAGCGGAGGGAGCGCGGCTTGCCCTGCAGAAGCGCGGTGAGGGGGCGCGCACCGTGCGGCTGAAGTCCCTGATGAAAACCGGTAGAAATTTGCAAACCCCAGAAAGCGCTGTAGTTGCTTGACGGAACTTGGTGTGGGCCAGTCCAGGACGGCGGTCAGTTGGCAGCGTCCATAGCGACGCCTGAGGGAGAGATGACGTAGCCCAGGTAGCGGACCGACTGAGTGTGGAAGTCACACTTCTCCGCCTTCACGTGGAGATGATGCGCGAGAAGCCGTTCGAGCACCTGGCGCACCTGTGTTTGACGTGGGTATCGAAGTCCGGGGAGTTAGTATATGAGAATGTCGTCGAGATATACCATGACGAATCGGCCGAGCATGTCCCGGAGCACGTCATTTATGAACGCCTTGAAAGACAGAGGGGGCGTTGGCCAGCCCGAAGGGCATCACCAGGTACTCGTAATGTCCGCTGCTGGTGCTGAAGGCCGTTTTCCATTCGTCTCCCTCTTTCATCCGGATGAGGTTATAGGCGTTCCTGAGGGTCAAGCTTGGTGGTACCAGTGCGCCGCACGAGGTGCTCCAGGGCCGAGGGCACCAGTAGCAGCGGGTAGGCATAGCTGCGGGTGATCCGGTTCAATCCTCGGTAGTCGATGCACGGCCTGAGGCCGCCGTCGCGTTTTGGGCACGAAGAAGAAGCCTGCCGAGACGGGCGAGGTGGATGGGACGGATGAAGCCAAGGGCCTGGTACTCCGTTATGTGTATTCCGACATGGACCTCTCTTCGTTGGCAGACAGCGGGTACAGGCGCGCCTTGGGTAGAGAGGCGTCCGGCAGGAGCTCGACGGCGCAGTCGTAAGAACGGTGTGGAGGAAGAGAGGGGGAGGGAGGGGGCCGATCCGAAGACAGGAGCCAGGTTGTGCGTATTGATCGGGCACGTTCGGAGGAAGCGGATCAGGCTGGGTGACCGGGAGGGAATTGACTTGCAAGGCAGGGCCGGAGAATGCAGTGTTTTTGGGCAGCGAGGCGACCAGCGGATGAGCTCGTGGGCTGCCCAGGAGATGAGTGGGTCGTTTGGTCCCGAAGCCATGGGAGTCCCAGGATGAGCGGATATGTGAGTGATCCGACCGGGTAGAGTAGAGAGAAAGGGTTTCCTGATGCACCGCGCCGGTCAGCAGGCAGAGGGGAGCCGTGACACGGGTAAGGAAGCCCGAGCCCAGAGGTCGACCATCCGCTGAGGTGACGCGGCGCTTATGGGGTATAGCGTAGTGCATGGGATCTTCCATCGAGTGACGATGTGATCGGCGATGAAGTTCCCCCTGCGCGCCGGAGTCGATCAAGGCTGTGTAAGAGGTAAATCCCCGTGAGCGAGTCGTAAAACCACAGGGTAGGGTTAAAAAGAAGTCACAAGCGAGGTTTGACTCACCCGGGGTGTGCGTGCCGGGACCCTGGCATGCGTGCTGTCCGGTCCGAGTGGTGGAGCGGAGGTCCACAGGTGGGGCGCAGGTGGCGGTCCGAGCCACAATAACAGCACAGGCCCTGCTGATTGAAACGACGCCGGCGCTCCTCTGAGGGCAGGTGAGTGCGAGCGAGTTCCATAGGCTCGGGGGGAGGCGAAGGCTCGCGAGGAGGAGAAGGAGCGAGCGAGTCGAGAAGCGGCGGGAGGTAGAGCGTGGCGCGAGGAAAGCTGGTCCAGGCGGATGGTGATGGTGTGATGAGCTCCTCCAGTGAGAGGTTTCAGGTCCCGCCCGGCCAGTTCCCTCCGGAGGTCGGGAGACGCAGGCCCTGGTGGGAAAGCGGCGAGAGAAGGGGGCAGGTGTGTTCCATCCGCTCTGAGCCGCCAGGGTGCGGAAGTGCAGGGCGTAGTCAGCAGCGGAACGGCGACCCTGCGCGCAGAGTGAGGAGTACTTCCCCTGAGGACCGCCCCTCCCGGGGGTGCTGGAAGACGGCGCGGAAGGCCGTCAAAAAACTATCGTAGATCCTGGCCTCCTCGGCTTGTTGCGCCCAGATGGCCGTGGCCCACATCGAGGGCTCGTCCGGTGAGGAGGGACACAATGAGGGCGATACGGGCCGCATCGGACTCCGGTGGTGAGCTGGCGAAGTACAACTGACACTGAAGGAGGAACCCTTCGCAGCGTTCCGGGTTGCCGTCGTACTTCTCCGGCAGAGCGATGCGGTAAGCCGCCGAAGGCGGTCGAGGAGGGCTGGGAGGAAGCGGGGACTGACGGCAGAGGCCTCCGCAGCGGGGGAAAGCGTGAGCTGGGACACACGCTGTGTCAACTCGCTGACGGAGGGGACCAGCGCGTTGAGCGAGCGCTGATTGTCCGCGAGCACGGAGACCGCGTGAACCACTTCCTGGATGTGGGCACGGAGCTCGGCTAGCTGCTCAGCTGTGGAAGCGTCGGGGTGGGGAACCAACGGCCGCTGCCTCCATGTTACAGGCTACACGAACTGTTACGCCGTGGAGAGGAAGGAGGCAAACGCAGGCCGAGATGGAGGTAAGGCAGGTTTATTATTTAGAAATTAAACTAGAGATACTAGGCGATGATACGGGGAGCTAGGTAAACTAGGACAGAGAACCTTGTCATGTAGCGGAGTCTTGGGGAGTGAGACGGTGTTTATGAAGGGAGTGAAAACGGGATCAGGTGGAAGTAATTAGTACGTTGGCGAGGCAGAGCGAGGCAAGGTGCGAGCGGGCGGAGCGGCGCCGGAGGCGGGCGTGACAAAGTGCAGTCTTTCTGCACTGTTAAAGAGGGAAAACCCAGACAGTCACAAAGTTTGTAATAAATGACAGGTTGTTTCATCATGTAAAATAGATTTGGGGTCTAAAATGCAATTAAGTTGCTTTATTTTAAGGTTTTGGTGAAGGTGGGTTATTTTTTTACCCTTAGGACAGAGGTAGTATACAGAATGTTAAGACTACACAAGGGAGTGTCACTGAGATCCAAGAACTGAGGTGATAGGCTAGTAGCATAGCCAGTGATCAAGCCAGCTTTTTACAAGTAATCATGTCTGATTTAGATTAATATTAAATACACATCAGTGAATGCAGAGGCTCTGTTGTGGCAAACTGGTAGCATGTGCAGGATCTTCAGTGGATAAAGCAATGTGTTCAAAACGAGACAAAACGGGGAAACCCAGAGAACAAAATAAAAAAAACCATGGCCCAATCAAAATCTGTGGCTTTCCCCAAACTCATTAATGTGTGCACAGAGAAAATACGATTCCTTAGATGTCTAATGCCAGTCTAGCCTGCAAAGGGGATCATGGGCTTTTGCAACACAAAAGGATTGTGTTTGTTCTTAAGAGCATTTTGGTCTTTTTTGTTCCCAAGTTTCATGGGCAGTATTAAGACTCAAACTTACAGATATGAGTGTCACCATTGAATTGTTCTGATTCAAAAAAGACCAACCACAAATCTTTCTGTATCCAAAACACACCAGAATCAATGTGGGCTCTGAGTCTACAGAATCAACAGTACGATAAGTACAGTAAAGATCACACAGTTTAAATACTTAGAAAATCATACAGAAATTGTAAATCTCTATCTCGGTGATCAAGCAAGGAGGGTCTTGTGTCAAAACTCATACGACAACTACAAATACTGTCTCTTGTCAGGTGGGGGCACCATTGGTCTGCTTCATCACTGCTAAAACAAAGAATGCACAGATTTAATCAAGAGGCTCAGGAATCAACACATTTCACCAAGAATATAACTGTGCTTATCGATACCTGGACTCTGTCTGATGCTCATACAATGTCTGTCTAATGTATTCTGTAATGATTCTTTTATAGCCCTGTAACAGGACAACACCCAAAGAAGGTGCTACTTTGCTGGTAAAATCTGCAGGTTTCACAACCAGCACAGCCATCCGGTTAGAACTTCTAGGTCAGTAAACTGAATCGACCAGCTAGTCAATAGGTTATGATGATGTAAAGTTTGCAAGGTTTGAACACATTAACAGCATAAAATTCAAAAGACGAGGTGTGAAGTTCAGACAATGATGAAGGAAGAAATGTTCATGTTGAGGAAATAAGCAGACCAGTTTCCTGACCCCAACTAGATGTTTTATGGGCTTTTTCTGAGGTGATTAAAGTCTCACCGAGAGCCAAGAAGTGAAGGGGGAGGCTGGTAGCATAGGCAGTGATGAAGTCAGATTTTTATATAGCTGACTGACAGTTCCAGAGAGATGCAGCTACAGGCAGTTCAACGAGAGCGGACCTAGGTGGACAGGCAAGCTGAGTGAGGTCACATCTACACAAGGAGAGATGTCTGTAATGAGAAGTATTAAGGACTGGGATCCTCCACAAACACATTGTTAGTTGTTGGTGTAGGTCAGATTTAACAGACATGTACATGTTGAGTGCTGAGCGGTCTGTCCTCGTTGCACTTTGTCATTGTACTTCCTCTGTAGATTCCTGCAGGTACACTCCCTAGTCACTGTGCAACTGAGGCTTTGAGCAGAGATGCTGAGGCAGATAGGCTTCCACTACAGCTGCTGCTGAACATGCTAACCTTCAGAAATAGTTTTCAAGTGATTAGCTGATTAGCTTTCGGCCCTGTTGTATTTATACTAAACTTCACTAAGGACTGTGAATGAATGAATGTAGAGTATACAGATTTTGACTAGGACTGAAATGTGCTCTACATTCTACATGATTTTAAGAATTCTGCTGGATGAAGAAGCTCAATTTTGTTCCACCTAGAGGACAAGCTCCTTCTTGAAAGATTTAATTAGTTCAGCCTGCAGATTTTCCCCAAAGTTTATCACATAATCGATAAGTAAATAATTAGCCTGTGCCAAACTGAACTGTATTGGTTATAGTAGGATTTTTTAAATGTCTTCTCTACCAACAGTTGGATTAATAACCAGGGTTATAGAAAAAAAAAACATTCAACCTTCTCTTTGAAATGTTTATATTTTGATTTAATGTTATGTCTGGCCAGCTCCAAATGTGTTTTAATCAGTGTACTTGGTGCACTCTGACTTAGAAT
Organism: Ancistrus triradiatus; assembly: GCA_025084515.1. Lineage (NCBI taxonomy): Eukaryota > Metazoa > Chordata > Actinopteri > Siluriformes > Loricariidae > Ancistrus > Ancistrus triradiatus. Next base: position 23,678 of record JAJAGP010000961.1, on the reverse strand, counting down.
TAACTTGGTATAAATTCACTTGAGCTATTTGCTCTCTGAGAAAATGGATGATGCATGGATGATTAGATTAATATTACATACACATCCATGCATGCGGAGCAAACTGGTAGCATGTGCAGGATCTTCAGTAGATAAAGCTATGTGTGCAAATGAGACAAAAGGGAGTACAAAATAAAACGACTCAATCTAAATCTGTGGCGTTTTTCCAAACTCTTTACTGTGTGCACAGAGAAAATATTATTCTTTAGGGTGTCTAATGCCACTCTAGCCTGCAAAGGATATCATGGGCTTTTGCAACACACCAGGATTGTGTTTGTTCTTGAGAGCATTTTGCACTGTTTTGGCTCGCACTGTCATGGGCAGTGATAAGACTGAAACTAACAGATATGGGTGGCACTGTTTGCCTTCCCCAAATCTTTCTGTATCCGAAACACTATGTAACGATGATGCAAGCCTTCAGCTTACATCCATCTTGTTTAGCTCCCCTTGCTTTCTCATTCCAACCCAGCAGGTGGGGCTGTAGCCACCTGCTGGTCTGTCTTCTATATATACCCTGCTTCCTGTGCACTTCCTTGTCTGGCTTCTTCACATTGTGGTTGCCCTTGGCTCCTGTTTCTTCGCTCCTCATTCCTCCATGCTGGTTTGTTCCCTTCTCTTTGTTTAGGTTTGTTTGTGTTATTTATAGGAGACAGACCAGCAGATGGCTACAGCCCCACCTTCTGGGTTGGAATGAGAAAGCAGGGGGAGCTAAACAAGATGGATGCAAGTTGAAGGCTTGCATCATCGTTACACACACCAGAACAAATGAGAGCCTACAGAATCAATGGTACGATAAGTACAGTTAACATCGCACACTTTGAATGCATAGAAAATCATACAGAAATTGCAAAACTATCTCAACGACCAGGCAAGGAGATTTTTGAATCAAAACTTATATGAAAACCACAAATACTGTATATGACACAGTAGTTGAGCAGTTGTTTCTCATAATTGATGCGTTGAATATGGGAGAAATGTACAGGGATAAAACAGCAACACTAGTGGACTTCTCCTGGCCAGCAGTGGTCAGCTCCTACCGACAATACGTAGTGGAGGGCAACAAAGACTATCCTGCCAGGTCCAAACCGACATAAAGGCTACTGTGGCTCAAGTGACAGACATTTTAATGCCGACTATGTGTCACAATAATAATGTGTCACAACACAAAGTACATATGCTGTGTATGGGGCTATGTAGCTGGAGACCCGTCAAGAGTGCTAACCACCATAAGCTCTATTCACCATCGAAAGCACTTACAATGAGCAGGTGATACTCAGAACTAGACACTGGAGCAATGGAACTTTCCTTATTACACTATGCGTACATTACCAAACTCAGGACCCTCAAGCTGATAAACCAACACCAACATGTTTAGTCTAAAAAGCAACATAATGTGCATGCAATAAAAAGTTATGTTGTGGAGATTAAGAATCCATATCAGCTTCCTGAGAACTTAAATCATATGGAGTTGCCCAGGCTTTCCCCACACTGTTTGAGTAACGATATAATGTATCAATGATTGCATTGTTGCTTTTGTTGTTGCCCAGGTAACTAGATATGGGTGTCAGCATTTTGCCTTTGTTCACTGTTTTAAAGCTTAAATCAGCTGTTTTACATCAGAAACCCTCCAGAATGAACATGAGTTCTGTGTATTCAGATAACATTTACAGTATGGTAACTGTAGAAAGTCACATGTTAATGCAGATCATTTATTTAATAAAAGTTGAATATGTTATTGCATATCATTTATTTAATACACAGAGGTCCTAAACCTTAATCCTAACCATAATGCTCATCATCCTGACTGACTTGAATTACTGCAAATTTGTTTATGAGATCAGATCAGAAAACACAAACTCTTTAAATATGCTTCCATTATTTAATTCATAAAGAGAACAGCACAAAAACCCAATAATACATTCCATCACCTTCAGAGTAAACTAGGAAAAGAGTTCATTCCTTCCAAATCATGACAGAAAACTTGATTGTGTTCTGGATGCAGTACAGAAGCGTTATGTTCACCTCAACAAGTAACAAATGAAAATTATGAAATCAACATAGGAATTACACAAAAGAATATAAGCTCATACAAAATGGCTGTAGAAATCAAGCATTGATGTGATCATGGTCAAGGTAATTTAATTTTTCTGTTCAGGAAAGATCTAGGCTACTGCATTATCCAGAACAAAAAATTATGGCCAAGTGCATGGGCATCCAAAGCGCACCTTGTAGTCCAAACAGGATTGTCCATTCTTTTGCTGAGAATTCACACAGGAAAAGCCGGTAGCTGCATCATAACTAAGAGAGACAGAAAGAGAAAATAGAAATCAAAACAGGAGTATTATAAGTACCGTAACTTAATGTACTCCATCAAAGACCAGACATACTCTACACAATAAATCAGACTCACTTTTGAAACACTTGTCTAGTGTTTTGAGCCGGGAATCCAGAGAGAGTCGTGGCCTGAATGGTCAAAGGTTTGGCACAGATCTTCCCTGGATACTCAGTTCTCAAGTTAGTCAGGAGTTCATAATCTCCCATTCCACTGGGATCGTCCCGGTCGAACCACTGAGTGTAACAAACTACAGAGAGAAAAAAAGTGTTATTAACTGAACTTGGATCTTGAAGCGGGTTAATTAAAGCCGTAATTACCTGTCAGTAAACAATGTGTGTATTCATAAGGTATTAAGGTTCTGTGCAAATCAGATTCTCTTTTTCTTTAATATGATTTTGTAGTTTTGTTATGTGCATATTACGATTGCGTAAAACAGTTTTACACTTACATGTACACCTTTTTTTACCTACAATTAAGAATTGACTACAAAATCCTATTTACAGCACCGACATGTTTTTATTGAACTCAAAGCAGTATTGTATTGCACATTGTATAGCTTTATGTTTCACTTACAGTGCAGACAGTGGAAAATGAATAGTTTTCCAGATTAGATTAAAAATTAATGATTAACAAAAATTTTAAATTTTCAATAAAAAAAAAACTAAAGATTAAAACTTTGTTTTACTTCTGTCTTGTGAGTTCTTTGTCATTTTTCTAATTAGATTTGCCTTTTATGATATGGGAATGAAAATGAATATTATTAGAGTTTCTTTTTAGCATGTGAAGACCCACATTTTTCAGGTACTACCAGTTAAAATTGGCTAATGTAGTTGCATTATTCTTTGGCTTTAGACCAATTTTTTTTTTCTTTAATTTTTAAGAGAACTAGAATCTGGACTGTTATAAATGATATAATAAAATATGTATGCATTTCAGGATGTCTTGCTCCTGTATGCAGCCTATTTAACATGTTTTTGTCAAGTATCAGCAGGTAAGTTTGGATCTTACTGTTGCATCCCTCTTGTGCTCCTGCAGAAAAAAAAAAAAAAAAACAGAACTTAAAAACATATACATGGGTTATTTACTAAGACTTATTGACAGTAATTTTATGTTCCCTACCAGCATGGGCTGCAAGCAAGATCACACAAAGAATCTAGGATATAACCAGTGAAACAATGTTCAATAAGACATAGGTAGTCTGTAAATTGTAGTGCACTAAGCCAAACATCATACTGAAGCAATATAACACAAGCAAAAACGCTAGAAAAATAACACCAACAATTAATATATGGAAATAAATATGCAGATGGAAGACAGTTATCCTTCTTAATTACGTAAACATTAGTGTATCAGTATACGAATGAAATAATGAGACTTACCAACACCTTCATACTGAGTGTATGCTAGAAATCAACACTGCAAAAGCAAAGAACACACAGATTTAACCAGGAGATTCTAGAGCCAATACCATAAATGAGAGTTTACCTTTGCTTACCAATGCCTAAATTCCACCGTGATCCAATGTCCAATATCTGTCGAATGAGTTATGTGATGCTTCTTATAGCCCTGAAACTGGACAAAGTCCAGCTAAGGTGCTACCTTATTCTCGTAAAACTCCTAAATCATGTCACTAAACCTGTTCCTTTTTGTGATTACATGAGACAAACACATACCAGTCCTTCTCGGAAATAATGTAGGAGGAAATAAAGAATTGCCAATTACCAGTAATAAACAGACCATTTCTTCCACCCCAACTAGATGTATGGGAAAAAGTGAAATCTGAAGCAGGCATTGCTGTGTTTTCTGAGGTGATTAAAGTCTCACTGAGAGCCAAGAAGTGAAGGGATAGACTTGTAGCATAGGCAGTAGTGATTTTGTACTGACTGACAGTTCCAGAGATATCCTGCTATATACAGTTGCACAGTGCCAGACCGAGGTGGACAGGAAAGCTGAGTGAGGTCACATCTACACAAGGAGAGATGTCTGTAATGAGAAGTATTAAGGACTGGGATCCTCCACAAACAGATTGTTAGTTGTTGGTGTAGGTCAGATTTAACAGACATGTACATGTTGAGTGCTGTTGGATGAAGAAGCTCAATTTGTTCCATCTAGAGGAAAAGCTCCTTGTTAAAAGATTTAACTGTAGTTAAATAATTGTAAATAGCTGTAAATAATTAGCCTGTGCCAAACTGAACTGTATTTGTTTATAGTAGGATTTTTAAAAACGTCTTCTCTACCAACAGTTTGATTGAAAAAACAGGGCTATAGAAAAAAAAATGCAACTTCTCTTTTAAATGTTTATATTTGGTTTTAATGTTATGTCTGGCCAGCCCCAAATCTGTTTTAACCAGTGTACTTGGTGCACCCAAACTCATGAGAAAACAGGCGCAGGGAATAACGTCTGATTAGATTAATATTAAATACACCTTTGTGCATACAGAGGCAAACTGGTAGTATGTGCAGGATCTTCAGTGGATAAAGCAATGTGTGCAAACGAGATAAAAGCTGGAAACCCAGAGAATAAAATACAAAACCATGGCCCAATCTATGTCTGTGACTTTTCTTAAACTCATTAATGTGTGCACAGAGAAAATACAATTCCTTAGGGTGTTCAGGAAATTTCACACACTTCAGGAACTTCAAGAAATATCACACATATTAAATGCTTAGAAAAATATACTGAAAATGTAATACTATCTCAACAACTAGGAGGTTTTTGAATAAAAACTACAAGTACTGTCTCCTGTCAGGTGGGGACACCCCTGTTCAACACTGCTGGAACAAAGAATGCACAGATGTAATCAAGAGGTTCAAGAATCAACACATTTACCAATAATGTACCTGTGCTTACCGATACCTAAACTCTGCTGTGATGCTCGTACAGTGTCGGTCTAATGAATTCAGTGATGCTTCTATTATAGCCCTGTAAAGGGACAACACTCAAACAAGTGGCCATGTTATACTCATACAATTCGTAGATCTGCAGATGTTTATTTAGATATATGCCTCCAGGAGATGTCAACTTTTTCACAATCATCCATAAAGAACTGCAAGTTTAGTAAACCTATTCCTTTGTCACTACACTTATTATTACTATTATTATTATTATTATTACTTATTAACCTAATTTGAACTTGCTAATGTGTTCTGTGGTCACAGACTTCTTCTTCTTAAATCTTAACATGCAGAACAAGAAGAATGCAGATATTTAATCAACAGGGTGTGGAGTCAACACCATAACTAAGAATGTACCTATCAGGGGACGCATTCCCGCCCCTAGGGGTCGCCGCGGGACCACTAAACGCCGCGGTCGGCCTCCTATAAAATGAGCTTCCTAATGCCGGCCTTCGGCGCACTGTCTCGCTACATATGCGAACGTTAGAGAGCTCGTTTCTGTTTGGCGTTACCCTTTGCATCTGGTTAAGGATATTGGTAATCCCGTGTCGCACAGGAGGCGGGATGTGGTAAAGGCAAAAGCCTTGAGGTAACTGCTAGGGCTTTAGCCGGTTAGGTTAGGGAAAGTCGGGGTAACGCCACTAACACCTAACGTCTCTCGGCAGCCCGAGGACGGGCCAGCGGCCATTCTTCCGGCTTTTCCCCGTTCCCTAGGGCGTTAGTAAGATTATTATGTCGCGGGTCCTGTTGTTATCGGCATTATTTCCGGTGCTTACTGCACCCCGAGTGAAAGCATAGCCTTGCTTCCCCCTGGACTTTAGAAAGGCATTCTTTGCGTTCTAGAGTCGTGGGCCGATTGCGCTTGGCTCGCTGAAACCCCGGGCACATGCGCAGTCGCTCGCCACACACACACACACAGCGCGTAGACACAGAGCGCAACAGACACACACACACACAGTCAGCTTCGTCACACTCTGCGTGCGGCAGACGTGTGCTCATTGCGCTGCTCCCCCCACACACACACAGGCAGCTCTCTATACAGAGAGTTTTTCCCACGCACACACACAAGGCTCGCGCACGCTCTGAGCGCTGTGCATGCCTTTTTTTTTCCTTCAGCTCAATATAGAGTTCTGACGGGTCCTAACCCGCCTTTTCCTTTACCTTTCGTTTTCCCCTTTACATTTACCTTTATTAATATTAATCCGCTTTTGTTTGAGATCGCCAGAAAGCGACTCCTTTGTTTGTCCGTAGGCTTATTGCCATCATTTTCCCTTTACAGGTCATAGGATCTGTGGCGTAGCGGTAGCTTCCCCGCCCCCGGAGACTGTGACTCTGGTCTCGAATCCCGTGGCGGGTCTTCCTCAGTAACGTCCCCGCTCAGTGACGGGATTTCTTTTACGTTTCTTCTCCTTTGGGCCGTGAAGTGTAGACCCCCGCGCTTGAGTCCGTTATCTCTCCCGTTTTTTGGTGCGCCTTCCCAGGCCCCCCATAACAGTACCTGGTCTTTCAGGAGATTTCCACAGTTTTACAACCATCTCAGCCATCCGGTTAGAACTTCTTGGTCAGTAAACCTCCTCCAGTTCTTTGTCACTATCTGAACATTTAGACATGCACTGATATTTCCATTCTCATACTAAAACAGCCACAGAAAAATAACTTACACTTACAGATCATTGATCTTTTCTCACAACCTTCCTAGCTGTCATTAAATCTCAGCATGCAGTGATGTGTAGTGAAGTTCAGTACATTGTGTTTGCAGAAAAACAACATTTGTAATTTTAATTACTGTTCTAAAGCAAGTTTACATAAGTCACTTTCACCTTCAAAGCAAAACACTTACCAGCTGACCTTTAATGGTAATTAATCAGATTTTTATCATGCACACAGGCAGGCTTCACATGGTTTACCAGGTTACATTCTGGCAGTAAATCACACGATAATTATTTACAAGAAATCTAATTCAGAGTACATTTAATGTCTGAATGATTAATACAATTCTAAACATGATTTGAGGTACAGCATCATTTGGGTTAATACTCAACAAATAGCATACTGCTTTGAAATAGAATTAGAAATGTCGTCTTGGAGAGATATAACCATTCACATTCCCTTATTTCTAGGTGCAGAGTGGTAGCATAGGTTCATAGAGGAAAATCAAACTGGAGACTTTCTTATAACATGGATCAAACCAGGATCTCTGGTGATGTGCAGCACCAACACTACCTGCTGTGTCAGCCAAACACATACTTTATTTTCTTTGAGTACAGTATATTATACCTTATCCTGAGTTAAGAGTAATATCAGAACTTTTATGAAAGTGTTTTTGATGAGTACTTATGCTTTTACTTGAGTATCTTGATTTAATTATACAAAATATGCAGAATAATTGACATCACTACGTAGCAAACATCAGAATGAAATGCACATTTCACCAATGCAGAGGTGAACAACTGTCTTGTTTAAAATAAGACTTTCACCAGAGCATTTTGTACTTGTATTTCCATATAAAAACAACAAAACTAAAACATGACTGTTTTATAATAAATAACACAACTAATAGATTTTTAAAACATATATATGGTGAAATTGCAGTACAATATACAATGCAAACCTAAATCCTGCCATTCACACTCTGATTCATTACTCTGATTCACTCGTGGTTGTAATATCGCTGCTATCCAGTCAGTATATTTGTTATAACAGGCTCCACCCATACTATACCAGAACAGGGGAAAGAATCTTGCTCATCATGTGCGTTTGGCTAGCCATCGTGGTCAAGTAGTTTATTATAGCAGTAAAATCCATCAAAAGAATACCATTTTAAAAGCTTCCAAGTGAAGTCTTTCTGGTTTTTGTCTGCATTAAGATGAAAATATTATATTTTTGTCCCATATTTGTGTGATTTACTTAAAAAAGTTTGTGTTTGGTATAGGAGACTAATATGAACAGTATGAATTTGTTTTGATGTAATCTTACTCATTAAGTTTCACCTAAGCTGAGCTGGGACTTAAAACCACAAAGCGGCTGTGCATGGAGCTTCATTGCTGTCACTGCAAGGGGCAGTAATTATCTGGACTTTCCCAGACTGAACAATAACATAAATGCGTCAGTGACTTCATTGTTGCTTTTGTTCTATGTTTAACTTCAGCTATTTTACATCGGAAATGCGTCACAATGAACATGAGTTCTGGTTCTTTAAATCACTACAATGTGGTAACTATAGAAAGTCACAATTTAATGTACATCATTTATTTAATGAAAACTTTATTTAAACATCCAGTACCTTAAACTTAATGCTTATCGACCTTGCTGACTGGAATTACTGCAAATTTGTTTATAACTTCAAATCAGAAAACAGAAACACTTTAAATATTCTTCCATTTTTTAATTCATTAAGAGAACAGCATTCAAACCCAGCAATACATTCCACCACACATTCAGAGTAAACTCGGAAAATAGTTCATTATTTCCAACTCACAACTGAATTCAATTCTATACTGGATGCAGTACAGATGGGTTTGTTCACCTAAACAATTACCAACTGGACTTTATGAAAGCAACACAGAAATGAAACAAAAAAAATTAGAAGCTGATACAACATGGCTGTAGACATCAAGCATCAGGGTCAGCTGTGTCTAGGTAATTGTATTTCCCTGCTCAGGAATGACCTAGAATGCTCGTTCAGTAACAGTAGGAAGAAGTGGCCAAGGGCACCTGCACCCAAAGCGCACCTTGTAGTCCAAGCAGAGTTTTCCATTAGTCTACTGAGAATTCACACAGGTAAAGCCAGAAACTACGTCATACCTGAGCGAGACAGAGAGAGGAATCAGAAATCAACATAGGACGATTATGAGTATTCTAACTTACTTTACTCCATTAAAGACCAGAAAAACTCTACAAAATAAGTCAAACTCACACTTGAAACACTTGTCCAGTGTTTTGAGGCAGGACTCCTGAGAGAGTCATGACTTGAATGGTCAGAGGTTTGTCACAGATCTTCTCTTTATACTCCTTTTTCAAGTCAGCCAGGGTTTCATAATCTCCGATTTTACTTGGATCGTCCTGGTCGAACCACTGAGTGTAACAAACTACAGAGAGAAAGCAACTGTTATTAAGTGAACTTGGCTCTTGAAGTGGGCTAATTAAAGCCATAATTAGCTGTCAGTAAACAATGTGTGTATTCCTAAGGTTCTGTTTAGACAGAAGTCCAAATCAGATTATTTTTTCCTTAATAGAAGTTTGTATTTTTGTTGTTTGCATATTACCATTGTGAAATAGGCTAACATTTACTTTTGCTGTCTTTTTTTACTACAATTAAGAATTGACTGCAAAATCCTATGTACAGTTCTGGCATGTATCTGTTGAATTCATAAAGCAGTAAGTGCTTTTTTCAAATTTCTTCTGGTCCATTGTTTCTCTTACGGCCCTGATAGTAGAAGATGAATAATTTTTCTGATAATATGTTCTGGTCTTGTTTGTAGCTATAATTCGATTAGACTAATTTTGTAAATAAATATGGTAAATACCACAGTTTCTTCCTAGCATGTGAAGACTCACATTTCTACTACAAATTCACTTTTGATAATGCAGTTGTATAATTATTTGGCTTTAGACATAAATATTAATTTCGTTTTAAATGTTTTAAAGTACTACAACAGGGACTTGTATAAATGAATGTGAGTAAATTTTAGATCTTAACTTTAATGGCCATGTCCTGAGCTCCTGTAGAACAAAAGACAGAACTTAATCTTACAATCCTAAATATCAGAGTTATTTAAGTTAACTGATTCATAATAATTGCTCTCTTCCTTACCAGCATGGGCTGCAAGAAAGATCACACAAACAATCCAGGATATATCCAGTGAAAAATGCTCAGTAAGTCTAGGACAAACATCATATTGTAACAACATAATACAGGCAAAATTACTTAAGCAGTCAACACCTTATCCAAGAATATACCTATGCTTACCGATGCTTGAACTCCACTGTGATGGTTGTACAGTGTCTGTCTAATGGGTTTTGTGACCTTTCTTTTATAGCCTTGAAAAAAGAACAACACCCAACAAGGGGCCATGTTATACTCATAGAACTCCTCGATCTGAGTTTAGTAAACCTCTTCCTTTCTCATTGCATGAAACAACTACTGAGTAGTTCCTACTCGTTCAACTTAATTTGAACTTGCATATGTTTTCTGATATAACAAACTTCTAATTAGAACCTCAATGTCAGTAAACCCTCCTCTTAGGCTGCAGTTCTTCTATCAAGATCACTTCTGGCCAGACTTTTTTAAACAGTAGATGGGTGTACCCGAGTCCCACTGATTTCTGTCACTTCTGAATTGATGACACTGCTGGATATCTTCTGATTTCAAAGGGATTTAAGCATTATGAGTTTTTCATTTGCTGCACTAAGTTTCATGGCCAACCACTCTGTCTGCAGTCCACAACATTGCCTATTTCTTTGTGCTTCTTCAAATGAGTTTGAATATAACATATTGAAACCCCAGTCTGCTTTGAAATCTTTCCTTGGGAGAGACCTTGCTGATGCATTATAACTACTTTGTGTCTTGTTGCTGTGCTCAGTCTTGCCATGGTGTATAACCTGTGAGATGAAACTGTCTTCCACAACCTCACCTTTGTTGCAGAGTTTGGCTGTTCCTCACCCAGTTTTAAGTCTCCTACATAGCTGTTCCTGTTTTAGTAAATTACTGTTTCCACCTACATATGAAAATGATCATTATCACTGTTTGGTATAACTGGTTAATAATACACCTGACTTTAATCCTACAAAATCCCAGACTTGTACCTAGAACTGATGCTGTTTTGAAGGCAAAGGGTGGTCACACCAAATATTGATTTGATTTAAATGTATCTTTTGTTCATTCCCATTGCAGTTTGTTAACTGACAAAAATAAACTATTAACACTATTTTTGAAAACATTCTTACTTTACATCATTTTTCCACACTTTCCTAGTATTGTATATGTGTGATTTACTTTAAAAATACCTTGATTTGGGTGGGACAGTGGTGCAGTGATTAGTACTGTGGCCTCACAGCTCCAAGGTCACCAGTTCGAATCCAACTGTGTTGAGTTTGTATGTCCTCCCCTGACCCTGGCTAGGAAACACTCCAGAATGAGTATGAGCTCAGATAACTCCAGTATGGTAACTGTAGAAAGTCACACGTTAATGTATATCATTTATGTAATGAAAGCGTAATTTATGCACCCAGTAGATTAAACTTAACTACCATGCTTATCATCTTGGCTGAGTGGAATTACTGCAAAGTTGTTTATTAGATCAGGCCAGAAAACACAAACACTTTAAATATGCTTCCATCCTTTAATTCATTAAGAGAACAGCACACAGGCAAAGCAGGAAACTACATTATTCCTGAGAGAGACAGAGAGAGAAATCAGAAATCAACCCAACAGGATTTACTCCATTAAAGAGCAGCCATAGCCTACATATTAAATCTGACTCACGTTTGAATTACTCCAGAGAGGCATGGCCTGAATGGTCAGAGGTTTGTCACAGATCTTTCCTGGATACTTAGTTCTCAAGTCAGTCAGGGTTTCATAATCTCCCATTCCACTGGGATTGTCCCGGTCGAACCACTGTGTGTAACAAACTTCAGAGAGAAAAAAACAACTTTTATTATGTGAACTTGGCTCTTGAAGTAGGCTAATTAAAGTCAGAATTAGCTGTCAGTAAACAATGCATGTATTCATAAGGTATTAAGGTTCTGTTTAAACAGTCCAAGTCAGATTTGTCTTTAATAGGATATTGACAGCCAGTGCCTAGCCGGCGACACATGGCAGAAGACGGAAAAAAAAACCTAGACAGGGCAACAATCAATCATAGTGCATACACACAGTCATACACACACTCACCACTAGGGGCACTTTAGAAACACCAAGTAAACTAACAAATGTCTTTGGAATGTGGGACAAAAACGGAGTACCCGAAGTAAATATATATGCACTCATTGACAACAAAAAGCAAATGACAGATTGCTACAAAACTCAGCATGCAGTTACATCACAGACAGATAAATGATGACAGGTGTGGTCTGATTAGACATTGAGTCTTGCCACAAGAGGGCCACCAGGCAGGCCAAAGAAGTGTTGCAATATGGCAGAACCATTCCTGGGAAACCCTTGCTGTACTTGGCTAAGCATTATCCTGCTGAAAAATGCCTGTTGGAAGCCCTGCCATGAGAGGCAACACATGGCAGGATGTAATGCACATATTGCTGAGTTGTTAGTGCCCCTTGTATCACTACTAGAGGTGACCGACTGTTGTATGTGATGGCACCCCAGATCATCACACCAGCAGTTGGGGCAGTGTGTCCCTCCACAAGAAAGGCAGAATTGAAGCTCTCACCATGAGGCCTCCATACTCAAACCCGACTGTTGTCAGATCCCAAAAAGAACCCAGATTGATCTCTAAAGGCAATACGGTCCCTGTTTGTAGCAGTCCAGGTTTCTTGTTCATGACATACACACGTGGACAAAATTGTTGGTACCCCTCAGTTAATGAAAGAAAAACCCACAAGGGTAACAGAAATAACTTTAATCTTAAAAAAGTAATAATAAATACAAAGTCTATGAAAATGAACAAATGAAAGTCAGACATTGCTTTTCAACCATGCTTCAACAGAATTATTTTAAAAAATAAACTCATGAAACAGGCCTGGACAGATATGGTACCCTTGAAAAATGTGACCAAAGGGACATGTTAAATCAAGGTGTGTTCACTAATTAGCATCACAGGTGTCTACAATTTTGTAATCAGTCAGTGGGTCTATATATAGGGCTTCAGGTAGTCACTGTGCTGTTTGGTGACAAGGTGTGTACCACACCCAACATGGACCAGAGGTAGCAAAGGAAAGAGTTGTCTTAGGAGATTAGAAAAAAAATGATAGACAAACATGTTAAAGGGAAAGGTTATAAGACCATCTCCAAGCAGCTTGATGTTCCTGTTACTACAGTTGCATATATTATTCAGAAATTTAAGACCCATGGGACTGTAGCCAACCTCCCTGGACGTGGACGCAGGAGGAAAATTGATGACAAATCAAAGAGACGGATAATACGAATGGTAAGAAAAGAGCCAAGAAAAACTTCTAAAGAGATTAAAGGTGAACTTCAAGCTCAGGGAACATCAGTGCCAGAACGCACCGTCCGTCGATGTTTGAGCCAAAGTGGACTTAATGGGAGACGACCAAGGAGGACACCATTGTTGAAAACAAAACATAAGAAAGCCAGACTGGAATTTGTCAAACTACATGTTGACAAGCCACAAAGCTTCTGGGAGAATGTCTTAAGGACAGATGAGACAAGAATTTAACTTTTTGGCAAGGCACATCAGCTGTATGTTCACAGATGGAAAAATGAAGCATATCAAGAAAAGAACACTGTGCCTGTTGTGGAACATGGAGGAGGATCTGTTATGTTCTGGGGCTGCTTTGCTGCATCTGGTCCAGGGTGTCTTGAATCTGTGCAGGGTACAATGAAGTCTCAAGACTATCAAGAAAATCTAGAGAGAAATGTGCTGCCCAGTGTCAGAAAGCAGGTCATGGGTCTTGCAACAGGATAATTACCTAAAACAAACATCTAAAAACACCCAAGAATGGCTAAGAGGAAAACACTGGACTATTCTGAAGTGGCCTTCTAAGAGCCCTGACCTAAATCCTATTGAGCATCTTGGAAGGAGCTGAAACATGCCGTCTGGAAAAGGCACCCTTCAAACCTGAGACAACTGGAGCAGTTTGCTCATGAGGAGTGGGCCAAAATACCTGCTGAGAGGTACAGAAGTCTCATTGACAGATACAGGAATCGTTTGATTACAGTGGTTGCCTCAAAAGGTTGTGCAACAAAATATTAAGTTAAGGGTACCATCATTTCTGTCCAGGCCTGTTTCATTAGTTAATTTTTTTTTAATAATTCTGTTGAAGCATGGTTGAAAAGCAATGTCTGACTTTCATTTGTTCATTTTCATAGACTTTGTATTTATTATTACTTTTGTCAGATTAAAGTTATTTCTGTTAACATTGTGGGTTTTTCTTTCATTAACTGAGGGGTACCAACAATTTTGTCCATGTGATGAAGCATAGGCAGTAGTGATGAAGTCGTTTTTTGTACTGACTGACAGTTCCAGAGATATCCTGCACAGTGCCAGACCGAGGTGGAAAGGCAAGCTGAGTGAGGTCACATCTGCACAAGGAGAGATGTCTGCAATGAGAAGTATTAAGGACTGGGATCCTCCACAAACACATTGTTAGTTGTTGGTGTAGGTCAGATTTAACAGACATGTACATGTTGAGTGCTGAGCGGTCTGTCCTCGTTGCACTTTGTCATTGTACTTCCTCTGTAGATCCCAGCAGGTAGACTCCCTAGTCTTCGTGCAGAGATGCTGAGGCAGATAGGCTTCCACTACAGCTGCTGCTAACCTCCAGAAATAGTTTTCAAGTGATTAGCTGATTTAGCTGATTAGCTTTCGGTTGTATTTATACTAAACTTCACTAAGGACTGTGAATGAATGCTAATCAGCAATTAACAGGTGCTACACAAGCCTTGCAACTAAATTGCTAGAATCTTTACAAATAACAATAGTAACAACAAAACCAACAACAAAAGTTAATTAACCTGGAAGCGGAGTCCTTGTAGAGTTTACCGATTTTGACTAGGACTGAAATGTGCTCTACGTTCTACATGATTTTAAGAATTCTGTTGGATGAAGAAGCTCAATTTGTTCCACCTAGAGGACAAGCTCCTTGTTAAAAGATTTAACTGTAGTTGAACTGCACTGCTGGAACAAAGAATGCACAGATGTAATCAAGAGGTTCAAGAATCAACACATTTACCAATAATGTACCTGTGCTTACCGATACCTAAACTCTGCTGTGATGCTCGTACAGTGTCGGTCTAATGAACTCAGTGATGCTTCTATTATAGCCCTGTAAAGGGACAACACTCAAACAAGTGGCCATGTTATACTCATACAACTCGTAGATCTGCAGATGTTTATTTAGATATATGCCTCCAGGAGATGTCAACTTTTTCACAATCATCCATAAAGAACTGCAAGTTTAGTAAACCTATTCCTTTGTCACTACACGAAACATTAGAGACTTACTGATTATTTCCTTCTCATTAACCTAATTTGAACTTGCTAATGTGTTCTGTGGTCACGAACTTCTTCTTCTTAAATCTTAACATGCAGAACAAGAAGAATGCAGAGATTTAATCAACAGGGTGTGGAGTCAACACCATAACTAAGAATGTACCTGGTCTTTCAGGAGATTTTCACAGTTTTACAACCATTTCAGCCATTTTACAACCATTTCAGCCAACCATTTCATATTTTGATTAATGTTGTTCCACCATTCAGCCGAGATGTGGCGCTGTACGGCCTTTGGGATTATTTGAAGGAACATTAATGTCTAGCCCTGAGCATGCGCAGTTCAGAAATAAACTCGCGCTGGCTTCGACTAAGACATACACGTGTGTCTTTGTTTCTTCATTAATCCACAGGTACTTAAAAGTGTTTCTGACATACGTTAGTTCATGTGTACATCTGTAGGGATAATCAAATATGTATGTTGTGCAGTTTTTGGTGATGTTTTGTCATGTTGAAACGCCACTGTAATTAAAACAGATAAGAAAGAGTCTTAATACTCACTCATAATTACAGTTTCTACATATCAAATAGCAAATATGTAAAGGGTAAAGCTGTATCGCCATGCTTTGTTACAGAGCAGTTCTGAGGTCTGTTGTTGGGTTGCAACGGAGAGTTTTTTCCCTTTGGTATATTCACCACGTGGAGTGCTTCATTAGTACTATGGACAAAATGGTTGTGATTATGACTACAGATGTACCTCGTTACTTTGAATATAATCTTTTCTTGAAGTTTACACTGGTTAATTAAGTAGTGGAAGCCTAATATCAGTGCAAATTAAGAGAGTTTAAATAATCTGAAGTGCTATTTCTGTTTCTGTAAAATATGAAACTGGTGACACTAGGCTGAATTGACCACTGCTGTGTGTGTCTGTGTGTTTCTGTCGTTTTATATATCTTGTTTTTGTACTGAGAAAATATAATTCTGAAACTGACGAACTGAAAAAAAAGGTTGTAGTTCAGAAATAAATAAACTCGCGCTGGCTTCGACTAAGGGACATTAACACGTGTGTCTTTGTTTCTTCATTAATCCACAGATCCACAGTGCTGCCCAGCCTGTGTATCAGTTGCTGCTGGCCCAGATATCCCCTAGGTCTGGTGCCGGCAACAATTGGGGGCTCGTCCGGGATCTAGCTGGGGAGGAGAGTATTGCAACGACGACTGGTGCCAAAAGCTTCAGAGAAGGCTGCAGTGTTGTGAGTCATCTAAAGAGCAGAGGTTGCCAGTGTCCAGTAACAATGGCTATTACTACCCCAAGGCAGATGCTGGTTTTCAAGATTCAGAAGAGACTTTCAGCTTTGAATGCCAGTCAGCTGCAGAATGTGGCACAGGCGATTGATGCGGGTGAAGCGACATCCAGCCCTGCCGACCTAAGCGAACCAGAACTTTATGACTTTGTTTTCGATTACCTAAGAGGTGAGCGATTGAGAGGTATGGAAGATGAGGGCATGTCTCAACTCCTTTTTCTGGATGACATGCTTACTGATCTGATGACCAGGAAGTTTGGAACAGATAGTGCTGATGAATCTGCACCACTTCAAAGGGACGACACAACTTCTCATCAGCCAGGACCTGTTATACCAACGCATTCCGATCACTTGTCTCCAGATCTGCATTTGTCTGCCGAAACTGTCGACAGTGCAACACCACATTGTCCCAGGGACAGAGACACTAACACCTCACCCAAGGACCACACTACTCAGCCACCATTCAGGTTTTCCACAAGGGGTGCTAGTGGTGTTTCTGCGTTTGAAGCTAGTCCACCCTCCAGCATCGCTGATCAGGTAGTGAGGTTCGCTGATGTAGCCGCTCTCTTTCCGCGTCGAGAGTTTAAGCTTCATGGTGGTCAAATCTCTGATGCCGGTTCTGAAATGTCATACAGCTGCCTTTGTAAACAACTAGATGAAGGGTTACAAGAGGGGTTTAATGAGTCGGAGATCATCCGTACAGTTCTTAAGATAACCAAACCAGGGACTTTTAGGGAGATGCTCACTAATAAGAATGACCTAACTGTAGATGAGTTAAAACGATTTCTCCGCTCACATATTAGAGATAAAAGCAGTACTGAACTCTTTTTAGAGTTAAGTAACGCTAAACAGCAAGACAAAGAGAGCCCACAGCAGTTTCTGTATCGAATAATGGGTCTAAAACAGCGAGTTCTTTTTGAGTCACAACAACCTGGTACTGACTTTAGTTATGACAGAAAGCTTGTTCAGGGCACATACCTACACACCCTGTACCAGGGGCTAAATGAGAAAAGTAGCCATGTTAGACGTGATCTTAAACCTTACCTCACAGACCTGCAGGTTAGTGATGACTGCCTTTTGGAACAGGTCACCAAGTCCACAAGTGAGGAGACAGAGAGATTAAAACGCCTTGGGACAGTAGCTAAAACCCGACTGGTAACTGTGAGTGCCACTCAGCATACCAGTAGTGCACAGGATAAGCAGTCTAAACTTGCCAATGTTGACTCTGAGTTAAAGGCCAGCCGTGCTGCCATTATGGAATTGACAGCCCAAGTGTCCTCATTAACCAAAAGTTTGGCCCAGATGATAAAACCTGCTGAGAGCACCTCCATCCCACCTTCAGTTCACCATACAACACCAACAACTGAGGTAAAAGGCAGATCTCAGAATTGTGTACAGCAAAACAATGTGAGCTGTCCTCATTGTTTCATATGTGGCCAGGTGGGACATAGGGCAATTGGCTGCTTGCAGAGGAAGCCGTTGGGAAACGAGGTGAGGTCACTGGGAGGGGGGCCGCCAGTGACCATCGTTATTGAAAAGCCCCCAGTGCCGGAGCACTGCGTTGGAACCCATGCCGTTAAGTCAAATCAGCCCTGTACAGCTCATGGGAAAAATGTAGCCCAACTCATAGGCAAAAGGTGTCTGGTGTCATGTGCAATTAATGATGTTCCTATCCAAATGTTGCTTGACTCAGGGGCTCAGGTGACCATTGTAGGAAAGGAATGGGTAGAGAAATATTTGCCTAGGCTCCAAATACTGCCTCTCAACACTCTATTCACCGAACACCCTCTTGAAGTATCTGCAGCTAATGGGACAAGTGTTCCTTTTGAGGGATGGGCAGAAGTTGACCTCCAGATATGTAGTGAGAGACATGTAGCTATTAGAGTACCTGTTTTAATTGGTCAGAGCTCTGTTAACTGTGCTCTTGTGGGTAGCAACGTAATTGCCGAGATTATAAGACAAAACCATGAACAGCAGAGTGGAGTTGATATTACAGCCTTACTCAAGGAAGCTTTGAGTGTTAATGAGAGTGCAGTGGAGTCCCTGGTCTCTGTTCTTCAGATGCTGAGACCTGAAGAAGCATTCCTGTCATTTAACATAAGAGTGGGGAGGAAGGGGGTAATCGTTCCTGCTGGTCAAATTTATGAAGTAAAGTGCCGACTTCGAACAAAGCCAGAGGGGGGGACAATGCTCTTCCAACCTAGTCCTGAGAGCAATTGCCCTGAGGGTCTAGATCCATTTCCCACGCTCGTAGATATCCCCAGTGTATTTTCTAAACTCGTGAAGATCCCCCTTCAGAACTCAACCAAACATGACATTTATCTCCCGAGAAGAACCGTCCTGGGCACTCTAGAAGATATTATAGAAGTACAGTAATTACAGCATTCCTGTGGGGCTAAAGAGGCTATGCCATTTCCCACTGCTCACACATGCACAGCACAGTTTAACCGAAGTGAGCTAGCTAATTTAGGTCCAGAGGGAGATGGACACTCGTTTAAAGCAACAGCTAAAGAGAAATGGCATCCCCCTGTTGACTTGTCCCACCTTGAAGAGAATGAGCAAAAGGTGGTAAAAGAAATGCTGTACAATGAGTCAGATGTCTTTGCTAAAGATGAAGCAGACATCGGATGCATCCCAGACCTGCAACTAAAAATACATCTGCGGGATGAAGCACCTGTGCAAAAGAGTTATAACTCAATCCCAAAGCGTCTGTACAGAGAGGTGAAAGAGTATGTACAAAATTTACTTGACCGTGGCTGGATAAGAAGGTCCACTTCTTCATACTTGTCTCCGGTGGTTTGCGTCCGAAAAAAAGATAACAGCTTGCGTCTGTGTTTGGACTTCCGAGAGTTGAACCACAAGACTATTCCTGATCGTCACCCACTTCCACGTATTCAAGATCTGCTGGACAACCTAGGTGGCTATTCTTGGTTTTCCATACTTGATCAGGGCAGCGCTTACCACCAGGGTTTTGTTGATGAGACCTCGAGGCATCTGACCGCTTTTAGTACTCCATGGGGACTCTACGAGTGGAATCGTCTTCCGTTTGGCCTTACGAACGCCCCAGCAGCATTCCAAAGGTCTATGGAGGGCATTCTAGATGGTCTGCGAGACGAATGCTGCTCCCCATACCTAGATGATGTAGCGTGATCGCTGTATCTCCCTCTCTTTACCTTCTTCCCCCAAGTCATAAACTTTACAACATCTTGGAATGCAAGAAGGCCCAACATCTGGACAGGATCTTAACCCCCACCGTTTGACTCCAACGGTTGACTCTTTCTGAAACCAACAGAATTGGACGTCTGTTCAAACAAGACATACAACCTTCGACATCTCCAATCATAAACTAAGTCCATGTGCTAATCTTAAGAAGGGGGTTTCAACGGTCCAGGCCACCAAGCTTTCTCAATTTTCCTCTGACTGTTGCAAAAAATTAACGACTTTCTTCCCCATAGTTTGAACTCTGTCATCACAGCCTCTCTTGCAAACCTTATCACCCAAGCCTGGCGCCAGAAAACACCCCTGGAGATTTACGACGACATCAAGAAACGGTCATGAAACTATCGTCTTCCCTCTTAAAAAACCAAGAAACTCAGCTTTCGTTCTAAAAAGAGACAAACTTTAATAATTGTATTAAAGTAGTTTAGTATGATATATAGCAGTTTAGTATGATATATAGAAATAACAGCTTTTGCCTATGTGTTTTGATCGATCGGGTTTTAATAATTTGTGCAACAAACATGAAGTTATTTACAATGTACCGTTCCTACAGCTTGTATTAATCATAGTATTGTTTAGTTTAAAAGTATAGTAAATGCCTGTGCTGTAGTTAAAATGCTTTAACAATGTTCTAGGTTATCAATTCAAGGTGCTTTTGATCATCTCTGAACCTTACAACAAAGTCTGCATCTAAACTTGTAACTGAGGATTTTTTTGTGGTTATTTGGGTGATACTTTTTAATCACTTTAGATATGTAAGAATATATTTTTAATCCGAGTTAGAACGTCTAGCTCATATGGTGATGAATAATAGACTTAACCATGATAGGAGGGGCTTTAACTGAGGAGTCAGCTTCTCTTGGCTAAGTAAGGGCAACTCCCTTATTCCCGCCTCCAGCCCGCCCCCCGAGCCGGAACAATTCAAAAAGCAACGCAGGACGACCGCGTGGTAAGCTAGCTTCAAGTCTTGTGTCCTTTATGTTCTTTAAGTCTTTCCTTTGTCTTTTATAGTTTTTTCCTTTTTGTAGCGTTTTTGATTATTCATTTTACTCAAGTTTTTCGCGTTTACTTTAAAGTTTTCCTTGTAACAGCATCAGTAAGCAGCGTCTTAAGTAGTTCGGTATCGCTGAACTAGAAGATAGTTAAAAGACCAACCAGACTCTAAGCTCGAACCATTTTTGTACCATACAAGTTTTTCCAAGTTTTTGTTGAAGCTCGTGGTTTTAGAAACGCGCCAACTCCACCTTTATCTGTGGCCAAGATAAATCCTGAGTTGTACGCATGCGAGACGCCGATTCGCATGAAGCCCTCAGCCTAAATTGGGAAGGACGCCATTTTAAAGTCACCAAGTCAACGTGGTCAACCATCGGCAAGAACCCAAAGTAGCTAAGCCGCTGAAAGACGCCTGTCAGAGTTACGGTGGGCAACGAAAGACGGACACTAAGCTCCCCAAAAATCGTGCCTTTGGACGGCTGGGCCAGGGTGGAAATGCCCCGAACCACTCGAGTGACCTTCCAGGCGAGTACCATTTATGGCTTTTTCTGGGTTCCCTGATGCTCGGGTCTTAAGTTGTTAATCTTTTAAACCCGCTTAAACATAGACTTATCCACGCCTAAGTAGTTTCCACCATATTCTTCACGTTCAATATAATTAGGTCTACCAGTAGCATTTGCAACGTTGGTAATTATTGCGCGACCGATAAGTTACACATAGAGTCCTCTTGGTTTTTCTGATTTTATTACTGTAATGTGTACGCTTGCCATTATTCCCTGTTCTCCATACTGCGATATATACATGTTCATCGTCATTTTATGATTTTAACTCTGTGATACACTCGTTATTACATTAGATAATCTGTTGGTATTGCCTTGTTTGTAGTTAATAAACTTGTTTATAAACCCTTTTGAATTTGCCGCCTGGTGTGAGAGTTCATTCATTCAAAGGTCGAGAAAACTACTTTGAATTCACTATTCAGATCTAGACTGATCAAGTTTGTCGTTTCTTTTTCCTGGTTTCCAGATCGGCCAGTGAATTATTTATATTTTTAATAATCGATTTGGTGGTGCCCCGTATTTCTTAATTAATTAATATAATTTAATTAATAAAGTTTAATTAAAAATTAATCCAATTAAAGTGTAGTCCTAGGTTTGCTACAATGACGTGCTCTGCTATTCAAAGACATTCAGTGATCACGTCAAAGATTTAAGATGAGTACTCTACGAGAGCATGGGATCAAGCTGCGTCCGAAGAAATGCGAGTTGTTTAAACACCAGGTGAGATATATTGGGCGTTTGGTATCAAGTGAAGGCATCCAAATAGACCAAAAGGACTTAGAAGCCGTTCTACACCTTAAAGTTTACTTCCGGTTGAGAGTACGTCGAGCGTGTGTGTAAACATTGCCTCTTCTCACTGGACTTCTATTACTTTTACGGTTACTTTTTTTCCGCTTTTTTCTTTTTCCGCTTTTCTTACCTGTGATTCACCAGCTGTGACCTTATATGGGATTTATCGGTTTTTGTGACTTTGACTGCGCTGTATTTGTTTGCTGCTGCACTCCCGATAGCGCTGCTTATGGAGCTCTAGCCGGCTTGGCTTGCTGTTTTTATTGCTTTACGTTTGTCTACGAGCCCTCTTCATACTACCTGGCCCGAGCGACTGGGAGGTGAATAAATTTCTTTTGCTCATTTCGCTGTTTGCTCTCAGTTTTCTCCGGCTTCTGAAGGCGCTGTCGGATTGTCTCTCTGGTGCTTGGTTGTGTGTTGGCTAACGTGGCTTCGTACCGCGATTGCTACAGCTACGCTTCGCTAATTATCATCATCCACTCTTATCGGCAGCTACAACACCACTATTGATGGTTTTGCTGAGTGGCTTGCAGTCATAATGTACGTCACAACGCTACTGTTTCTCGTTTACTTTTTCGAACTCCATACTGCCGTAGCAGCAACTACTGGTGCAGCTGACAGTCATCCCAGTTCTCAACTTGCTTACTCCTCTGATGATCTCCGCTGTCTATGTTCCTCACATCATCTGGATCCATCAATCTACCGCCTGTGCTGCTCTATTGGGATCACAAGAAGACCCCGTTATATCTATCGTGGTCGAAGGCATCGTCAAGTCAAGGCTAGATCTCCTGAGGTGTGGATTACAGCTCTGGGTTCCAGAAGACGGCCGTATAGAACACCCCGTGGAGTGGACTTCAGCATTCTGCAGGTGGTGCCTCGGACCAGCACTCCATCTTACACTCTCCCATCTTCCTTACGCTGTTCCCTGAACGTTGGCCTGTTCAACTGTCGTTCACTCATCGATAAAGCTGCATTTCTCCAGGATTTCATTGGTCAACACCATCTTGATGTATGTTTTTTGAATGAGACTTGGCAGGTGCCTGGTGATTTTTTCCATCTGAATGCTGCTACCCCCCCTGGATTTAAATACTATTCTGTCCCCCGATGTTCAGGTCGTGGTGGGGGTCTAGCTGTTCTGTTTAACTCTACCGTTAATCTGACTCTATGCAATGTTCATGAGGTCGCATCCTTTGAGCTTCTGACATTGAAGGTTGCTGGCCCATGTCTGATTTCCATTCTACTCATCTATCGTCCTCCCAAGTGCTCCATCTCTGATTTTCTTTCAGAACTTGGTGAGGTACTCACTTGCGCAAGTTCCTCTTCTTCCTCCATAATTATGCTCGGCGATTTCAACAGCTTTGATTTGTCTCAACACGTTGACTTTCCAACTCACAAGCATGGTCAAATTCTTGATTTAATAT
>JAJAGP010000960.1:0-256869 GCA_025084515.1 Ancistrus triradiatus | reverse complement strand
AATCTGTACAAATTTTTTTTTAACGTGGTCCTTACCCGTACCCTGTTTTGTTCCTCAGCTCACAAGCTCGGGAGCTCCATTCTGGTCAGGTCCCAAAAGATGTCCTCATCCTCTAGAATTTAGCACTAGCAATGTGAGTATTCATTTAGATATTTTCCCACTATGTTCAAAAATAACACTCATTAGCCCTGTTTGGATTCAATTAGTGTTTTAGGGGATGTCTGTGGTTGAATTTTTGCAGTGTTGTATAAGGCATTGAATGCATTAATGGAGCTGTATTGTACGGGAACTCCCTGATTTAGATTGGGGATATGTTCTGACAAATCCATCACAAGTTACATGTATCATGAACTAATGAATTTCATACAGTCTATACTCTATCATAGCAGAGCCTATTACGCATTAACACTTGCATTAACCTGCAGTTGGCCAAAATCGTTAACAAAAACTTCTTTTATAATGAAGTGTTGTAAAATCTCATGTAATTTAGTGGCTAATGGACAAAGTGAAACCAAAACACTTACTATCTTGCATAGCATAGCTGCTCAGCTACCTGCAGCCTGTTTTCTTTCTGTTGGCTCTTCTAACTAGCCTGTTTAGGATCCATGGAGACTTACTTGGACTAAGAATTAGTTATGTACGATATATCAGCGGCCAATAGATAATTAGCTGATATTTGGATTTTTTTTTTTCCGTTTATTTTTAAGATTAAGGAAATGTTCATCGGTCCGATATTACAACCGATATTTATGTATTTACATATGAATATTTTGGGGGGTTTTTTGGCTGTTATTCATCAAGCTGTTGATATTGCTGATTGTGTAGTTATGTATGCAGTTATATTCTTTCTTGGAGCTCCTTAGTCATAAGCTTTCTTACACACTTAATTGTTCTGCCTGTACCAATTCAATACCAAATAAAGAGTCTTACCGTTTTTTTAAAGAAGATTAGGAAATAAACTCGAATTCGAGTTCAGGGGTGGTCGAGAACCGACTGTAGTACTAAAGTGTCCCTTTATTATCTATCCTAAGGATCTGCATATGGATTACGTCATTGCTGCAGCCAACCTGTATGCCCAGACCTACGGCCTGCAAGGCTCCACTGATCGTGACGCTGTGGCTAAGCTGTTACAGAAAGTAAAAGTACCAGAGTTCATCCCAAGATCAGGAGTCAAAATCCATGTATCTGACCAGGAGCTGCAGAGCGCCAATTCCTCCGTCGGTAAGGGCTTCTAGATGATTAAAAAGCCAGCAGTGTTTTTGCCTGAATCAGAAACCTTGTTCATGTAAATCTTTACGTAAGTAAGTAGCTGTACTTTGATTTTTAAATGATTTTTGCTCATAGATGATTCAAGGCTTGAAGAGCTGAAGACTCTTTTGCCTGCCGTGGAGACGGCGTCCCAGTTCAAGCTCTGTTCCATAGATTTTGAAAAGGTGCGTCATGCGTATGCTGCTTAACCAAAAGTTCTTCTTGAGCCCGTTTCTTAAGCACCCTGTTTTTTCCTCTCTAGGATGATGACACAAACTTCCACATGGACTTCATAGTAGCAGCGTCTAATCTGAGAGCAGAGAACTATGACATTCCTCCAGCAGACAGACACAAGGCGAGTAGCCGCTGACTGCCTTGGAATGTATCCATGCCAGGCGATTTGTAGCATTCCTGAACGTGTTTGATCTCAAGTGTGGTTTGTTTGACTACTGTGATCGCTCTGTATCGTGCCTGGGTGTGGTATACTGTATCGTGCTCAGGCCCGCTTGAAGAGGTGCGCTCGTACAGTACAGTATGCATTTAGTGTGATCGCTAACTGTGCCCGAGCACAGGACACATCATCAGCTTCCTCGGAAAATAATCTTATCTTTGCAGTATGGATAGCTGCAAATCGCTGCATAATCAATAAATCTATAAGGCGTATGGGGGCTGTGTCAGCTCACTGGAAATGAGTCCAAAAAGCCACAACAAAGGGCTGAACAATCGTGCTCTGGCACACTACAAGGCAACCAGGTGTAGTGTGAGTATGCCCTTAGACTTAATACATGGTAAAGGCTATTGGTTTTTAATTACCGATGCTGATATTTAGAGATCAGGGAGACTGATGGCCAATTATATAATGCCGATATCACATTTTTGCAAATTATATAATACAGTGGGACTGTGATAGCCTAGTGGTTAAGGTACTGGACTATAGACCAGAAGGTCCAGGGTTCAAATCCCACGCTGACCCAAATCTCAAGCTGCCACTGTTGGGTCCACTGTTAATCCACAATTGCTTGGATTGTAAGAATGTATCAATTGTAAGTCGCTCTGGGTAAGGGTGTCTGCTAAATGACATAAATGTAAATACTAACAAATAAAACACAAAATTGCTGAACTTAAATGAACTTAAAGTTTTATTGCTTTCAACATTTATTGCAAGGTAACAGCATCTTCTTTCTTGGGGAAAAATGTGCAAATACTTGCAAAAAAAAAAAACAATGTTAGAGTATTGCACAAGGTAGCAGCATCTTTTTGTTTTTAATCCCAGTTAAGGGCAGCATGTTGTAATTCTGGAAACAAAGTGTTCGTCTTCTCATAAATGGCCCCACCCTCAATGTTCTCTCAGCATCTCTTTTTTTAGTAACTCCGTTCTCCTCGTTTGAGCTGCAAGTTGTAATGCATGTAAACAAAGGTTCTCTGCGTGTTCGCCACTATTTTTGAATATCAGCATCGTGAGTGCAGATGTCAGCTGATGAATATTTGTTTCAAAGCAGCATTAATCAGCCCGATTTAATGTGTTGGTCGGTTAATGCCATTTTGAAATAATATTGTCTATCACTGGTAACAGACCAGTGGTATTAATGCTCGTTTCTTCTCTCCTTTGTGTAGAGCAAGCTCATCGCTGGAAAGATCATTCCTGCCATCGCGACGACGACAGCTGCTGTAGTAGGCCTTGTGTGTCTGGAATTGATCAAGATTATTCAGGGCCACAAGAAGCTGGAGGTGTATAAGAACGGCTTCATGAACCTTGCCCTGCCTTTCTTTGCTTTCTCTGAACCCATTGCGGCTCCCAAGCACAAAGTATGTTCTTGTTGTTTTTGACCTGTATAATAGGTGACTGTTCTGCTGTGCTTGTAAAACCATGCTTGTGCTTGCTTTTGCAGTATTATGACATTGACTGGACGCTATGGGACCGATTCGAAGTGAAGGGCATTCGGCCAAACGGAGAGGAAATGACACTGCGGCAGTTCTTGGACTACTTTAAGGTAGGCCGTATTTCATAACCTGTCTCCAGTGATCGTTGGGACTTGTGCGGCGTGTTGTATTAAGAGCCTTTTGTTCTGTTCTTGGTCATACTTAGAATGAACAGAAGCTGGAGATCACGATGCTCTCTCAGGGTGTCTCTATGCTTTACTCTTTCTTCATGCCTGCTGCCAAGCTCAAAGAAAGATTAGAGCTGCCGTGAGTATCTATTCCCATTACAGGTAGTCCTGTTTTACGATGGGGGTTACGTTCTGAAAAATCCGTCATAAGTTGAATGTATCCGTAAACCACAGAGTTTAATATGTGTAGTATACAGTGGTGTGAAAAAGTTTTTGCCCCTTCCTGATTTCCTTTTTTTCTTGCATGTATGTCAGACATGTCAAACTACTTTAAATATTAGTCAGACAACATAAGTAAACACAAAATGCAGTTTTTAATTGAAGGGGACCTCACTTAAATAGGACCTGCCTGACAAAGTGAAGTACACCAAAAGATCCTTAAAAGCTACACATAATGCCGAGATCCAAGGAAATTCAGGAACAATTGAGAAAAAGTAATTGAGATCTATCAGTCTGGAAAGGGTTATAAAGCCATTTCTAAAGCTTTGGGACTTCAGCGAACCACAGTGAGAGCCATTGTCCACAAATGGCGAAGACATGGAACAGTGGTGAACTTTCCCCAGAAGTGGCCAGCCGACCAAAATGACTCCACAAAAGACCCCACAACAACATCTAAAGAACTGCAGGCCTCACTTGCCTCAGTTAAGGTCAGTGTTCAGGCCTCCACCATAAGAAAGAGACTGGGCAAAAATGGCCTGCATGGCAGAGTTCCGATGAAAACCACTGCTGAGCAAAAGGAACATTTTAAAGCTCGTCTCAGTTTGTCCAGAACACATCTTGATGATGCCCAAGACTTTTAGGAAAACATTCTGTAGACTGAAGAGACAAAAGCTGAACTCTTTCTGAAGGTGTCCCCCCCCCATTGCATCTGGTGTAAAAGTAACACAGCATTTCAGAAAAAAAACATCATACCAACAGTAAAATATGGTGGTGGTAGTGTGATGGTCTGGGGCTGTTTTGCTGCTTCAGGACCTGGAAGACTTGCTGTGATAAATGGAACTATGAATTCTGCTGTCTACCAAAAATCCTGAAGGAGAATGTCCGGCCATTTGTTTGTGGCCTCAAGCTGGAATGAACTTGGGTTCTGCAGCAGGACAATGATCCAAAACACAGCAGCAAGTCCACCTCTGAATGGCTGAAGGAAAAAAAAAATGAAGACTTTGGAGTCAAAGTCCTGACCTGGATCATATGGAGATGCTGTGGCATGACCTTAAAAAGGCTGTTCATGCTCGAAAACCCTCTAATGTGGTTGAATTACAACAATTCTGCAAAGACGAGTGGCCAAAATTCCTCCAAACGCTGTAAAAGACTCATTGCTAGTTATCGCAAACACTTGGTTGCAGTTGTTGTGGCCCAACCAGTTATTAGGGTTAGGGGCAATAACTTTTTCACACAGGTTTTCCATGCAGGTTTGGTTTAAAAGGTTAAAATAATAACACACAGCTTGTTTTATAATAGTGTTGAAAAATCTCATGTAATTTAGTGAGTAATGGATTGAAAGTGAAAAATAAACACTTAATGAACTCTGGGTGCTAGCATAGCTGCTGAGATAACTGCAGCCTGTGTTGTAGAGCATTCAATTTCTGTTTTCCTTTCGGTTGGCTCTTTATAAATGAACCTTTTTAGAGTCCATGGGGACTTATTTGCCCTAAGAATACAGTACTGGAGATGTAAAAATAAAAGAAAAGCACAATAAAAATAGCAGAGATCGTCTGAGGGCTATTGTGAACCTGAGTGACTGTGTACTGGATCATGAATGGAGTTTCGACTAAAACGATTCACATGGCTCGATTCGTACAAGTTTAAGCAAATGCACGGAGTACCGAGCAAACAACAAGAACCGAGACATGTTTCTAGTCGAAATGCGTCAAGAACTCGAGGTGCCACTGTATTTGAAACTAGTTTTGATATAACCTTTGGTCTGTTTTTGAATGGCCATTGATGCTGAAGAGCGACGTTAAATAAATAATGTATCAATAAACGAAATGGTTAATATCATGACCGCGGCACTCATTTTCCCAGCGTTCATCACTCCGGCCACGTCACGTGTGCAGAGAGTATCGTAATGCATATCGCTTGCTCGAGGAAAATGAAATTCAAAATTTAGAGTATGGTTTCGGCTGAATGTATATTTGTGTGTATTGTCAGATTCCCATCGTAAAACATTGACTACCTATACAGCCAAATCAGTGCCCAAGTCAGCTAATTGAATGAGCATTGAGTTGTTGTACTGATGAGCGACTGTCATCTGACACTCTTTCCCCTTTTAGCATGACAGAAATAGTGACCAAGGTGTCGAAGAAGAAGCTGGGGAAGCATGTTAAGGCACTAGTGTTTGAACTCTGCTGTAATGATACAACTGATGAGGATGTAGAGGTGCCCTACGTCAGATACACCATTCGCTGAGAGGATGTCCGGGATAAGGGGAGGGGGGCATTAATGATGTCAGGAGGTGGACGAAAATCAGTTGGTGCTTCAAACAATGGGGGAATCCAAAATAAAATAAACGATTTTGAAAAATAACAAGTGACCAGGGTGTTTGATTACAGAAACCAGTGTATTTGAACCTGAGCCTGACTCAAGGAGTCATACTCTTAACATTATCTTGGGCCTTGGGGTGGTTGGCAGTGGGATTTGGTAGGGACGTGAATGGGATGTTTGGTTGTAACTGTTATTTAAAACTGGTTGTATTAAAATCTGCACTCTCCCTGCATAAAGAGATGGCTCTCTTGTTCCTTTCCCATTGCACTATTAAAACTTTCTCCTCATGATGGGCTTAGACATGCTTTACGCTTAACCTGGTATACAATTGACTGATGCCCAAACAGTGGTGGTAAAGGAATGGTCAGTGTTTTAATCACTTTTTCCCCCCTCATTTGTTTACGCCATATGATTCACTTCATAGCCTTGATGGAAACTGTTAAACAATGGTACCTTAAACACCTGCTGATGAGGGAAGCTAAGGATAGGGTGCTGCTTCTGGTTAAGGTCCCAAGGAGAGTTTGTTTCCTCAGATTGCTCCCTTTCTCTTCCATGGATCTAGTTGAATTGTACTTTTGCCTCCCTGGCTTCATTTTTGGGTCAGGGGAAATTGAACCTGCACATAACTTGAGGGGTTTCTTTTGTGTACATGGCGCACACCTTGTAGGACAGACTATTTACTCTTTGTACTTTGTTTAAACTCCAGGAAACATTGCAGTAAAATGTGATTTTATTCTGTAATGGAGCACTTAGTGTTATAGTGAATAAAGTTGTAAAAGATCCCCTGTCCTGCTCTTTTTTTCCCATGTCTTTATCATGTTGGGTGAAAAATGTGGGCCAGATTTTTAAATATAGTAAAAATGCACTCATTGACAAAGGAAAAAAAATAAAGAACCCGGATAGTAATGTCGTCTAGCTGCAGAACTTGGCATGGATTAATATCACAGACATGTAGGTAAATGATTACAGGTGTGGTTTGGTTAGGCACTGGGTCTTGCCACAAGAGGGTGTAAAAGTTCTTCCCCTGCTGCCCTATAAAAAGGCTCTCGGAGGCTACTTTTAGGTAGTGTACCTCTAGGTGAGAGATTGACTGCTAGACATTGTTGTTAGATTCCAAACAGAACCTGGATTCATCACCAAAGACGATATGGTCCGTAGCAGTCCTGGTTTCTCATTAATGATACAAATGCGAACAAAGGTGATGGTGGCTGTCTGTCATTGGGAGGACACACAATGGGTGCTGTGATAATAAATTTCCTTCGGCCGAGCACCTGGAAATAGTCCAGGCAGAGACAGCTGTGTAGTGAAGCTGCCACCTGTCTGGATGGTGGAAATCGGAGAATGTTCTGTGGGTGTGTGTGTCCTGACAGAACCACTGCACCCAGCACCACCTAACAGTTTAATCAGAATGGTGTAGATTGTGGACATTTTGTCAAAACGACCAACCTGCTTCTCAGTCCAATGCTCTGCCCCATCTCAAAGTCTGTCAACTGGGCAAAAAGCAGTCAATGATATCTCACCAAGAGGTACGGTACCCAAAAGTAGCACTTTTACGCACTCTTGTGGGTATATATATACACACATGCACTGCTCAAAAAAATAAAGGGACACAACACATCCTAGATCGGAATGAATGAAATATTCTCATTGAGTACTTCTGTACAAAGTTGAATGTGCTGACAACAATATCACACAAAAATCATTAATGTAAATCAAATTTATTAACCAATAGGGGCCTGGATTTGGAGTCACACACAAAATTAAAGTGGAAAAACACACTACAGGCTGATCCAACTTTGATCCAACGTTTGTCCTTAAAACAAGTCAAAATGAGGCTCAGTATTGTGTGTGGCCTCCACGTGTCTGCATGACCTCCCTACAACGCCTGGGCATGTTCCTGATGAGGTGGTGGATGGTCTCCTGAGTGATCTCCTCCCAGACCTGGACTAAAGCATCTGCCAACTCCTGGACAGTCTGTGGTGCAATGTGACGTTGGTGGATGGAGCGAGACATGATGTCCCAGATGTGCTCAATCGGATTCAGGTCTGGGGAACGGGTGGGCCAGTCCATAGCTTCAATGCCTTCATCTTGCAGGAACTGCTGACACACTCTAGCCACATGAGGTCTAGCATTGTCCTGTGTTAGGAGGAACCCACGACCAACCACACCAGCATATGGTCTCACAAGGGGTCTGAGGATCTCATCATGTACCTAATGGCAGTCAGGCTACCTCTGGCAAGCACATGGAGGGCTGTGCGCCTCTCCAAAGAAATGCCACCCCACAATAATACTGACCCACTGCCAAACCTGTCATGCTGAAGGATGTTGCAGGCAGCAGATCGCTCTCCACGGCGTCTCCAGACAGTGTCACGTCTGTCACGTGCTCAGTGTGAACCTTCTTTCATCTGTGAAGAGCACAGGGCGCCAGTGGCGAATTTGCCAATCCTGGTGTTCTCTGGCAAATGCCAAGCGTCCTGCACGGTCTTGGGCTGTGAGCACAATCCCCCTCTGTGGACTTCGGGCCCTCATACAATCCTCATGGAGTCGGTTTCTAACCGTTTGTGCAGACACATGCACATTTGTGGCCTGCTGAAAGTCATTTTGCAGGGCTCTGGCAGTGCTCCTCCTGTTCCTCCTTGCACAAAGGCAGAGGTAGCGGTCCTGCTGCTGGGTTGTTGCCCTCCTATGGCCTCCTCCACGTCTCCTGGTGTAATGGCCTGTCTCCTGGTAGCGCCTCCAGCCTCTGGACACTACGCTGACAGACACAGCAAACCTTCTTGCCACAGCTCGAATTGATGTGCCATCATGGATGAGCTGCACTACTTGAGCCACTTGTGTGGGTTGTAGAGCCCGTCTCATGGTACCACGAGTGTGAAAGCACCACCAACATTCAAAAGTGACCAAAACATCAGTCAGAAAGCATAGGTACTGAGAAGTGATCTGTGGTCCTCACCTGCAGAACCACTCCTTTATTGAGTGTGTCTTGCTAATTGCCAATAATTTCCACCTGTTGTCTATTCCATTTGCACAACAGCATGTGAAATTTATTGTCAATCAGTGTTGCTTCCTAAGTGGACAGTTTGATTTCACAGAAGTTTGATTTACTTGGAGTTATATTGTGTTGTTTAACTGTTCCCTTTATTTTTTGAGCAGTGTAGTACTGTATTTCTGCATTGTGAATTGTAGCTATTTAACCAATGTGACTTTAAAACACAGCAGTGATTCCAGAACAATTAATTTTTAGAATCAACTTATGCAAACTCTTGTGTGCCAGGAATGTTGTTAAACTACATTGGGGGTGGCATGGTGCAATAGTAGTTAGTTACATTCAAAAGACATGCATTAGGTTAATTGATTCCTCTAAGTGTGAATGTCTTGTCTAGTCTTGATGTAACCTTGGTCCTGTCATGAATAGCCATTGATACTGATGTGATGTTAAATAGCACAATAACAAGCAAAGCGATACAAGATCCAAATACTCCTACTACTACTACTACAACTCTTGTTGCCTATGGGCTAATGGTGCTCTTTATAATATGTAGCATGTAACAATGCTATTATCAGCATTAAAATATTGTGTTAAAGCGTAAATTGACAGCCCTAATTTGTAAACATCCCCATTCTGGCTAAACTAGGAATGCAAACAACTGGATTTTCCAAAGTCTCCAGTGAACACACTGAATCTACTGAATGCTATGGTCATGCCAGTTGTTCAATTAGTACAGTTAAAGATACTCGCTGTAAAAAGACCTATATTATAAAGGTGGATTGCTCATCTCATTAAAGATTTATTCATTTATTCATTTTCCATACCTGCTAGATCCAGTTTAGGTTGGTGTTTCCAGGTCCTATCGGTCAGCAAAGGGACAGTGGGTCAACCATGGACAGTGCACAAATCCATCTCAGGACACGTGTGTGTGTGCATGCACATCCTAACACTGCTGTAGCTGAAGGAAGCCCACGTAGGGAGAACATTCTAACTAAGAGAACAGGCAGCCAAGACTCAAACCTGGGTCACTGGAGCTGTGAACCAACAATGCTAACCACTGCACCACTGTTCCACTTTCTCACTAAAGATGTTAACATTAACAAGAAGTGTGCATGCATGAAGCCAGAAAATGTTACGACAGCATCTCTAATAACAGTAACAAACCAGTGGCGCACAAAGACCATGCAGAACTGATGAGAAATACTAAGCGTTTGTCAGATATGTCAAAGTCTGCTGTCACCGATCTCTTTATTAGGTATGCCTCCTTGTTTCTACTCTTATCCATTTTATCAGTACCATGAGATCCAAATAAGTCCAGGAACAATTGAGAAAGAAAGTAATTGAGATCTATCAGTCTGGAAAGGGTTACAAAGTCACTTCATGCACTATTTGTAGTTCTACAATTACAGACCAGTCCATCTTCATATTTTTTGCATGTTTGTCACACTTAAGTGTTTCAGAACATCAAACCAATTTAACTATTAGTCAAAGACAACACAAGTAAACACAAAATGGAGTTTTTAAATTAAGGGGTTTATTATTAAGAGAGAAAAAAAAAATCACACCTGAGTTCACTGTCTCTAGCCACACCTGATTATTTCCACACCTGTTCTCAATCAGGACATCACTTAAATAGGACCTGCCTGACAAAGTGAAGTGCACCAAAAGATTCTCAAAAGCTACACATCAAGCTGAGATCCAAATAAATTCAGGAACAATTGAGAAAGAAAGTAACTGAGATCTATAAGTCTGGAAAGGGTTACAAAGCCATTTCTAAAGCTTTGGTACTCCAGCGAACCACAGTGAGACCCATTATCCACAAATGCCGAAGACATGGAACAGTGGTTAACCTTCCCAGGAGTGGCCGGCCGACCAAAATTACCCCAAGAGTGCAGCGACGACATCCAAGAGGTCACAAAAGACCCCACAACAACATCCAAAGAAATGCAGGCCTCACTTGATTCAGTTAAGGTCAGTGTTCATGCCTCCACCATAAGAAAGAGTTCCAAGACAAAAACCACTGCTGAGCAAAAAGAACATTAAAGTTCGTCTCAATTTTTCCGAAATGCATCTTGATGATCCCCAAGACTTTTGGGGAAAACATTATGTGGACTGACGAGACAAAAGCTGAACTCTTTGGAAGGTGTGTCCCATTACATTTGGCGTAAAAGTAACACAGCATGTTAGAAAAAGAACATTATACCAACAGTAAAATATGGTAGTGGTAGTGTGATGGTCTGGGGCTGTTTTGCTGCTTCAGGACCTGGAAGACTTGCTGTGATAAATGGAACTATGAATTCTGCTGTGTACCAAAAATCCTGAAGGACAATGTCCAGCCATCTGTTCTTGACATCAAGCTGGTTTCTGCAGCAGGACAATGATCCAAAACACAGCAGCAAGTCCACCTCTGAATGGCTGAAGAAAATCAAAATGAAGACTTTGGAGTGGCCTAGTCAAAGTCCTGATCTGAATCCTATTGAGATGCTGTGGCATGACCTTAAAAAGGCCGTTCATGCTCGAAAACCCTCCAATGTGGCTGAATTACAACAATTCTGCAAAGATGAGTGGCCAAAATTCCTCCACGATGGTGTGAAAAACTCATTGCAAGTTATCACAAACGCTTGGTTGCAGTTGTTGCTGCTGAGGGTGGCCCAACCAGTTATTAGGTATAGAGGGCAATCACTTTTTCACACAGGACCATGTAGGTTAGGATTTTTTTTCTCCCTTAATAATAAACACCTTCATTTAAAAACTGCATTTTGTTTTTACTTGTGTTGTCTTTGATTAATATTTAAATTGGTTTGATGTTTCGAAACATTTAAGTGTGACAAAAAAATAGGAAATCAGGAAAGGGGCAAACACTTTTTCACACCACTGTATATACATATATATATGAGACTAGCTATGAAGTAACCTTGTGTCTGTTGTTAAAATGGCCATTAAACAAACAGTCTGTATTATATATCATATTGCTCCACCTTGTAGGTGTAAAGTCAGATACCCAGCTCATCTGTTGTTGCATAGTTTGTGTTAGTCATCCTCTAATCCTTCATCAGTGCTGACAGGACACTGATTTTAGGATGCTGGTGGCTGGATATTTTTGGTTGGTGGACTATTTTAAGTCCAGCAGTGACACAGGTGTGTAAAACACACCACCACATCAGTGTCACTGCAATGCTGAGAATGATCCACCACCCAAATAGTACCTTACCATTAGAGAACAGAGTATGTAGAGAAACAGATGGACCACAGTTTGCATTTTGAAGAACTACAAAATGCTTCAATATGGTAAGTGGCATTGATTACATGTACAATGAGTGCAGAGACAAGATTAAGAAAGTGATCAGTGAGTGTATATTGGAAGATAATAAAATGCACCCTGTACTCCTAAACCTTGGCCCAACTGTGAAGCACAGTAGAGGGAACATATTGGAGCTCTTTTATTTGCTTGTTACTGGTTAGACGGTAGCAGCTCCGGTCTAAGTGATAAGTCAGCATGCAGCAAATGTACCACGCCTCTTCCTTTTTCAGACTTCTCACTGTAAGTTATGAAATGCTCTGTACAAACAATGAACAATTCAAATAAGTAATAAAAGAACAGTAAGAACAATAGCGCCATGCAACCTTCCTACAAGAGTTCTTGCGTTGTCTCAGCACGTCTCAAACCTTTTCATTTAAAAATTATGCAACAATCTGTTCAATAATCCACGTTTGATCATTTTCTGGGTCTGCTCTTTTTGGTCCTGATGAATCACTATATTTAACTTCCTCTTCCATTTTACTACTCTTTTGTAGACAAGTTTTAAAGCCAGGTCGCTGGTCAGGACCTAAATCTGTTGTGTGCTAACAGGAAGCAAGAAGTTCTTCACACACAGGATGTGGCTTTCAGAAATACAAATGTAAGAGGAAGAGAGGAGGTGTAGAGAGAGAGGGGGCACATCAAAACTGTGCTCTTACTGAGCTGGCACAGGTGCTTCTGAAGGAACCTGAGGATCGTAGATTTAATTTTCCATCTTGTTTGGATTGGTTGGAGTGAGTCTTGAAGATGCTATGAAAGGGACGAAGATGGATCTCGAAGAGACGGAGACTGATTCATCACCTTCCTGGTAAAGATCTCTTTTTGGGGGGAGGGGGATGGGATCAAGCTTCTATGGCCTTGTCACATTTTGGATATTATTAATCCTTAAAATGACTTGATAAGAGCCTGTGCCTTTCCTGCTTAGTTGGTATGATGACATCTCTCGTGCCATTTTGTGATTTCCATGCTATTAAAAGGTCAACATGTAGATCTTAATTTGTATCATTTGTAAATTGACTGTGGTTTGTTAAGGTCTCCTGTATCAAGAGACAGACTCCTGACGTACGGGAACCTCTCGGATTTTGCGGGGGTAAGTTGCTTTTCTACCACCAAGCTTGTAAAGGCAAACTTTGCAGCCAAGTCATTTTTTTGTCTTACTTTCTGAGCAGAAGAAAAGGAAACAGGACCCAAGCAGTGAAGCTGAAATATCAGCCCGAGCTTCAGAAGACTATGTGAGTGCTTCATAGCAGAGAATTTCAGTATACGTGCTGAAATTAAGATGCTTGGTCAGCTTTACGTGGTCAACTCTGCAAGTGTAGCCCACTTGGACCCGTAAACCACTCGCCTTTAAACGTCTTATATGTGGGATTTTTCTACTTTATTTGGATCTATTTTAATCCCAAAGCTCCTGCTCGAAGCAGGCTCACGTTCACTCTGCGTTTCCGTCAGTGACATGTTGTCGTCGTTTTTGTTTCTCACTTTCAACTGTCTGCTTTGCAACGGAAGCTCAGGCCGCAGATCTTACTGCGGAGGACAGGTGGTCGTGTCATTTCCGAGCACCAACCGTGTATTTTGTGTTTCTAATACACTAACGTCGCACACTTCAAGTACTTCTCATTTGAGGTTCTCCTTTAAAATTGCATCAGTGATTAATTAAGCTGCTCTTGGTGTGCTCGTGTTGGTAATAAAGCGACGTTTTACGTCTGTTTCCTGTGCTATACCGGAAAGAAGCCTCTCCGCACACAAAGTTCTCTGCTTTGCCTCTTTCACATCTTTGCAGTGTTACATTTTTTCACCATCTACTAGTGTGATCTATCTCTCACACACACAGCCATATGTTTCCTTACCATAATAACAAGAACTGAGTTTCCCCAGAACGTCACAGCACTAAGATTAGTGATAATGAGCATCAGACTGAACGTTGTCTCTCTTGGTTAAGCAGTTCTTTTTGGAAACTGTGGTTTCTTGTTGTCATTTCGGGTAATTGCTGTAATTGCTGAGGACTTCACCTGAACTTTAATAGTAATAGTTTTGTCAGGATCAGTCTGAACAGTAGTAGATTGAACACACATGCTTTTGCAGTCTATTCTAATGGATCCCTGTTTTGATGCTCTCTTTCAGGATGAAGATGAGTTTCCCATTGACTTCACACAGGACTCGGAGGTACTGCAAGGCTTCACGAGGCTTTTTTGTGTTTGTCAGTTCAGGTGGAAAATTGGTTACGAATGCATAAATTCATCCGTGCTACACTTTGAACAAGCCAATATTGTGTTTGCACACGGCGCATTTTGCAAGTTTCTGCACGCAGACACGACAAAACAAATGGAAATGTTTTGACTCGGGTCTGAAAATGACAACTAACCCATCAACTTCCCAAAATCGTCCACAAAGTGACACCATTGTTAACAATGAAACTGAACTTGTGGGAAAGAAATGCAGTGGCGACTTAAAAATATCACTGTAATGCCGAAGTTAACTTTTGGGTAAAGACAAAATAAGAGTTGTGTTTTTGTAAACTTTTCTTCTTGCATATATACAGTATAGAACCGCTGTTAAAATGAACAGGTTAATAATGAAATTCTATTCTAACACAGATCATTATTTTAATGACGTTAAAAGGTACATATGCTCCAAAATGGCCCCTTAATCACTAGCTCCTACATTCTACACACTATTAAGGGGCAGAACTGGTGAGAGTAGTACAACCCCAAATCAGAAAAAGTTGGGATGGTAAGGAAAATGCAAATAAAAAAATATATTCAGTGTTCCTTACATTTCCTTTGACTTTTATTTCATTGCAGGCAGTATGATCATACAGACTATTATCAGCTACAAATCCAAAAGCCAGGCTCTGTCATGGTATGGGGTTGTGTCAGTATCCATGGCAAAGATCATTTACATTTCTGTGATGGCAGCAGTAATGCAGAAAAGTACACTGAGATTTCAAGCTGCCTTCAAGACGAAATCTTTGACATGGACGTCCATGCATTTTTCAACAAGACAATGCAAAACCAAGATAAATCACAAAAAGTTGGGACTGAAATATGTAACTCATGACCAGCCCTAAATTGTCCCTGTCCCAACTTATTTGGTAATGTGTTAACCTTGAAATGCAGGAATGGATGTTTATTAACAAATGAAATGAAGTTGACCAGAAGAAAACTGAAATATCTCATTCATTATTGTGCTGGAAGTAGCCTTTAGAATATGGGAACATTGTGGCCATGATGGGATGCGCATGGTCAGCAACAAATATGCTCAAATAGGCTGTAACATTCAAGTGATGATTGATAGGTATGAAGTGTGCTCAAGAAGGCATTCCCACATCATTTTACCACCTTTGCCAGTCTGAACTGTTGACACAATGCAGGTTGGGTCTTTGGATTCATACTGTTGACACCAAATTCTGACCCTACCATCTGCGTGGAACAGTAGAATTCAACATTCATCAGACCAGGCTACATTTTTCCAGTCTTCAGCTGTCCAGGTTTGATTCCTTTCTGTTTTTAACTGACAGAAGTGGAACCCAGAATGGACTACTGCTGTTGTAGCCCATTTCGGACTGTGGTGGCCTAGCAGTTAAGTACTGGACTATGGAGCAGAAGGTCCAGAGTTCCAATCTCACCTCTACCAAGCTGCCACTGTTGGGCACCTTAACCCATAATTGCTTGGATTGTAAGACTGTATCTTGTAAGGCTGTGATTGGAAGTCGATCCGGATAAGGGCATCTACTAAATGACATAAATGTAAATCTACCTCATAGTTGAACATGTTGTGCATTCTGAAATCCTTTTCTGCTTACCACATTTGTACAATGTGATTATCTGAGTTCATGTAGTCTTTCTGTCAGCTTGAAGAGTCTGGTCATTCTGTTTACCACTCTCATAAAACTGGGCTGGATATTCTTCTCTATTGCAGTATTCTGAGTAAATTCTCGAGACTGTGTGTGAAAATCCCAGGAGATCAACAGATATAGAAATGCTCAAACCTGTTATTTTAACACCAACAGTCAGACCATGGTCAAAATAACTGAGATCACAGTTTTTCCTATTCTGATGGTTGATTAATTTGAACATTAAACATTAATTTGAAGCTGCTGGCCAGTATGTGCATGGTTTTATGTGTTGCACAGCTCACACATGATTGGCTGATTGACTAATTGCTTGAATCAGATGGGTGTATAGGTGTTCTCAATAAAGCTCTTGGTTTTTATCCATTATCAGCAACAGCAAACAAAACCTTATGCACTAAAGACCCTCCAGTATTTTAATCCTGTGTTTGTTGCTTTATGGTAGGGACCTTGTAACAAACGGGTCAAACCAGTGGACAGAAGTAGTGAAGTTACAGGCATTATAACACCAGTGAAAACTCCTGCACTGAAGCGCTTGGGACAGTCCATCCAGGTAAGCCATAAGTATCTATTTAATTTTATGTAATCCAATGATCTTCAAATAAATTTTATTAGACAGACTAACCAACCTTCTTCTTGCTTGTTCAAACCACCAGCGCTCAATCAGCTTTCGTACAGAAGCACGGCCAATGCCTCCGATGCCAATCCGCTCTCGTACTAAGGCTTCCTCGTTTCCTCGCCGTCGCAACAGCCAGCTATGGAGTGACACGGTGGACAGTTTGAGCCAGGACCTCAGTGCAAAAGAAATCAAGAGACAGGAGGTATGTGGATCAGCATTAACCAGCATTGTAGCAGGTGTGCTTATCCGGAGCCACTTACACCTGATATACAGTGGTACCTCAGTTCTCGCCCTTAATTCGTTCCAAAGGCTTGTTAGAACAGAAAACACGGTTATAATATAAATTGAATTAATCCATTCCAGACCCTCAGAAAATCCACAGACATTTGTATGCATTAATGGAGTTGTATTGTACAGGTGCTCCCTGATTTATGATGGGGATATTTTCTGATAAATCCATCAAGTTACATGTATCATGAACTGAGAAGTTTAATATAGTCTATCATAGCTGAACCAATCTTGTTATTTAAAACACTTACATTAATATACAGTTGGCCAAAATCATTAACACAAAACTTATTTTTTAATAAAGTGTTGAAAAATCTCTAATTTAGTGAGTACTGGATAAAAAATGAAAAGTAAAAGTGAAACACTTATTCTATTGGTGAACTCCGAGCGCTAGCATAGCTGCTAATGCTAACTGCAGCCTGTGTTCTGGATCATTCACGGGTTTCCTTTCCTTTTGTTTGGCTCTTATAACTAACCTTTTTAGGATCCATGGAGACTTACAGTGGTGCTTGAAAGTTTGTGAACCCTTTAGAATTTTCTATATTTCTGCACAAATATGACCTAAAACATCATTAGATTTTCACACAAATCCTAAAAGTAGATAAAGAGAACCCAGGTTTATTATTGAGGAAAATGATCCAATATTACATATTAGTGAGTGGCAAAAGTATGTGAACCTTTGCTTTCAGTATCTGGTGTGACCCCCCTGTTCAGCAATAACTGCAACTAAACGTTTCCTGTAACTGTTGATCAGTCCTGCACACCGGCTTGAGGAATTTAAGCCCATTCCTCCATACAGAAACAGCTTCAGCTCTGGGATGTTGGTGGGTTTTCCTCACATTAACTGCTCACTTCAGGTCCTTCCACACCATTTTGATTGGGATTATGGTCAGGACTTTGACTTGGCCATTCCAAAACATGAAACACTTTATTCTTCTTTAACCATTCTCTTTGGTAGAACGACTTGTGTGCTTAGGGTCGTTGTCTTGCTGCATGCCCCACCTTCTCTTGAGATTCAGTTCATGGACAGATGTCCTTACATATTCCTTTAGAATTCTCTGATATAATTCAGATTTCATTGTTCCATCAATGATGGCAAGCCGTCCTGACCCAGATGCAGCAAAACAGGCCCAAACCATGATACTACCACCACCATGTTTCACAGATGGGATAAGGTTCTTATGCTGGAATGCAGTGTTTTCCTTTCTCCAAACATAACGCTTTTCTTTTAAACCAAAAAGTTCTATTTTGGTCTCATCCATCCACAAAACATTCTTCCAATTGCCTTCTGGCTTGTCCACGTGATCTTTAGCAAACTGCAGACGAGCAGCAATGTTCTTTTTGGAGAGCAGTGGCTTTCTCCTTGCAACCCTGCCATGCACACCATTGTTGTTCAGTGTTCTTTTGATGGTGGACTCATGAACATTAACATTAGCCAATGTGAGGAAGGCGTTCAGTTGCTTAGAAGTTACCCTGGGGTTCTTTGTAACCTCACCAACTATTACACGCCTTGCTCTTGGAGTGATCTTTGCTGGTCGACCACTCCTGGGGAGGGTAACAGTGGTCTTGAATTTACTTTATTTGTACACAATATGTCTGACTGTGGATTGGTGGAGTCCAAACTCTTTAGAGATGGTTTTGTAACCTTTTCCAGCCTGATGAGCATCAACAACTCTTTTTCTGAGGTCCTCAGAAATCTCCTTTGTTCGTGCCATGATACACTTCCACAAACGTGTTATGAAGAGCAGACTTTGATAGATCCCTGTTCTAAAACATGGTGATGTTCCACTCACACCTGATTGTCATCCCATTGATTGATAACACCTGACTCAAATTTCACCTTCAAATTAACTGCTAATCCTAGAGGTTCACATTCTTTTTTCCACTCACTAATATTTAGTATTAGACATTTTCCTCAATAAATAAATAACCAAGTATAATATTTTTGTCTATTTTGTTTAACTGGGTTCTCTTTATCTACTTTTCAGACTTGTTTGAAACTCTGATGATGTTTTAGGTCATATTTATGCAGAAATATAGAACATTATAAAGGGTTCACAAACTTTCAAAAACCACTGTATTTATACTAGGAATGCAGCACTGTAGATGTAAAAATAATGCTAGCTAACTGCATCCTGAAAGCCAAGCTGGCTGTCAATACTGTCCATTTTAGGACCCATGGGCACTTATTTGCACTAAGTATTTATACTGTAGATGTAAAAATAAAGAAAAACACGACAAACACAGTGGAGATCTGCTCTGAGAGATCTACTGTGAATCTGAATCGCTGTGTACTGAATCATAAATTGAGATTCGGCTGAAATGAGTATAAGTTTACACAAGTGCAGCAAATACCTAGTCAATATGCGTTGACAATTGAATTCAGTGAGTTCCAGGGTGGTAAAGAACCAATGTATCACTGTAATCTTACAATGTACAATTCAAAATGTGAGCTAAGAGCTTTGCTTGAGGGCCCAGCAGTGGCAGGTTTGCAATGTTGGGACTTGAATCCTGGATTTTCCTATGATAATCAATTGTATCTTAACCATTGTGCAATGGTCCAATGACCACTGTAGTATTATTATTTACATTAATGGCATTCAAACATGTTGACCAAGTATTTGGTGGTTTTGCAGTTAAGATAAACCATCAAACTAGACTGTGGACCAGAAGATACAGGTATCAAGTCCCACCTCTGCCAAGCTGCCATTGTTGGATTCTTGAGCAAGACCCTTAACCCACAATTGTCATACTTTAAGCTTGTATCAATTGCTCTGGACAAGAGGTCCAGACAAAATGCAAGAATATTTAACATAATACTTAAACTTGTCTGTTCATCATAACAGATTGTAATAGATATTCTAAGAATAATCATATTTTATTCATAAAAAATGTTTTAGTTGGGTTAGGGCAGCTTGACACAGCCAGCATTTGAACTCCCAACTCTGCAAGTAATACAAAGAAGTCCAAAGCAGTGTTGGACGAAGTACACGAACCATGTACTTGAGTTAAAGTAAAGATACCCAAGGGAAAATATTACTCCAGTAAAATGACAAATCCTCCCTTTATAGCTCAAATTGAATAAATGTACAAAAGTATTTGCCTTTAAATGTAAGTATCGAAAGTAAAATGACCAATATTTCAATTGGCTCTAATGTGGTATTATCATTTTTGTAACTATTGAAATCAACTATTGTTAGGTGAAAAGACTAATGTCACTCAGAAAGTAATTAATTAGTCCAACAGGTCAAAACGAGTTCACAACAAAGTGAACTTCTCGCTTCTTTTGTTTTTATATGTTATGTTTTTATGCACACACAAGATATAAGGAACAACAGATTTCGCATAATGTAGTGTAGTAACAAATTACATTTACTTTGTCACTGTCCACCACTGTTTCAAAGCCTAAATCACTGATCCACCACTAACTGCAATTTATCCATTAGTTTTATCCAGGACTACAACAAACCATTGTGGATTATGTTTAACCAAACAGTCCACATACAGGGCCTATGCACAGCTTTCCCAAGCTTCTCTGTAGTTTCTGGATAAGGAATAGTGTTATTTCTGTACATTGTTTCCCTCAGCCTGTTCTCTACATCCACAAGGGAGATATCTCATAGTTTTAATACCACCAAATTAGATCTTGTAAAGTTGGTTTGGTGGTCTTGTGTTTTGATGTACAGATGTTAGTAGATAAGACATGGAAACAAAAACAAATGAGGGGCCAACACATAAAGCAGAGACCTTCCCTTGTGTATACCAACATATTCCAAATCATTACTATCTATACAGACTGAGCTAAAAACAAAAAAACAAGTGAAAAAAGTTTCTGCAGCTATTGTAGCAGGAAATGCCTTTTATAGACAAAGCGTCTCTGAACAAAGTTCAATATTTGAAGCTCAGGCAATTCTCATGGCATTGCAAGGCATGAAAAAAGTGACAGTAGGCAATGGCCTGCCTGCAAATGCTCATGTCCCAGGAATCAACCCACCCAATTCTAAAACGTTTTACAATAGATATGTTCACAAATGGAACAGAAATATGAGAGTCTTCTGCTGGGAACCTGGCCATGTGGGAAATGGAGAGGAACGAGAAAGCAGACACTACAGCAACAGCCTCATTCCCCCAACAAATCTTAAAACAACAATAATCAACTACATCACTAACAGATGGACTACAGAATGGAGCAAACAAAAAAGCAAACTATTCAAGATGAACCTAGACATAAGAGAAAGAATACCAAACACCTGTAAAA
This sequence comes from Ancistrus triradiatus, assembly GCA_025084515.1. Classification (NCBI taxonomy): domain Eukaryota; kingdom Metazoa; phylum Chordata; class Actinopteri; order Siluriformes; family Loricariidae; genus Ancistrus; species Ancistrus triradiatus. The sequence continues at coordinate 235,730 of JAJAGP010000960.1, read as the reverse complement.
CAGATGGGCACAGGATTACACACACAAGATATCTACCTAATCAAAGAAGCACCACCAACATGTGACACTACTAACTGTAAAGCATGTACTTCTGGATGTACTTCTGATCCATGTACCCAAATATAATAAAGGATCAATACACAGCAAGAAACATGAAAGAAATCTCTGGAAATAATTCACCAAAAAAAATTATAGACCTGCAGGAAATAAAACTGACAGTACAAAAAGATGATAATAAAACATGCACTATCCAGTAAATGGCCTAAGGAGCTCGACTGTAAACAACTATAATTATAATTTGATTTGAAAACTGCTAAATAAATGGCACACTCACATTCTGTGCATTGAAACTCTATTACTACTGTATTAATCCCATTTAAATGGCGTATGTATGCTAGTCATACGTTAGGCAATGTGTACAATTCAGCTTCTTGGGTTATGAAACAGGAAGTGAGTGAGTCAGCAGAGGCCATGTTCTCTTTTTTTTAAATTTCGTCAGGCAACAGCTTTACCTCAGCAACCATAGCACTTTCCACCAGTTTCTGCCACCCTGTCACTTTGAAAGCTGCCTGACATGTTATGAATTCATTACATGACTATTACTGCTTCTAACACTCTTCTGGCTGGTCTTCCAATGCATAGAATCAGACCCCTGCAACTGACTCATGCAGCGGCTTGTCTGGTTTTCAATTTACCCAAGTTTTCTCATGTCACCCCACTGCTGCATTCTCTTCACTGGCTCCCTGTAGCTGCCTGCATCATATTCAAACCTCAGATGCTTGCCTACAGAACCAAAAATGAAACAGCACATTCTTACCTAAAGGCTCTAATCAAATCATGGTCTGTACCTCATACTCTCGACTGGATCTACCACTCAGGAATAAAGAAAGACAAGCATCTCTTCTCCATCCTGGCACCTAGGTAGTGGAATGAACTTCCACTGGATGTCTGAATGTGCCACTGGAGTCTCTTGCTGTCTTCAAGCAGTGAATACAAACACACCTCTTCACCCAGCATTTAAGTGAGGGCTGAAAATACAGCTGCAAAAAAAACTTTTGTCGATTTACCCACATCAGATCCTATATGGTTCTGGTTGGATTGTTTTCTGTTGGTTGGATTGTGTGGCTATTGCTTATTTGTACTAGTATGAGGCAATGTCTACTAAGATTAATACAAAACACTTCTGTAAGTCGCTCTGGATAAGGGTGTCTGCTAAATACTGTAAATGTAATATGTACACTATATGGCCAAAGTAAGCTTGTTAAGACACCCACAATTAGGGAAGTCTGCTGTTTCAGCCACAATAGTTTGGTGATTTGTCTCCTCTAACATACCTCAGAAATGTGAAAAGGGAATAACCCTACCCTCAATATATAATAAATAGCCTGTATGAATATATTACCAAATGCATCCCACCTATATAGCCATAGAAGCTGCAAAGGCAATAAAAACAAATGAATGGCCTCTAACACACCCACTCTTTAATTAACTCATGTTGTTCTGGGAGGTACCATGCAGTTATCTGCCATTTCCATTTAAGGTAAATGGTTGGCATTTTGTGACCTCTACAAATAATCTAGTTACTACACAGTCAGTATGGGCACTCGTGCAGGTTTTCAGTGCCTCCAAGCATGAATACATCTGATATAACTGTGGACTGTGGTAGCCTAGCGGTTAAGATGCTGGACTCTGGACCAGAAGGTCCAGGGTTCAAATCCCACCTCTGTCCAGCTGCCAGTGTTCGGTCCTTGAGCAAGACCCTTAACCCACAATTGCTTGGATTGTAAGATTGTACCCATTGTAAGTCGCTCTGGATAAGGGCATCTGCTAAATGCTGTAAATGAAAATGTAAATGTATAACTGATCAGTCTGGGGGGGAGATAACACTCTATCATGCAGATGGTCTGCTGTGTTGACCCCTAACAGGAGCAGCCAAAAGAGTTTTGCTGGTATGACTGAATCAGACACAGCAGTGCTGCTGGAGTTTTTAATGGACTGAAAATAGTTCACTAACCAAAAAAGTCCAGCCACCAGCATTCTTTGGGAAGCATCCTGTAAGCACTGATAAAATATTAGGGATGACTAACACAAACTGTGCAACAACAGATGAGCTACTGTCGCTGCTTTACGTCTACAAAGTGGACTCCAGCAGCACTGATCTGAGCAAAACAAACACTAACACACCACCACCACATCAGTGTCACTGTGGCGTTGAGAATGATCCACCACCCGAATAGCACCTGAACTGTGGTGGTCCTGTCTATTAGAGAACAGAGTAAATGGGACTAATAAAGTATGTAGATAAACAGATGAACTATAGTCTGTAATTGTAGAACTATGAAGTGCTTCTATATGCTAAGTGGAACTGATCAAATGGACATTCAGTGTACTAAATAAAGTGATCGGTGAGTGTGTGTTCAGTCTTCCCTTATGTACACTGTAAGGATATAGTGTGTACTATAATTTACATTGTAGTTAGCCTCTGGTCTCTGTGAGCTGTGGTATCACTATGTGTTGGTGTCTTTTTTTTCGTCACGCAGGTGATCTACGAAATGACGCAGGGAGAGAAGCAGTTAATCGAAGACCTCAACTTAGTCAAAAAGGTTGGCTGAGTGATAAAGCCAGATTTTACATCTTACAACTGTTCTGGAAAATATCTCACGCTTCTTTGTGGTTCCAGGTTTACTATGAACCCATGCTGAAACTGGACATTATGACTGAAAGTGAATTGGGCCAGATATTTGGGACTCTTGATTCTTTGATTCCTCTCCATGAGGGTGAGTGTTTGTTGGAATGATCCAAAAGTGAAAGTGCTATAAGATATTGACGTTTGGTGTGTGTGCAGAATTTCTGGCTCGTCTGGAAGGACTACGAGGCTCTGAAAAGACGGTGGGAGAGGTTGGACCGACCCTGCTGGATTGGGTGAGTGTTGGAAAGGAAGAGTTTGTATGTCTATCTTTTTGGGCATCATAGATGTCTATTCCTAGTGACACAGTAACTAGCAGTAACACTAGTCACAAAACTGAAAATTTGGTCAGTGTTATTTAAGGAGTTCAGACTATGGACAAACTCTGAAAAGAAATGTGGTAGCTATCTAACTATTGGACTGATATTGAGCATGTGTTCCATGAGCAGCACTTCTGTATATAAAGTAGGTCAGTCAAAATGAATGTTAATAACGCATTAATGCAGATAATCTTATTAATACGCCCAAGGAGGTTGGGTCCCTTTTTGAGTCTTGGTCCTCCCAAGGTTTCCTAGAACTAGGGAGTTTTTCCTTGCCACTGTCGCCCTAGGCTTGCTCAATTTGGGATTGGACGTAGTTATTAGGAGATAATCTAAACTTGTAAAGTTGCTTTGAGACAATGCTCCATTGTAAAATGCGCTATATAAATAAATCTGACTTGACTTAATACGGTTAATCGCATGTTTGCTGCTTGACCATGAGGAACTAGTATGGGCTCCGTATGAAATCATCCCCAAATTACTACACCCTACCCTATACATTCTACACTGAGCCTTAAACAGCAGTACCTCGGTTCTCAACTACCTCGGAACACATCGAATTCGGTGCTTGATTTTGATTAGAAAAAACTGTCCTGGTTCTCAACAGTTGCTCTGTACTTGTCGCACTTGCTTAAAGTTGTATAAGTCAAGCCACGCCACTCGTTTCAGCCGAAACTCGATTCACGATTCAGTGATTCAATTTCACGTAGCCATTGCTCAGTGAAGATCTTCGCTGTTGATCATGGCTTTTCATTTTTACATCTACAGTGCTGTATTCTTAGTATAAATAAGTCTCCATGGATCCTAAATAGGTTAGTTATAAGAGGCAACCAAAAGTGAAGGAAGCCTGTGAATGTTGCAGAACACAGGCCGCAGTTAACATTAGCAGCTAAGCTAGCACCCTGAGTTCACCAACAGAGTAAGTGTTTTGCTTTTACTTTTCACTTTTAATCCATTACTCACTAAATTACATGAGCTTTTCAATGCTTTATTATTAAATAAGCTTTGTGTTAATGATTTTGGCCAACTGTATGTTAATGTAAGTGTTTTAAACATTAACTTATCATTACTTATCATGCACTATAGACTCTCGTTAAACTCCTCAGTTCATGATACATGTAACTTATGATGGATTTGTTGGAACATAACCCCTTCGGAAATCAGGGAGCACCTGCACAATACAACTCCATTAATGCATATAATGCCTTATAGAGTGTGGATTTTCTGGGCGTCTGGAACGGATTCATTCCTAATGGGAAAATTTTGTACTCGGTCATTTTCAGTTCTCGACAAGCCTTCTGGAACGAGTTAACAATGAGAACTAAGGTGCCACTGTATTAGCCTATAAGGAACATAATTTTGAGGGTAGTAAACTATTTTGGACACTTCCTTAAGCGGCATTGTTCATTACTGTGTGACAGCAGATGTGTCGTATAAAAACATTCCACGTCACTGCATAGTTTAACAATGTGACTGATACATGGGTTAATAGTGTACACTTTTTATTGTGCTAAAATAGTTTTAATAAATGTACCAAATAAATTGAAAGTTAGAATTTATAAAGCATTGTTCTGGTTATCTGTAGAGGAGTTTTTGTTTGTGTTCTGAATGCCTTGGCAGCCCTCTGTCAGAGAAGATCCAAATCTTCAAATTTTGCGCTCTGGAGATGAGATGAAAATGTTATTTAATTACTAAAAATAAATACAATAATTTTAATTAAATATAAACTTAAATATAAAATTAAATACATTTAATTACTAATAATAAATACATTATGTTGCAGTTTATATTGCCCGCTTGTATGGCTGTGTAGAACTTTTAGTGGAAAAAAAAACGTTTTAAATAGTCAAATAGGAGCAAGCAAAAATGCGATTGATAAACAAGTGCAATTAATCGTGATTAAATATTTGAATTGTTTACAGTGCTAATATGCAGTAAACGCAAGCTAAGTGCAAGTGTGTGACAACCATGTACAGTGGAGGCCAAAAGTCTGAGATCACTAGTGAAAATGTTTTTTTGGATCTTTGAGGGGACAGATTCATACTACAGGAAAACGATGACCCAACATATACCTCAAAGCTTTGCAACAACTACTTGAAGACCAAAGAAGATCAAGGAGAGCTGTGACAGTCGTGGACTTTCCTCCACAGTCACCTAACCTAAAGCCTAAAAGCATTTACGGGAGGAATTGAAGACTGAAGCCTTTAGTAATTTCACAAGATGCCCTTTGGAATATTATAAAATCATGCTGGGATAATGTGGATCATAAGATTTTTTTTTACTTATGGAGTCCATGCCATCTCAAATGCATACTGTCATTAAAGAAACAGAGGGAACATACTAAATACTTGTGTACTTATTATGTACTTATGTTATGCTTAGCCTAGCGGTTAAGATACTGGACTATGGAACAAAAGGTCCAGGGTTCAAATCCCACCCCTGCCACTGTAGGGTCCTTGAGCAAGTCCCTTAACCCACAATCTCTTGGATTGTAGATTGTATCAATTGTAAGTCGCTCTGGATAAGGGTGTCTGCTAAATGCTGTAAAATGTAAATAAAAGCATTTTCACTAGTGGTCTCAGATTTTTGGTCTCCACTGTATATTTGCTAATCGGTTTCCCTTTCTTCATTCCTAGTTTCCTTGCCTGGATGCCTACGTCACCTATTGCTGCAACCAGGTGGGTGCCAAGGCCCTGCTGGACCAGAAGAAGCAGGTGCGACGTGTCGAAGAGTTCCTTCGCCTGTGCCAGGAATCGTCGTTCAGCAGGAAACTGGACCTGTGGAACTTCCTGGATCTGCCACGCAGTCGCCTTGTGAAGTACCCACTGCTTTTGAAGGAGATCCAGAAGACCACGCCGCATGATCACCCTGATGAGGAGACGCTGCCTCAGGCTGTGAGTTCTGTCCAATCCAAGCCTTAGTTGCTGTGTGAGAGACAGTGGTGGATGAAAAATTGGTATAAAGTACAAATACGGTCCTCCTTTTATGTTTGCACTCACCGGCCACTTTATTAAGTACACCTGTTCACCTGCTTGTTCATTCATTCATTCTTATCCTAGTCAGGGTCCCGGGGGAGCCGGTGCCTAGCCGGCGATGTAGGGAGCAAGGCAGGAACAACCCTAGACAGGGCGCCAACCCATTGTAGGACACACACATTCACACACTCATACACACACTCACACTCTAAGGGGCACTTTGGAAACGCCAATTAACCTAACACATGTCTTTGGAATGTGGGAGGAAACCAGAGTACCTGGAGAAAGCCCACGCAAACATGGGAAGAACATGCAAACTCCATGCAGGCGGAGCCTGGGGTTGGGATCAAACCAGGGATCTCAGAGCTGTGAGACCACAGTACTAAGCACTGCACCACCATGCCACCCCCTGCTTGTTAATACAAATATCTAATCAGCCAATCACACGGTAGAAGCTCAATGCATTTAGGAATGTAGACATGGTGAGGTTTAAACCAAGGAACAGAATGGGGAAGAAAGGTGAACTTTAAACGTGGTGTGGTTGTTCGTGCTCGACAGGCTGGTCTGAGTATTTCAGAAACCACTGATGTACTACAATTTTCACCGACAGCCATCTCTAGGGTTTACAGAGAATGGTCTGAACAAGAGAAAATATCCAACAAAATGCCTTGTTGATGCCAGAGGTCAGAGGAGAATGACAGACTGGTTTGAACTGATAGAAAGGCAACAGTAGCTCAAATAAGCACTCGTTACAACCAAGGTATGCAGATGAGCATCTCTGAATGCACATCATATGGAACCTTGAAGCAGATGGCCTACTGCACCAGAAGACCATATCAGGTGCCACTCCTGTTACAGTAGCTAAGAACAGGCAACCGAGGCTACACTTAGCACAGACTCACCAAAATTGAAAAACAGACAGAAAAATGGTCAGTTGCCTGGTCTGACAAGTCTCAATTACTGAGTAGAGCAAGAATTTGGCTTAAACAACAAGAAAGCATGGATCCATCCTGCCTCGTGTCAACGGTTCAGCCTGCTGCTGGTGGTGTAATGGTATGGGGGATATTATCTTGGCACTCACTAGGCCAGGTAATACCAACCACAGTCTACCGAGTATTGTTTCTGACCACATTGTACCATCTTCACATGGCTACTTCCAGCAAGATGACGTGCAATGTCAAAAAGCTCAAATCATCTCAAACTGGATTATTGAACATGACAATGTGTTCACTGTACTACTCAAGTGGACCTTAATCCAATAGAGCATGTTTGAGATGTTGTGGAATGAGAGATTCTCATCATGGATGTGCAGCCGACAAATGTGCAGCAACTGCGTGATGTAATCTGATGTAATCTGATGCAAAATATCTGAGGAATGTTTCCATACCCTTATTGAACCTATGTCACAAATAATGAACACAACTGTGAAGGCAAACAGGGTCCAGGCTAGTGACACACATACCGTGCGTGTGTGTATGTATGTATGTATGTATGTATGTATGTATGTATGTATGTGTATGTATGTGTGTGTGTGTGTATGTGTGTATATATATATATATATCTATATATATATATATATATATATATATATATATATATATATATATATATATATATATATATATATATACACACTAGCCTGGTATGTGGTCTGTGGTGGCCAATCCATGTGTGAAAATGATGTCTCATGCTCCCTGAATCACTCTCTGACCCAGATTAACATCTTTTCCATGACCACAGGATGTGTCTGTCGACACAGTTGTTTAACAAATGAGGAGCTACTCACTGCATCAGTTAAGCTTAAATAACTTGTTGCCAGCTGAAACAGCAATGCAGTAATTATCTGATCGGAGGCTTTTTAAAAAAAACTATTTTACCCTTTGCTTAGTTAAATCCAGGTGGTGAGATTTATTTATATATATATATAGGTGGCTCGGTGGGTAGCATCGCCGCCTCACAGCAACAACGTCCTGGGTTCAATCCCAGGGTGGAGCGGCCTGGGTCCTTTTTGTGTGGAGTCTGCATGTCCTCCCCGTGTCCGCATGGGTTTACGCCGGGCACTCCGGTTTCCTCCAACAGTCCAAAGACATGCAGGTTAGGTTGATTGGTTACGCTAAAATTGGCCTGGTTAGTGTGGTCTCTGGCGACAGACGGAGTGACGCATCGGCTGGAGTATTCTCGGTCGCATCGAGTGGTAGTGGGTGGGACACCGCATTCGGCAGGACAGGTGCCAGGAAAGAAGAAGAGATATATGTGCATATATATATATATATATATATATATATATATATATATATATATATATATATATATATATATATATATATATATATATGTATGTATATGTGTGTGTGTGTGTGTGTGTGTGTGTGTGTATATATATATATATATATATATATATGAGAGAGAGTATATGCATATACATGTATATACAGAGTTGAGACAAATTAATACATTTTTCAGTCAGAGTAAGAACAGTCTTTTGGATCTGTGTAGATGGAGCTGATCCAGAGCATTATCACTGAGGTGAATCAGAAGACTGGTGAGGCCGAGTGCCAGTTTTACAAACGAGGTCTTTGCTACCCAGAGGAGGGTCAAAGACTTCCTGAGATTCATGGATCACGCTTCCTCTACTGTCACGGTGAACTTAAAAGTACCAAAGGACAGGTGAACACACACTCCATTACTTTCTGTCATACACCTTTTAATTGGCTCCTATTGTTTATCTGTTGCACTTATGATTGCAGGGACCTTTGAACATGTCTTATTTTCAACATGTCTGAATTTGACTTTATAGCTAGTTGCTTTGCTATGGTATGAACATTAGAACCACATGATCTTTTAAATGAATTATAGTCTGGCTACTAGTGAAAATGCTTCTATTTTTTAAGTACAATATTTCTCATTACAAATCATAAAATTAGCATAACAACTTGAAAAGTTGAATCTTTAACAAAAAAAAAACTTTTCAGAATAGCATTTGGCATGTGTTCCCTGGCATGGACTCTATAGGTTTATGCAAAATCTGATGCATGTTATCCCAGCATGATTTCACAATATTCCAAAGAGCATCATGTGTTGTTACTCTGTCATGCGATGTCCCAATAAATGTTGAATGTGGAGAAAGGTCCATTTCAGCCACTCCTTGATCTTCTTTGGTCTTCGAGTAGTTATTGCAAATCTTTGAGGTGTGTTTTGGGTCTTTACACTGCTGCAGTGTGAATCCTTCTCCCCAAATGTCCACATAAGCATTTTCACTAGTGGTCTCATAATATTGGCCTCCACCGTGTTTGTATAATGCTTTTAACAATAAATATTGACATAAAGCATTTAATGTGATATAGGTCTAGACCTCAATTCATGCTTGCTAAGCTGCCATTGTCAGGCCCTTCAGCAAGGTCTCTAAACAGCTCAACTGTAAGTTGCTCTGGATAAGGGCATCTGCTAAATGCTTTGTGTTTATCTGCTGCAGAAGCTGCATGTATTCTTATTTGAGCTGGTGCTGGTTCTGACCCGGCCATTAGTGCAGGACAAAGACGGTACAGTGCAGTTCCAGGTTTACCGTCAGCCCCTGCCTGCTGCCCAAATCCTGCTGGAAGACCTGCCTGATGGAGAGGGGGGCAGTTCTGGATCTTTTCGTGGTGCTTTCACTGGCAATGACAAAGGTAGTAAGCATAACTGTTACTACATGCACAAAATGTTAACTGAATAAACAGGGAAAGATTCTGTTTTTGTCTTTGTCAGCCATGGTGTAGCAGTTTAAACAACTAGCAGTATGGGGTGAACTAATGAGAGCTACATTCTTGCAAATCTTCTTGGTCTCCAAAAATAACTTTGCTCCTATCTCCTGACTTTCAAATGTGTGTTGCTTTATTAAAGGCTATGTTGTTTTAGCAATGGTATAATGACCATATATAATTAGTTGTCAGTCTCCTTATTAGAATATAACCAGAAAATACAGGAAATTTGTATGCAGTATTAAGAAACTGAAAAACCTCCCCCCAGTAAAACAGCTATAGGCTACAGTGGCAAGTATTTAGTGTGACCTCCGCTTACACTTGAGCAATAGCAGCATCTGGCAACTTTATCAGGATGGCAAGTTCTAGAGTCTGAAGAAGCTTGATCAGGAATAGTCTTTTTCGAAGGGTAACAGCCAAGAATTCAGGTTTTTGGAATGGGAACATGAAAAGGCTAAGACATGCTAACATGAAGCTCAGAAGAAAAGAGTATTAGAGAGTCACTAAACAAAGTTTGAACGCTTGGGGGCCAATTGTTGACAATTTGTTATATATGGTCATTATTTATATATTTATATTTATTATATATATAGATATACGCTCTTTGGAATATATATAAAATTACTTTAAAATATATTTAATTAGCTGATGTTTGATTTTAGCTAAATGTTTAGATGTCTTGAAAAGAGAAAATGAGCCAAAACAAACCCAAAAACCTATAAATGGAACCCAATAGAAATGGAAAAAAGCTAACATTTATGTTATTTATTGTCAATTCAGTTGCAATGAAGCACTTTATTTTTTCGGTATGTATAAGGGGGTGGTTGCACAGCTTTTCGTAGATACTCATAAGGGGGCTCCAAGGAAAAAAAGGCTTTAAACCACTGGTCAAGTTGATTATAAATCCGTTTGCAATTTAGGACATGGTTAATATTTAGTTGTCCATCATAATTTTCATGTAGCTGTTGAATTCATGTTCTTCCTCACTCTCACCTCTTCCTGTCTCTCTTTCTCTCTCAGTGAAGAACTGCTTCCGTGTCAGCAGCAGAGGGCGTTCCAAAGCTCAGTCGCACAGCCTTCAGGCCAGTGACTCCTTCAACAAGCAGCAGTGGATCACCTGCCTGCGCCAAGCCATCGTCCAGTCGCGAGACAGAGATGCTCAATCCAGCCAGTCCAAGGCTTCAGCGCAGCTAAGCCCCGACCCTGCACTCTATCACATTGCAGAACTGAGCCTGAATTCTGATGTGGAAATGCAGGACACATAGTCCGCATGTCAGAGGTCAAACATCCTAAGCTAAAGTTTCTGGTTCACGCCTTTTCACATTTCCATGAATGAAACAGATAACGTTTACACTTGTTTAGAGTGAAAGATATTTATTTCCATGGTCATGATTTCTAAGGCACAGAACTCTGTATGATGGTTGTGTGACGTTTGAAAGTCGTGTAATTGAGTGCAGTTAGTCAGACTGAAGAATGTCTTAAATGTGTTATGTATACAGTGGGGCAAAAAAGTATTTAGTCAGCCACTGATTGTGCAAGTTCTCCTACTTAGAAAGATGAGAGAGGTCTGTAATTTTTATCATAGGTACACTTCAACTATGAGAGACAAAATGACGAAAAAAATCCAGGAAATCACACTGTAGGATTTTTAAAGAATTTAATTGTAAATCATGGTGGAAAATAAGTATTTGGTCAGCCACAAACAAGCAAAATTTCTGCCTGTCACAGATCTGTAACAACTTCTTTTAGAAGATCTTCTGTCCTCCGCACATTACCTGTATTAATGGCACCTGTTTGACCTCGTTATCTGTGTAAAAGACACCTGTCCACAGCCTCAAACAGTCAGACTCAACCATGGGCAAGACCAAAGAGCTGTCGAAGAACACCAGGAAGGAAATTGTAGACCTGCACCAGGCAGGGAAGAGTGAATGTACAATAGGCAAGCAGGTTGGTGTGAATAAATAAACTGTGGCAGCAATTGTAAGACATACAAGACCATTGATAATCTCCCTTGATCTGGGGCTCCACGCAAGATCACATCCCATAGGGTCAAAATGATCATGAGAACAGTGAGCAAAAATCCCAGAACTACACAGAGGGACCTGATGAATGACCTGCAGAGAGCTGGGACCAAAGTAACAAACCATCTGTAACGCACTACACCGAGAGAGACTCAGATCCTGCAGTGCCAGGCGTGTCCCCCTGCTTAAGCCAGTACATGTCCAGGCCCGTCTGAAGTTTGCCAGAGAGCATATGGATGATCCAGAAGAGGATTGGGAGAATATCATGTGGTCAGATGAAACCAAAATAGAACTTTTTGGTAAAAACTCAGCTGGAGGAAAAAGGATGCTGAGTCGCATCCCAAGAACACCATACCTACTGTGAAGCATGGGGGTGGAAACATCTTGCTTTGGGGCTGTTTTTCTGCAGAGGGGAGAGGGCCGACTGATCCGTGTTAAGGGAAGAATGACGGGGGGGCTTCCATCAGTGAGAGCACTGAAGATGGAACGTGGCTGGGTCTTCCAGCATGACAATGTTCACAAACACAACCGCCGCGGGCAACGAAAGGGTGGCTCCATAAAAAGCATTTCAAGGTCCTGGAGTGGCCTAGCCAGTCTCCCTAGACCTCAACCCATAGAAAATTTTGTGGAGGAGTTGAAAAGTCCATGTTGTCCCAAAACATCACTGTTCTAGAGGAGATCTGCATGGAGGAATGGGCCAAAATACCAGCTACAGTGTGTGCAAACCTGCTGAGGACTTACAGGAAACGTTTGACCTCTGTCATTACCAACAAAGGTTATGTTACAAAGTATTGAGTTGAACCAAATTTATTGACCAAATACTTATTTTCCACCATAATTTACAATTAAATTCTTAAAAAATCCTACAGTGTGATTTCCTGTATTTTATTTCTCATTTTGTCTCTCATAGTTGAAGTGTACCTATGATGAAAATTACAGACCTCTCTCATCTTTCTAAGAAGGAGAACTTGCACAATCAATGGCTGACTAAATACTTTTTTGCCCCACTGTAAATGTGCTCTCGGAGTAAGTGAGTTAGGTGGGCATTGAGGCCTGGTGCTCATGCCTGTATCTATGTAGCTTGTAGACTTATAATTAAGGCTAATATCATATGTGAATGATATAGGGCAATTGTTTATGCATTTTGTCACAGTTTATGCACTGTGGTACGTATATGGAAGTAGAATGTGATTCATTTTTCACTCTCACATGGACCAGCCGGGAAGATATGTCTCTATTTTATTACAGACTTTTTTTTGTTTAGTTGTTTCGGATGAACTGACACAATTCAGGTAACATTCATTTTCAGGTATGTTAACATTTTAAAAGGGAATAATTATTTACTGCTCTGTCCAATATTTTCTTATGGTGTTATAAATAAATGCTATTCTGTGATATAGATATGCTGTTGAACTTCAGACTGATGCAAAAACGGCCTGATACCATTAACTTGAACATTGAACTATGATTTTTTTACTGAACCATTATTTTTTATTCATTTCCTAATGTGATTTTATTCTGAAAGCAAAAGCATTGGTGTTAACTGTTAATATTTGGTGAAACCTCAACTGAGAGAACAACAAGAACAGTTCCTTTAAAGTTGGAGAACCAACTCCTCTATGCAGAATACCTCTAGTCCAGGTGGACAATTTTTCAAGAAAACAGTCTTCCTCAGTCACAGAACAGGTTTGAACCAACTGATTCAAATTCAACTGATTCACAGGTTCAAATCCACAGAGTACAGTGACCATTGCAGAACATTGATGTGTTCATATAACCACATCTGTGTTAAATGGAATGTATATTTGCATTATAATGTTAAACCACGTTTTAACCACCTGCTAGAGGCAACTAGGATTTTGGGTGAAATAGGCAGGTACCTGGTATCCATGATTGCTCAATATTCAACCATTACCAAAACTCTTGTATTATGTTCCTGACAAATATTTTAACATATCCAGACTTTTGTATGGAACATTTTATGGTCCTAATTGTATTTCAGAATATTTCAACTGCTTTTTTATATTTATTATGTACTGAACCTGACATGTAAAGAGTCAACAACAACAATTACATTTATTATTCATGCACATTTACAGCTTTCCACTGCTTATTGCTGCAGTGCAGAATGAAACAGGGAAATTCACTTACATAGACTTCTTGTATGCAGCGTGGCGTGGTGGTGCATGTGGTAAACGCAGTCTCCTTACAGCTCCAGAGATCCCTCGTTCGATTCTGACCTCAGACTCTGCCTGTGTGGAGTTTGCATGTCCTCCCCGTGTGCGTGTGGGTTTTCTCTGGGTACTCTGGTTTCCTCCCACATAACAAAGACATGCATTAGGTTAATTGGTTACTCAATTGGCCTAGAGTGGGTGGGGGCCAATGTCAGGTACCATGATACACCGGTTGGTTGCGTCAACATGAAAAGTGGACACTGCATCGGCGGGGGATAAATGGTAGGAAAGAGAGAGAGTCTTCTTGTACGCAATGATAAAACCATGAAAATGTATATATCTGGTGTAAAACTAACTCATGTTTTTGTGATCAAAATCTTCCAAAATATCTTCTGCCTTTTTTTACTTAAAAGGTTAGTTGTTAGTGGGAAATCTGGCACAGTCCACAGACTCAGATTTGAACCCTATAGAAAATATCTGGTCTCACATCAAAGCTAACTACGTGGGAAACATTTTTCAACTACTCATCAACTGGTTGAAGTCATTACAATTGAGTTGAGAAGTTGAGTAACCTTGAGAATTCAAGGTTATGGGCCTGGCTCAGGAGCCTGATGGTGGTAACTTAGTATGGGTAGGATTTGAACTCACAACCTTCCAATTAGTAGCCCAGAGCCGTAGCTGCTGTGCCACTACTGTATTTATATCCCAGGGGAACAGGAAACTATAGATACTGGAAACTGAGACATTATTTTAAATATTCTATAGGGTGTTTCTGTAGTTCTGTATAATCACATTTTTTTGCGAATTTATTTTAGTTCAGATGTAAATTTCATTCCAATCCCATCCACGTGAATTAAGCACTTAAAGTGGAAAGTGTCCGCAAGGAGAGTTGGCTAAATATAGAGCTACAGGCTACACAGCTACAAGGAGAGGAGAAAGATTAGTGATGATTAAAGGTTCCCTGACCTGAATAGTGTTTAGTAATCAGGAGCCTACAGTATGAATAAGGCTACAGAGCAGTTCTATCAAAATGCATGGGATATATTTGGAAATCTTATTCTGATCAGCACTATACAGATGGTGGAGGACTGATTTCTAATCCACTGGAACCTGGGCACTGGAAAAACTGTCTGTAAGTACATATTCACCTATTTCTTAGAAACCATTTTACCACTTATTACTATCTTATAAGTGAAAATGCAATGTACTTTTGTTCTTACTGTTGCAAATACCATGGGAATATCTGGAGGACCTTATACACCTTTACTGAAGCAATGTAATCAATGCAAGTCCCTGGAGAAAAAGCATTAGAAGCACATAAGTCCAGGCTGGACTCTTTGGGTTTACTTCTTGTGCCTCCTTATAGATGAACTCCACTAGCCACAGAAAATTCAGTGCACAAAGTTTGGTGGACACCCAAATATTGCAATCTAAAAACACTGATAGTGGTATTCCTTCAAAGTTGACCAACCATTTCTTTATGGACTTTTTTATTAGGAAAGCAGGACAGAAAGTTAACCTACTGACTTTTCAGAGAGGTGGAAACCTGTAGAAGTATTCTACTGAGAGAAAGTTTAGTCCGAACCATTCTACTGCCACAGTGCAAGCAATACTTGTATGTTTCATATCTGAACCTGTTAGCAGTTGCCACAAGTCAGTTTGAGAAATTACTTCCCTCCTAGATATTCCACGATCAGCTGTTAGTGGTACTATTGAAAGTTTGAACCACAGCAACACAAAGTTACAGAGCAGAGTCGTTGAGTGCTGAGGTGCATGGTGCATAAAAGCACCAACGCTCTCCTCAGTTACTGCAGAATTCCAAACCTCCTCTGGCATTAACATCAGCACAAAAATTGTGCACCTGGAGAGTCATGGCATGGGTTTCCATGAGGGAGCAGCTGCAAGTAAGCCTTACATCACCAAGCACAATGCCAAGCATCAGATAGAGTGGTATACAGCACACCACCAATGGATTCACAACATGTTCTGTGGAGTGCCGAATCACATTTCTCTATCTGGTAGTCTGATATACAAGTCTGGGTTTGCCAAATGTCAAGAGAACCCCATCAAACACCTTTGGGAACGGAGAATGGAGAATGCAAGGCAGACCCTCTAATCCAATATTAGTATCTTATCTTATAAATGCACTTCTGGATTATGGGCAAAAAATTCCCTCAGACACAGTCCTGTAGAAAGCCCTCCCAGAAGAGTGGAAGTTGTTGTAGCTACAAAACAGGGACCAAATCCATATCAATGCCTAGAGATGAAGTATGGGATGTCATAAAAGGTCCTGTAGGTGTTATGTGTAGGTGTCTCAATACTTTTGTCTGTATAGTATGTATAAATGGGTGATAGTGTGAAAAGGTAGACAAATGCTTTATACAATGTATATATTTTAATCATTTTTATTACTCTTTAATAATAATATTTGTATATTATTTAAAAATCGAATTCATCTGGGTGGGTGGCAGGGTGGCTTGGTGTGTGACACTCTTGCCTCACAGCCAGAAGGTCCTGGGTTCGCAGGATCTTCCCAGGTGGAGCAGTCTGGGTCCTCCTTGTGTCTGTGTGGGTTTACTCCGGGTGCTCCAGTTTCGTACCACAGTTCAAAGACATGCTTTAGGTTAATTGGTCATGATAAGGTGCCCCTAGTGTGTTAGTGTGTGTATGAGTGTACAGTGGTGCTTGAAAGTTTGTGAACCCTTTAGAATTTTCTATATTTCTGCATAAATATGACCTAAAACATCATCAGATTTTCACACAAGTCCTAAAAGTAGATAAAGAGAACCCAGTTAAACAAATGAGACAAACATATTATACTTGGTCATTTATTTATTGAGGAAAATAATCCAATATTACATATTAGTGAGTGGCAAAAGTATGTGAACCTCCAGGAATAGCAGTTAATTTGAAGGTAAAATTAGAGTCAGGTGTTTTCAATCAATGACAATCAGGTGTGAGTGGGCACCCTGTTTTATTTAAAGAGCAGGGATCTATCAAAGTCTGCTCTTCACAACACATGAACACTTTGTTCATAGCATGAACAAAGAAAATTTCCAAGGACCTCAGAAAAAGAGTTGTTGATGCTCATCAGGTTGGAAAAGGTAACAAAACCATCTCTAAAATGTTTGGACTCCACCAATCCACAGTCAGACAGACTGTGTACAAATGGAGGAAAGTAAAGACCATTGTTACCCTCCCCAGCAATGGCCAACCAACAAAGATCACTTCAAGAGCAAGGCGTGTAATAGTTGGCGAGGTCACAAAGAACCCCAAAGGTAACTTAAAAGCAACTGAAGGCCTCTCTCACATTGGCTGATGTTAATGTTCATGAGTCCACCTTCAGAAGAACACTGAACAACAATGGTATGCATGGCAGGGTTGCAAGGAGAAAGCCACTGCTCTCTAAAAAGAACATTGCTGCTCGTCTGCAGTTTGGTAAAGGCTACTTGAAGAATATTCTGTGGACGGATGAGACCAAAATAAAACTTTTTGGTTTAAAAGAAAAGCATTATGTTTGGAGAAAGGAAAACACTGCATTCCAGCCTAAGAACCTTATCTCATCTGTGAAACATGGTTTGGGCCTGTTTTGCTGCATCTGGGTCAGGACGGCTTGCCATCATTGATGGAACAATGAATTCTGAATTATATCAGAGAATTCTAAAGGAAAATGTCAGGACATCTGTCCATGAACTGAATCTCAAGAGAAGGTGGGTCATGCAGCAAGACAACGACCCTAAGCACACAAGTCGTTCTACCAAAGAATGGTTAAAGAAGAATAAAGTTATTTTGGAATGTTTTGAAAGTCCTGACCTTAATCCAATCAAAATGTTGTGGAAGGACCTGAAGCAAGCAGTTAATGTGAAGAAACTCACCAACATCCCAGAGTTGAAGCTGTTCTGTATGGAGAAATGGGTTAAAATTACTCCAAGCCGGTGTGCAGGACTGATCAACAGTTACATCAAACGTTTAGTTGCAGTTATTGCTGCACAAGGAGGTCACATCAGCTACTGAAAGCAAAGGTTCACATACTTTTGCCACTCACTAATATGGAATATTGGATCATTTCCCTCAATAAATAAATTACCAAGTATAATATTTTTGTCTCATTTGTTTAAGTGGGTTCTCTTTATCTACTTTTAGGACTTTTGTGAAAATCTGATGATGTTTTAGGTCATATTTATGCAGAAATAAAGAAATTCTAAAGGGTGTGAACTTTCAAGCGCCACTGTACATGGATTGGCGCCCTGTCTAGGGTTGTTCCTGCCTTGCGCCCCATGCCTGCAACCCTGATCAGGGTAAAGCGGGTAAGAAATGTAATGAATGAATGAAAAAATTCATCTGGTAACCACAAATTCTACCCAATGCACCTTCAGTTTTTTCTTTAAATTGTCTGCTTTTTCACTCCATTGTGTTAGTATAGAAAACGACTTATTATTCTATTATTCTCTTAATGAAAGTAAGGGCATAAATGAAAAAAGAATCTTGCCTGTTGTATTAAATAAGAACGGAACCCACTATGGAAAAGGCTGCAAATGGTAATTTATTTATGTTCTGTTCTGTTCTTTTTACAGATCACAGCGCTATATATTCAATAACATAATAACTCCACTGCTGACCTTATTCCCCGACTGTTCATTATCTGTTGCCTGGTGTGAGTACAATACATAGCAGTCCATGCCAAGACCTGACTCTGCTTTGATGGACACCTCGTGCCAGGCCCTGTGTCGCTCGTTGGCAAGCCAAAATGAGAGTGCCGACATCTCACAGTCAGTGCTCTACACATCCCTCATGGGCCTATTACTGGTGGCTGACAAGGAGGTGAGATAAGCAGTGAGTAAAAATACAGGTGTGCACTGTGTAATGTCTGCAATATGTTCTGTGAAACAGGACGTTGATGTGACATTACCAATGTTTTTTATTTCCTTTTATTTTTTACTTAAAATTTTTTTTGTTTATAGTTTTATATAATTCTTGAGATGGACATTGACCAGTAAATGGTGCATACCTGTATATGCAACTGGACACACAGGGCTTCAATTAATGACTAATTTCATTAGTTGTCTTATAGTGAGGAAACAGCCGAAATAGGTTTACTCTATCTTTAATTAATTTCAAACAAGGCTCAAACTACAAAGATTTCTCAGCTTCTCTTCATATGACAATCTGGATTAATTATACCAAATTATAACCATTATAACAAAGCCATGAGTTTAAATTTGTTTGCTGCAGTAGTTGTGTTAACTTCTTTCCACTTAGGAAATAAACTAAACTCAATATAACCAGAGATGCCCAAGACGGTCTTAACACTGGACATACACTCACCGATCACTTTATTAGATACACCTCCTTGTTTCTACACTGAATGTCCATTTTATCAGTTCCACTTACCACACGGTATAGCTGCACTATGTAGTTCTACAATTACAGACTTTTTCTCTCTACATACTTTGTTAGTTCCCCTTACTCTGTTCTCTAATGGTGGGCTTTTGTCTCTGACGTTACATCTACAAGGTGGAGCAATATGGTAGATGTAACTAATAGAGTGTACAGTGAGTGAACACAGTGCCATCCTCTCATCAGTGCTCAAAGGATGCTGCCTACAGGATGCTGGTGGCTGGACTTTTTTGGTTGGTGTACTATCTCTTCAGCAGTGGCACTGATGTATTTAAAAACTCTAGCAGCACTCCTACGTCTGATCCACTCATACCAGCACAACATAGGGAACTAATAAAGTATGAAGAGAAATAGATGGACTACAGTCTGTAATTGTAAAACTGCAAAGTACATCTATATGGTAAGTGGAGCTGATAACATGGACAGTGAGTGTAGACACAAGGAGTTGTACCTAATAAAGTTATCCATGAGTGTATACAGACATGTCACTCCCATAGCTAGATAAATACCCTTGTAGTTAACCTCTGTACCCTCCAAGAGTGTCTTTTCTGTCCATGCTAATAGGATTAGAGATGTAGAAATAGAAAGGTGGTAGCCTGTCCTGAGAGGGAACATTTAGCCTAGGGGATATTTTGAGTGCATGCATGTCCCATACATGAGTTTCCCATATGTCCAGCATTTTGTCAAACAGGAAGTGACAAAATGTTGACATAGTTAATGATGATGATGATGTTCATCCACTGACGTTGATATGTTTTGTTCATCCTACAGAGAGAGCTTAAATTGGGCAGCGGCCAAGTTGGGCTGTGGAATGCAGGGAACACTGTATGTCATTCTACAACAAAATCAGTTTGTTAGAGTTCCTTTTTTTCTTATTTTGCCTCAGTCTCTCAAACTCTCTATCCCACAGTGTTTTCTGAATGCCATTGTGCAGTGTCTCTCTCACACTGAGAGTCTTAGAGACTACTGCCTGACTAAGTCCTACCTCCAGGACATGTGCTCCAGTCAGGAGCCGGTGCTGATGAATGGTAAGCGCTTGCTACTTTACAAACCCCAAATCAGAAAATGTTGGAACAGTATGGAAAATGCAAAAAACTGCCGATTGTCCCTGACCCAACTTTTTTTTAATGTGTTGTAGGCCTGAAATGCAGGAATGAATGTTTATTAACAAATTAAATGAAGTTTACCAGCAAAAACCCTGAAATATCTTGGGTTCATAATGTCTGCAATGAAATAAAAGTCAAAGGAAATGTAAGGAGCCCTGCATATATTTTTCATTTGCATTTTCCATACCGTCCCATTTGGAGTTGTATTTTCAGAACAAGTATTCCATATACATGAAGTAAACCAGTTATATATACACACACATATATGAACAGCTGTATGTAACGCACCACACTAGAAATATTGAACAACAAGGTGAGGGCTATGAGTTAGTTTGCAGCCCCAGGTGCAGAATAAACCAAGAGGGTCAGGTGTCAAAGAGACCAAGAGAAGGGTTTTGTGTGAGAATATGGGCATCTGACAAGGGCCCGGTGCCCAAGGGCACAGAGAAGGGACCCAGAATGTCTAGCGAGTGGAGAACAGTGGGAGCAGGTGCTGGGTCTGGCCTTGCCACATTCTCCCCTGAGTTCAGGGCCCACTTGTAGGTGGGAGCTGGGTTTGAGGTCACGTGGTGCAGACCAGGGGTGCTCCTGTCACATTATGATGCATACTTCATCCCCACATGTAAATGCCTTTTCAGAATTCACCAAAGTTTTGGAAGGCCTATGGCACATCGATGGAGGAGACACTACAGTGAACCCTAACAAGTTCTACCATGTCTTTAAAGAGGCTGTACCTTACTTCAGTGGATACAGGTGTGAACGACATGAAATTATTTGAACACCAAATGCTGGTCATGTTTTTGATGTTACTACAATCACATTAATCACAAAGCATGTCCAGAAGAATATAGCATGTACGATTTTAGTGTTACATTGTTGAAGCAGGTAGGAAACAAACTCTCTCATGCGCACTTACAGTCAGCAAGATGCTCAGGAGTTTCTGCGCTTCCTTTTGGACCGTCTGCATACAGAAATCAACCGCCGGCCTCCACAGCATCCCACCAACACTAATGTTACTGAGGCCAACTGCAAGCTACTTGGGTATACAGAGAAAACATTTACGATCTAAAAGAAACATAAGTGATTAACTCAATGTGAAATCCAATGTTAAACAAATTTACCAGACTTTCAGAGGAAGCGTCTGCTATGTGGAAGTGGCATCTGGACAAGGACGACAGTATAATTGTAGGTAAGCATTGTTGATATCTAAACATTTTCATGCCAAAATTTTAACATATCAGTTTGATATGTGTTATAATAAATGATATCTATCTATCATGACAACACAAGACTAGGAGCTTTCCAAGGGCCATGTGTTAGCCAATGGCAGTGTGTGCAAGTGTTTTTATATTAGAGGAAGAGCATATATTCAAATATGATCACTTTATTTTACTTGCTCGCCATAGCATGGGTGGTCGTATACACATCTGCAGTCTCTTTCTTCATTCTTGTATGTTCTCTCTCATTAAAGATTTGTTCTCAGGTCAGCTTCGCAGCTCGCTGCACTGCTCCATCTGCTCCCACTATTCCAACACCTTCGATGTGTTCTGCGACCTGTCCCTGTCTATTCCAAAGGTATTGCACTTACTCTTTTATGCTTACGTACATGTACAGTCCACAGTTTTTACCGGTTGTTTCACCCCTACTTTCTTCCTTTAGAGCGGAGAGTCTAGATCAGTTGTTACCCTCAGAGAGTGCTTGGATTTGTTCTCACAAGAGGAAAAACTTGACAAAGAGAATTCACCTGTATGTATGATATGTATGTATGATATTCAAGTTTGTTTGCCAGACACTATGTGTACACTTATGGAGCTTTATTTTGTGTGCTAGATGTGTGAGAGATGTAACCGTCGCACAGAATGCATAAAAAGTCTAACTATACAGAGATTCCCCAAAATCCTGGTCATACGTATCCTTCACATGTTATCCTGTCATTGTTCACAGAACTGTTATAATATTAGTAATGGATGCTGCATATTTAAGTGCTATGTGCTAAAGTGTTAACTTTAACCCACTGTCTCAGACTTAAAGCGGTTTACTGTATCGAGGTACTCAATCCACAAAAGCAGAGTGCCAGTGTCATTCCCTCTTACTAATCTGGACCTGGGACCATTTGGACCAGTTAACTGTGGTGAGTATATGGAACATTTATATACTGCTCAAAAAAATAAAGGGAACACTCAAATAACACATCCTAGATCTGAATGAATGAAATACTCTCATTGAATACTTTGTTCTGTACAAAGCTGAATGTGCTGACAACAAAATCACACAAAAATCATCAATGGAAATCAAATTTATTAACCAATGGAGGCCTGGATTTGGAGTCACACACAAAATTAAAGTGAAAAAACACACTACAGGCTGATCCAACGTTGATGTAATGTCCTTAAAACAAGTCAAAATGAGGCTCAGTATTGTGTGTGTGGTCCCACGTGCCTGTATGACCTCCCTACAACGCCTGGGCATGCTCCTGATGAGGTGGCGGATGGTCTCCTGAGTGATCTCCTCCCAGACCTGGACTAAAGCATCCGCCAACTCCTGGACAGTCTGTGGTGCAACGTGACATGGTGGATGGAGTGAGACATGATGTTCCAGATGTGCTCAATCGGATTCAGGTCTGGGGAACGGGCGGGCCAGTCCATAGCTTTAATGCCTTCATCTTGCAGGAACTGCTGACACACTCCAGCCACATGAGATCTAGCATTGTCCTTCATTAGGAGGAACCCAGGGCCAACCGCACCAGCATATGGTCTCACAAGGGGTCTGAGGATCTCATCTCGGTACCTAATGGCAGTTCAGGCTACCTCTGGCAAGCACATGGAGGGCTGTGTGGCCCTCCAAAGAAATGCCACCCCACACCATTACTGACCCACTGCCAAACCGGTCATGCTGAAGGATGTTGCAGGCAGCAGATCGCTCTCCACGGTGTGTCCAGACTCTGTCATGTCTGTCACACGTGCTCAGTGTGATCATGCTTTCATCTGTGAAGAGCACAGGGCGCCAGTGGCGAATTTGCCAATCCTGGTGTTCTCTGGCAAATGCCAAGCGTCCTGCACAGTGTTGGGCTGTGAGCACAACCCCCATCAGTCTACGTCGGGCCCTCATACCATCCTCATGGAGTCAGTTTCTAACCGTTTGTGCACACACATGCACATTTGTGGCCTGCTGGAGGTCATTTTGCAGGACTCTGGCAGTGCGTCTCCTGTTCTTCCTTCCTTCCTAGCGGTCCTGCTGCTGGGTTGTTGCCCTCCTACGGCCTCCTCCACATCTCCTGGTGTACTGGCCTGTCTCCTGGTAGTGCCTCCAGCCTCTGGACAATACACTGACAGACAAAGCAAACCTTCTTGCCACAGCTCGCATTGATGTAATATCATGGATGAGCTGGACTACCTGAGCCACTTGTGTGGGTTGTAGATGCTACCACGAGTGTGAAAGCACCACCAACATTCAAAAGTGACCAAAACATCAGCCAGAAAGCATAGGTACTGAGAAGTGGTCTGTGGTCCCCACCTGCAGAACCAATCCTTTATTGAGTGTGTCTTGCTAATTGCCAATAATTTCCACCTGTTGTCTATTCCATTTGCACAACAGCATGTGAAATTGATTGGCAATCAGTGTTGCTTCCTAAGTGGACAGTTTGATTTCACAGAAGTTTGATTTACTTGGAGTTATATTGTGTTGTTTAACTGTTCCCTTTATTTTTTTTTGAGCAGTGTATATCAATTTTTACAGTGGAGAATTATCTCAAAGCAGTTTTACAATTTTAGATTATCTTCTAATATCTAAGGCCAATCCCAGATTAAGCAAGCCTAGTGCAACAGTTTTAGGGAAATACTCCTCAAACGTTATAAGGAAGAAACCTTTGGAGGAACAAGACTCAAAAAGGGACCCATCCTCCTTAGGTGGCTTAAATGATAAATGTAAGAATGAAACTAATTGATCTAGTCAAATAAGTCTGTAGTAATAGTTCAAAAAGCAGTTAAAAGAAATATTGAATAAAATAACGTAAAAAATATTCATATCAGCATGATTGTTTTGTTATATTTCACTGAACTCAGAACCTGAATTATAAAAGCCTAGTTGTTCAACTCACATTCCATACACTCTATGACCAAAGGTATGTGGACGCCTGAAACATCACATTCATGTTTGCATTAATATGGACACAGCCTTCAGTCTTCTGGAAAGGTTTCCACAGGATTTTGGATCAAGACAGAAATAAGAACACGTGCTGATGTGGGGCGAAGAGGTCTGCTTTCAGATCCCTTCACATTCCTGTTCATCCCATACGTGTTGGATATGGTTGAGAAAAGTGACATTTTCCACACCAAATTCAGCAAACTACAGAATTGGCTTTCCCCAAACCACTGTCACAATGTTGAAAGCACAAAATCATAGCTACAATAGCATTAAGGTTTAAACTCATTGGAACTAAGGGACCCTTCCCAAACTGCCCAAAAATATACAAGACAAAACTATACATTTACAGATGGATCAGACTGAGATCTGAGTAATTTGAGCCCAGTCAACACCTTGAAGTCTTTGCCATGTTCCTCAAACCATCACTTATCAATTTTCACTGGGTATCTGAGCATTATTTTGCTGAAAGAAGCCACTGCCATTAGAGATATATACAGTACTGTGCACAAGTCTTAGGCCACCATTAGATTAGACATACCATTTTTTTTGCAATGGTATAGTGACCATATATAACTGTTTCTCAGTCTTTTTATTAGAATGCAACCAGAAAATACAGAAAAGTTGCATGCAGTATTAAAAACCTTATAGAAAATCTGAAAAAAAAAACCCAGCTTCTATAACATTCAGTGGAAAGTATTTAGTGTGACCTCCCCTTACACTTTAGTAATAACAGCAATATCAGCTTCATAAGGAGGCTGATCCTTCTACAGTCTACAACTTGATCAGGAATGGTCTTTTTGAATGGGTAGCAGCCAAGAAACTAGTTTTAGAAAGGGTGAAAGGCTAAGATCACAAAGCTCAGAAAGATTGGAATGAAGATCAGTGGGAAAGACAATTATGGACAGAATTTTGGGTAGCATCAATATGTTATATATCGTCATTATACCATTGCTAAAACTACAAATATAATGGTGGCCTAAGACTTTTGCACAGTTCTGTGGTAGATATACTTAAAGATGCAAATATTGCACACTACTCAGTTCTTGCTTGATTACTTTCTGTGAAATGAGAATATTGTGTTGATTACATTTTTAAACAAGCCTATTCCTTTAATGGGCTTTACTTTGTTTATGGTAGATATACTTATCCGGCTTTAGGTAACAGAGGTGTATTAATGTGTGTTTAGGCCCAGTGCTGTATGATCTTTATGCTCTTTGTAACCACACCGGCACTGTGAACATGGGTCACTACACAGCTGCCTGTCAAGAAGATGGGGGCTGGTGTTGCTACAATGACTCGTGGTGAGTGGAGACACTTTTTCCATAGCTCTGCCAGTTGTGGTGTGAACTCTTACAACAATTTCGAATTAATTTGTGAAATATATAGCAGGTGTTTGACATTTCAAATATAAATGAATGAGCTTCCACATAAATAAAACCTGATTAAAGATTGGTTTGTAAAGCCATACAGTTACACAATAACCCTGTCATGATCCGAATACAGAGGGGGCAAGGGAGGCAGATGTAAATGTAAGTGTGTGAACTTTACTTATAGTGGGCGTAGTGGCAAACTCAGTGTATGCAAGACAACACAGAAATACACACTATTACAAGAAACAGTGCTACACGCTAATTCTAACAAACATGTGCTATTCAGACAGACAAAATGCAAACTGTCATAATGCTAAATGACGCAGTGCAACCCCAAACAGACAAATGTGCAAATGCAGTGCAAATACAACAATACAGTACACAGTGCCAAAGTACTGTACAAAGAACACATACTATAGCTATAGCAATAACTAGCCTATAGCTATACAGTGAGACCATGTGTTACACAAACATTGCTAACACTGATGCTACAAAAGGAGGTTAAGCGAACACATAACATGACATGAAACAAAACCAGGACCATTCAAACCTGACATGGAGCATGGCGAGAAAACAGGAGCTGAGAAAACCAGGGTAGTGCAACAAGACCAGACCTTGAAGTGAAGGCAGAGTATTTATAGGTAAGGCACTGTAAGTGGCAACAGCTCCACCTGCTGTGGAAAGGGAAAAATGTCAGAGGAGAGCCATGTAGGGTGATATGGCTCTCCAGCACATGGCATCCTAACACTTTCTAGGTCTTCATTGAATTTTAACATGTTTGTTTCACAGTCATTCCTGGATTTATATAAGACTGAAGGCAAATAATAATTAAGACATAATGCATTATAGATGCTGCTATGATTTGTTGTCCTTCTTTCACAGTGTTACCCAGTTATCTGAAGACCAGCTTCAGTCCAGTCAGGCATATCTTCTGTTCTACAAACTTAAAAACAATAGGAAATGAGCTCCTTTTACGAGACTTTGAGGAGATGACTTTCACTTGCACACCCAAAGAAGAGGAGTTTCAGTGTCTGTGCCCTTCACCAAAAATTCAAGGACATAAGGAAGGAAATCTGTAAAATGTTACCTCATCAGAATACATAAATGTATTGAAATACTGAACTGCCAGCAAAGCTTTTTATGTGTTACATTTTTTTATTATTATTATTATTATTTTAAAGAGGTTATTTTTGTATTACTAGGCCACAGTCATTGCTATTTTCCCAAGAGCAATTTACCCCTTTGCAGGAAATACAGCAGTGACTCTGTATTAGCCTAAAATGCTGGACTATAATCAAGCTTGACAATTTCCACTTCACTTCTGGATTATATGCTATAAAATTGTGTAATGGTAACTGACACCAGACAGCTCTTACACATTTTGTTATAGTGTTGTTTTGCATAACTTGGAAACTGAAAGCATCTGGAGAGAAAAATAAGTTAGGATGATGTAAGCATTGGCTTTCACCTAATACTCAGGGGTCTTAAATCAGTATCAATTCTGAAATCGGAAAATAATTACATAGGTTTGTCTCTATTGTTTAATAACGTGCATATCTTTTTGTAGACTGTTTTATAGTGAGTGCAAAGGCACATACTCATATGGCTTGGATGAAGTATGACTTTGTATGTAATAACATATTTAAACCTGCTAAAAATGAAATACGGTGTCACCTCCTTTTGATCAAAGTTCCATTAAAATCTTTTTTCCCCCCTTCTACTTCTACTTATTGGTTGCAGCATGGCAGCACAAGTAGTCAGCATTGGTGCTTCACAGCTTATGGTCCGTACTCAGGTCTAACTAGTTTAGTTTTATTACCTACAGTTCTGATGCTAGAGATTATGATGAATTGCAATAGAGTATTTTGGAATTATTTAATATAACTACTACTTGCTAATTTCTACTGCAATTTCCTTACTTCATTTTTGTACTTTACAGTATTTAAGTTTACAGTATATGCTACAAAATTTGGATTTATTTGTTTCTTTATTTTAGGGCTGTCAGAAGATTAAAATATTCCCTGGATCATTTTAAATACAACTCAATACTATGAGTCCTTTACAGGGTCAAGCGGCAAAAATGCTAATAGCAGCATTAGAACAAATCTTGTTGTAAATGTAAAAATGTTTAATTTAATTTTTTTGTTAGTTTAAATATCTTGGGTACATTTTAAAGCAGTCAAGAGAAGTGGTTGTGTGTGTTCAGCACAATACTTACACTCATCTCAGATGCAGACATTGCTCCAGACACTTGCCTGTCCCCCAACACACAGATTATAATAGGAATACACTCACCAACCAGTTTATTAGGTACACCTCCATGTATTCTCCATTAATTTTCCATTTTATCAGTTCCATTTACCCTATAGAAGCACATTGTAGTTCGATGATTACAGACTGTAGTCCATCTGTTCTGTAATGGTCAAAATGGTTAAAAAATCCATCCAAAAATTCCACAAATGCAGCCAAGCCATCAATCTGTGATGGTCTGGCATGTCTAATCTTTTATACCATTCTAACATATGCATTTACAGAATGGGTTTTGTTTCTTTTAATCCCTTGATTTTGGGTTATCACGGTTTATCAAAAAAGGTGCATATATTTCAACTAAGTGCGCTATGTTTCTATTATCTTGGGTCTTGGGCCTTGTCCCACTTCTAAGAAAAATATTATCAACACTTTTCCCATAAACCTTAGAACTTATGCTACACTCACAGTGACCTCTTCAATAACACCTGGCTAAAATTGTTTCGCACATATGTTCTCCCTACATTAAGTATCTTTTTGCGTGTTTTCCATCGGGGTTGTTTCTAGCCTCCTTGTCATACTGGGGCACACATGGAGATTAGTGTGGCACAGCTGTACGCGTCTGCTTGCCAAATAGTTTTAGTGGTACAGCTGTGCTTAAAAAATAAGCATGTTAAACACTAAATGTGGATGTTACTCTGCCATGCATGAGCAATGAGACAAATTAACTCTAAAGAATGCATTATTAATTGCATTAATACTGTTCATGCTAATGTAACTGATGCCTTTGCTTTGCATGTACTTTTGGTTGGTTGGTTATACAGTTGCCAAAGTGGCTAGCCTAAACTAATACTTTGTTGTATCTGTTCCAAATTTGGGATTTAGCTTTACAAGTCCCTGGTGAAACATAAAATGTACAGCATGGATAATTTTCAATCACCAGCATCCACACACACATTATACACCCTAAAAATAAAGGCGTTTTTTGTTTTTTCGACTTTTTTTTCTGTATTTAATCTTCCCAAATGGAACCTAAATGATGAAAATGGAAGCCTGGAGGTGAATAAATATGTTTGTCCAAATCTTTGCTTCAATTTAAGCCCTGGATAATCAATGTAATAGTGCAAATCGCTTGAAAATGAGCTTAAATTCGGATCTACGGTAATGACAATTAATATCACAAATCAACAATTGCACCTCGTTTTCTTCAGCAAAGGAATGGAAAATAAAAATAAAGCTAGTATCGCCATCTAACGCTGCGTTTGGAGGAAAGACCTACTGTACTAGAGAGTTCACCCCTATACTTGGATGATGGTTTGTTCCGTTACCAAGGTGCTTGGCTGAAGCGCCTCACAAAAGATAAGGAAGGCCAGCACGAGCTTTGTCAGTGTTGACAAACATGGCTCGACATCTTTAAGTATTCGTTAGAAAGTTTGTTACGTTTTATAGATCTAACTTATACCTGTAGCTAACCGGCACTGCCGTGGAAGTAGCTGAAAAAGCTAACGGGACATTTCGCTAGTTAGCTTTAGCCTTAGTTTCCTTTTCTAAATCTGTCTGGTTAGCTAGTTAGCCACCGAAAGTCCACTAACGCGCAACAGGTTTGGACGCTGAGGCTCGTTAACGCTGTGTTGCCGTAATTAATGTGTCCTTAGGCTGCGTTAACAGGTTTTTCCAAACGTCTCAGAGTTCGTACAGTTTCATGAGCAACAGGTTTTTCCTAATGCTTCAGTAGCCTCTCACTCCTTAATGCCATATAAGGAATGATAATGAGGAGCCAGTCTGGTTTGTCTGTCATAAATTGGAAGTGAACTCCAGGACTGTAGTCATCACAGCACAGAGATCATCTACAAGTGATGTATGGATTGCTGTTCACTTTCACCTGGCCATGGAGCAAAGGGTATGCATGAGCAATTCTGTTCCTTCACTTACAGCACTTTAATTCAGTGCAACAAACTCATTCCTTCACCTGTAGTGTCATTGCCATGACACTGAGAGTGTTGCACCAAGCTTATATCTGTTTAGCAGTGGTGGTTCTATGATGGTCATTCTTAGTGAAGCATGGGGACAAAGTTGGGTTGAGAAGTTGTGCAGACCAGCTACGGTCTCCATTATATACATACAGTCAGCTTCAGAGTTATAGGCACCCTTGGTAACGATACACAATGGTCACAGTTCGATTTGATTCAGGATAGGGATGCACCGATATTGAATTTCTTGGGCCGATAAGATAACTGATTTTTAGCAAATTATTGTGGCCGATACCGATGTTAAAAACCAATAATTTAACCTTTCTGCATTTCAAATACAGTAAATCATTTTTGCAATAAAATAAAATAATAATAAACAAAACAGTTAAATCAGGAAAAATGGTTTAATTCCGTTTGTTTTTTTTTAACCTTCCTTGAAAAAGGTAGGAAAGGTTTTTTTTTTTTTTTTTTTTTTTTTTTTTTTGGTGTCTTGAACTGGTACAGGAAGCAACAAGAACAAAGTGTGTAAGAAATCTTATGACAATAATTTAACCGGTAATTTAACCTTTCTACATTTCAAATACAGTAAATCATTTTTGCAATAAAATAATATAATAATAATAAACAAAACAGTTAAATCAGGAAAAATGGTTTAATTCTGTTTGATTTTTTAACATTCCTTGAAAAAGGTAGGAAACTTTTTTTTTTTTTTTGTCTTGAACTGGTACTGGCAGCAACAAGAACAAAGTGTGTAAGAAATCTTATGACTGAGAAGCTCCAAGAAGGAATAGAACTGCATGCATAAGTATACAGTCAGCATCATCAGATATTTTGCCTAATGAATAACAGCCAAAAGACAAAACAATGAAATATTCATATGTAAATAGATTATAAATATTGGTTATAATATCGGCTAAAATTCTAATATCGGACCGATGCCGATATCTGAAAAAAGTCCATATATCGGCAAATAGTATATCAGCCGCCGATATAGCGTGCATCACTAATTCAGGATACTGAGTTCATGATTTGATTTGATTTTTTTCTGCAGTGTAAGCAGTGCAAACCAAAGCATTGATTCCTGCAATTAAAAGAAATGACTGTAGACATGGGTTTAAAATTGTAAATAAAATGTTGTATTGTAGCTTCACCATATCTTAAATAACAAAGAAAATATTCATTTTTTTATTTCTGATAAATAACAATTCATATAATGTGTACTTTCCTTGTATAAAATTTTAAACAACAACAAATCTTTAGCCTGCTGCAGTTAAAAGAAATTAGTTCTACTAAATGTTCTACTGTAACAGTTTCAGCAAATTTAAGTATCTGTCCTGGCTTAAAATTCAAAATCAAAATAAACAAACAAGTTCAAAGAGCCTTTAAACATCCGCAATCTCAAATCCAGCTTTACCAAAGTGTTTCCGTTGCAGAACGGAAGATATTCGTAAAGAAGCATGGTGTATGATTGTGTAATTGCATCAGATGGCGTAGTTAAAAAGTAAGGCATGTGACATCATGTACAGTCGTATGAAAAAGTTTGGGCACCCCTGATAATTTTCATGATTTTAGTTTATAAATCATTGGTTGTCCAGCTCAGCAATTTCAGGTAAATATATCATATAGCAGATGAACACCGTGATATTTGAGAAGTGAAATGAAGTTTATTAGGATTTACAGAAAGTGTGCAGTAATTATTCAAACGAAATTAGGCAGGTGCATAATTTTGGGCACCCTTGTCATTTTGAATACCTTTAGCACTAATTATTGGAACACAAAATTTGTTTTGTAAGCTCATTGACCCTTGATCTACATACACAAGTGAATCCAACTATGAGAAAGTGTTAAGGTGGCCAATTGGAAGTTTTCTTTCCTCCTCTTTGCATCTTCTCTGAAGAGTGGCAACATGGGGGGGA
Organism: Ancistrus triradiatus; assembly: GCA_025084515.1. Taxonomy (NCBI): domain Eukaryota; kingdom Metazoa; phylum Chordata; class Actinopteri; order Siluriformes; family Loricariidae; genus Ancistrus; species Ancistrus triradiatus. The sequence goes on along the minus strand of JAJAGP010000960.1, from coordinate 203,668 downwards.
GCCTCAAAACAACTCTCAAATGGCCTGAAAACAAAGGTTGTTCAACATCATGGTTCAGGGAAGGGGAAAGCTCTCTCAAAGATTTCAGCTGTCAGTTTCCTCCACTGTGAGGAACATATAGTGAGGGCAATGGAAAGAACCACAGGCACAGTTCTAGTTAAGGGAAAACTCCCGAAGTGGCAGACCAAGAAAAAATCTCAGATAGGCAGAGGCGAAGGATGTGAGAACAGTCATAGTCAAGCCACAGACCACCTCCAAAGACCTACAACCTCATCTTGCTGCAGATGGTGTCACTGTTCATCGTTCAACTATACAGCGCACTTTTTGCACAAGGAGAGGGCTGTATGGGAGAGTAATGCAGAAGAAGCCTTTTTCTGCAGACACGCCACAAACAGAGTCACTTGAGGTGTGCTTACAGCACATTTGGACAATCCAGCTTCATTTTGGAATAAAGTGCTGTGTACTGATGAAACTAAAATTGAGTTATTTGGACATAACAAGGAGCGGAAAAGGAACACAGCATCCCAAGACAAACACTTGCTACCCACAGTAAAATTTGGTGGCGGTTCCATAATGCCCGCGGGACTGTGTGGCCAGTGCAGGTACTAGGAATCTTGTTAAAATTGAGGGTCGCATGGATTCCAGTTAATATCTCCAGATTCTTAAGAACAATGTTCAAGAATCAGTGACAAAGTTGCACCGAGGCCAACGACCCCAAACCCTGCTCATAATCTACTAAGGCATTCATGCAGAGGAACCAGTACAACGTTCTGGAATGGCCATCTCAGTCCCCAGACATGAATATTACTGAAAATGTGGGCTGTCCATGCTTGGAAACCATCAAAGATGACTGAACTGGAGATGTTTCTAAAGAAGAATGGTCCAAAGCACCTTCAACCAGAATCCAGACTGGAAGCTGTAGGAAGCGTTTAGCGGCTGTTATTTCTACAAAATGAGGATCTACTAAATATTGATGTAATTTTTTGTTGGGTGCCCAAATTTATGCACCTGCCTAATTTTGTTTGAATAATTACTGCACACTTTTCTGTAAATCCTATAAACTTCATTTCACTTCTCAAATATCACTGTGTTCATCTGCTATATGATATATTTAACTCAAGTTGCTGATCTGAACAACCAATGATTTATAAACTAAAATCATGAAAATTATCAGGGGTGCCCAAACTTTTTCATACGACTGTATCTCCATTTTTGCCTGTCAAGATGCATCGTTAAACCCTAAGTGCCAGGGATTATGAAATCTTGTGTTTGTGATTTTACTGGCTTAATCGTACACTGTAAAATGAGGCAAATTTAAATGAAATGTGTTATCTGGGGGCACCCGTGGTCTGGTCACAGCTTGATGGTCATTAAGCTGCCTGATGGTACCTGACGGTATAGGGCAATGGTGACTCCCCTTGTCATTCCGAAACACAGCACAGACCTTGCCTCAACAGAGGTGGGATATGAACCATGGTAGCTCAGCACTGCAAACCAGAACTCTACCATCTAGCTTATCTGCATCTGGCAAGGTTAGATTTGAATGAGTTGAATGGCAAGTGATCTTACTGCTTCCCTGGACAGACATCTGTTATGACCATTGCTTTCAGCGTGACAGCCGTGTCTAATCACTGCTACATTGTATAGTAGACTAGCGTGGTGTCACATGTTATTGTGTGGTATTGGATGTTGTTATAAGTACATGAGTATATTATTGGTAACAGTATTGGTACCTGTTTGTGCCACTGTTGCCATGGTGTGGTGCTCAAATGTAAATATGACTGGAACAGAATCTGTGTTTCTGTTTATGTTTAATAGTTTTTTTTTTATACATAGTGTTTAAGAACTCTTGGGTGATCATCCATTACTTACTCTTTCACTAGGATAAGAATACAGAGGCCATACTCCCTTAGTCATTCATCAACATGGAGAAGATTAAAGTATAGAAAAATGAGATGGATATCTATGAGATTATGGCTTTGCTTTACCTTCAAAGGTCCTGGCATTCTTGTGGATGTAACTTGACACGCACCATCTACCTAAACATTGTTGAAGACCGAGTACACTACTTGTATATTTATGTGGAACAGGAAAAATGCTATATTCATTTTCACCATGCTTCAGCTATGTAAAGATTAAGAAGTCATATGTTCATGCAGCTCACTGTAGAGCTCATGCCTGACGTCCACAATGCCTTTTGTGAAATTGCTTGTTATGCGACCTTGGTGTTGTTTGAACACCATATTATATATGTGCTTAGCAATACCATATGAGAATCTGTAGTGTACTGGTATTGACTAACTATTATTTGGTTTTACCATAACAGTATTGGTACCTGTTTGTGTGAGGCTGTGTTTGTGCCACTGTTGCCATAGTGTGGTGCTCAAATGTAAATGTGACTGGAACAGAATCTGTGTTTCTGTTTGTCTCACTGTTTAATAGTTCTTTTTAAATACATAGTGTTTAAGAACTCTTGGGTGATCATCCGTTACTTACCCTTTCACTGGGACAAGAATACAGAGACCAAATTCTCTTAGTCATTCATCAACATGGAGAAGATTAAAGTATAGAAAAATGAGATGGATATTTATGAGATTATGCGTTTGCTTTACCTTCAAAGGTCCTGGGAACCTTGTTAGAGTAGAAGATAACTGGGTCATGTTTCACTGGGTCACTGGGTCTGAAATCCACAAAGAAGGGTTTATGATGTTTTTTTTTCTTTTATCTTTTTAAGCTATGCTTAATCTTTGCAGAGAATTACCTTGAACAAACTAAGTTGCTGCACACCAAGCATTTCTTAGCTGTCCCAGATCGATGTTTATGTGTGAACAGGTTCAAGTGGCATTCTCTTTCTTGCCAAGGTAAAAACAGAGCTTGAGGAGATCTGTTTGTGCCTGGAGAAGGATGGAGTGCCTAGTGATGCCTCGCCGGATGAACGACAGTGTCATTTGTGGCGACAGCTCCAGTCCAGTGAGGGCCGCTTGGCCTTGGCCATGGAGGAACTGCAGACTCTGCGTGCACAGCAGGCCAGCGAGATGAGAGAGGTGAGCCTCCAGGTGGCAGGCACAGGACTCATGCTGGAGCATAGCTAATGATCTTCCCTTCATAAACATTTTATCATGACCATACAGGCTTGGCTCTCAAGATACAAAGCTGTTAATGAGCTGCATCTAGCAGTTGCAACACATGCTGTCAGTAATGAATGATGACCCTTTAAAAAATTTTTTTTAACTTTTGTATTCATTTTTTCTCTGTGCTACGTGATAAAAATCTATTTTAATAGACGTTGTTAAATGACCTGTTCAGGTGGAGAGCTACGTAGAGCATGTTAGAAACATGCTGGAGGAGCGCGAGTGTGTGACGGCTGAATACGAACGAGACAGTGAGGAGCTCCGTACTGAGCTTGCTCAGTTGAAGCACCAGCAAGGTAATGAAGCTCAGGGCCATGATAAAGTCATACTGACATTGATTGTAACTATGTAATGAGTATTGGCTTTCTGAAATATTGTCTGACAAAGTTTTAGATATTAAGGCCGTCTAGGCCTGTATCTGCTTCTAGTACGTAAAGGTTTTTAGAACGCACAGAATTCTTGAAACTGTTTACTGGTTCTACACATGTTCAAGGTTAGAAATCCTAAAAACAGGGGTCGTTTCCTCTGTCACAGGATCTACTCTGTGATTACACGGTCGTCCAGATCAGTTGTGTCAGTCTTTTTCTCCCTCCTCCACGGAGAAAATTACAAGCCGAATTGCCTTTTGTTTTTCACCCCACTGAGTGGTGCTCTTGCTATTTTAGTCTCGTGACCATCACCATGATGTAACAGGCAAGTGAATCAGAGACATTCTCACAAGCTACATATAGAGCCTGTTAATGTAATTGTACTGACTGTTGAGATAACTTGATTCTCCAGTCACCCCGTTTCTCCCCCCAAAAAATTATATACAGTAGATACCATAGGCTGCTTAAAGTGTCAACTTTAAGGATAGCATGTATGCAGCCATTTAGCAGATTTACATTTATGTCATTTAGCAGACACCCTTTTCCAGAGCCACTTACAACTGATCCATTCTTACAATCCAGGCAGTTGTGGGTTAAGGGTCTTGCTCAAGGTGGATTTAAACCCTGGACCTCCTGATCCATAGTCTAGTTCCTTACCTGCTTGGCTACCACAAAGCATTGCTTTATATTTAAATATTTACAATATGTGCATTTAGGTTTTTGGAAGTTTTCATGTAAAAAGGCATTAAATATGTACAGCACTATAGACATAGCTATGCTGTATGAGAAGGCCAATGTTGTAATGAACAATAAAATTATGTACTGAATTACTCAAATCAGCCATAACCTTAAAACCACTGCCAGGTGAAGTGATTACCCTTGACAGTATGATGCCCTAGGCAGTGTCCTACTTGGAAAACTTTGGTCCTGGCATTCTTGTGGATGTAACTTGACACGCACCATCTACCTAAACATTGTTGAAGACCGAGTACACTACTTGTTTTTTTATGTGGAAAAGGAAAAACGCTATACTAATATTCGCCACGCTTCAGCTAAGTAAAGATTAAGAAGTCGTATGTTCATGCAGCTCACTGTGGAGCTCATGCCTGACGTCCACAATGCGTTCTGTGAAATTGCTTGTTATGCGACCTTGACATTGTTTGAACACCATATTATATATGTGCTTAGCAATACCATATGAGAATCTGTAGTGTACTGGTATTGAATAAATAGGCAATATTACTGTAATGTTTCCCATACATTGTTTCATCTGTTGCAAACTACCATAAATTAGACTTTTTTCTTACGATTTATGATGGGTAAAATCTTTTTTCCCCACTGCAGAGGTGCGCTGTCTCTCTGTCTGTCTCTATCAACCAACCAATCCCCCCCCCTTTGCTCTTTCTCTCAAACAATCTTGTTGATTTATGAAGTGAGCTGGGAACTACGAAGCATACAGAAACTGTGAAGAGAGCATGAGGCTGTGAGAGGCAACGCATTTTACTCTGGTGTGCTGGGTTGCAAAGATTCAGTTCTTTCCATGACACCCTTTCCATTACATCATTCAGTGCTGGAGAGGATGTGGTGTTAAGGATGTGTGTCTTTTGGAAGCAATTAAGATAATTAATTTAAGGTACTCTTGGCCTAGATTTACCAAACACTTTTAAAACATCATAATTAGGCTTTGCAACTAAAGAACGGACAGAGATTGATGCCAGCATGCAGTAACAAGTAGGTTGGTCTATCCTTAACTCAGTGCAGTTTCAGAAAAGTTGCCGAACTGGGTTTTATGTACAGGTTTCTCATTTGAAATGATTATACAGTAGGGCAAAAAAGTATTTAGTCAGCCACTGATTGTGAAAGTTCTCCAACTTAGAAAGATGAGAGAGGTCTGTAATTTTCATCATAGGTACACTGCAACTATGAGAGACAAAATGAGAAAAAAAATTCAGGAAATCACATTGTAGGATTTTTAAAGAATTGAATTGTAACTCATGGTGGAAAATAAGTATTTGGTCAGCCACAAACAAGCAAGATTTCTGGCTCTTACAGACCTGTAACTGCTTCTTTAAGAAGCTCTTCTGTCCTCCACTCATTACCTGTATTAATGGCACCTGTTTGACTTCGTTATCTGTATAAAAGACACCTGCCAACAGCCACAAACAGTAAGACCCCAAACTCAACCATGACCAAGACCAAAGAGCTGTCGAAGGACACCAGGAAGAAAATTGTAGACCTGCAGCAGGCTGGGAAGAGTGAATCTTACATAGGCAAGGAGGTTCCTGTAAGTAAATCAACTGTGGGAGCAATTGTAAGACATACAAGATCACTGATAATCTCCCTCGATCTGGGGCTCCACACGCAAGATCTCATCCCGTGGGGTCAAAATGATCATGAAAACGGTGAGCAAAAAACCCAGAACCTACACGGAGGGACCTGATGAATGACCTGCAGAGAGCTGGGACCAAAGTAGCAAAGGCTACCATCAGTAACACACTACGCCGACAGGGACTCGGATCCTGCAGTGCCAGGCGTGTCCCCCTGCTTAAGCCAGTACATGTCCAGGCCCGTCTGAAGTTTGCCAGAGAGCATATGGATGATCCAGAAGAGGATTGGGAGAATATCATGTGGTCAGATAAAACTAAAATAGAACTTTTTGGTAAAAACTGAACTCATCATGATTGGAGGAAGAAAAATTCTGAGTTGCACCATACCTACTGTGAAGCATGGAGGTGAAAACCTCATGCTTTGGGGCTGTTTTTCTGCAAAGAGGACAGGACGACTGATCCGTGTTAAGAGAAGAATGAACAGGGCCATGTATCGTGAGATTTTAAGCCAATACCTCCTTCCATCAGTGAGAGCACTGAAGATGGAACGTGGCTGGGTCTTCCAGCATGACAATGATCCCATACACACCGCTCGGGCAACGAATGACTCCGTAAAAAGTATTTCAAGGTCCTACAGTGGCCTAGCCAGTCTCCAGACCTCAACCTCATAGAAAATTTGTGGAGGGAGTTGAAAGTCCGTGTTGCCCCAAAACATCACTGCTCTAGAGGAGATCTGCATGGAGGAATGGGCCAAAATACCAGCTACAGTGTGTGCCAACCTGGTCAAGACTTACAGGAAACGTTTGACCTCTGTCAATGCCAACAAAGGTTATGTTACAAAGTGTTGAGTTGAACGAAATTTATTGACGAAACACTTTTCAACAATGATTTACAATTAAATTCTTTAAAAATCCTATAATGTGATTTCCTGAATTATTTTTTCTCATTTTGTCTCTCATAGTTAAATGTACCTATGATGAAAATTACAGACCTCTCTCATCTTTCTAAGTCGGAGAACTTGCACAATCAGTGGCTGACTAAATACGTTTCCCCCCCTGTATATATATATTTATTTATATAATAAATATATTTAGCATCATATGTCTGATTTTACAAGTCTTTACCCAGGTTTAAATAGTGAAGGTGTCTTGCGTCTTGACTTTATGATCTTCTCCCTGTTAACATCTTAGCTCATAAATCACATCTGTGTTCCAGAGTGCCAGAGTAAAGAAGTGGCAGAGATGCTGGAGCAAGAAGGCTTAGCTGAAATCAGTCACAGCAGTTCCAGTGAGCAGGTGGCCTATCTGCTGGTTGAGAGAGTTACTCTGCTGGAGAGGCTGGAGGCTGCAGAGAGGAAGCTTGATACTCAGACCCTCACAGGCAACCTCAGAGAGGTCCATCTACAGGTACTACATCCTAACAAAACAGTGTAAAGAGCAGGCCAGTATATCTGTAGGGTGATATTAAGATTTCCCAGACATATCAGTATTTATGGAAGTCATGATGATAATACTCTGAAAAGGTCTCTACATTTTATATAGGGAAATGCATTCATAAATTAGGTTTTTTGAGTTCGTACTAGAGATGAACTGATCAATCAGCTGTAGATGTGAAGTGGGAACTAGAAAAGTCACTATAGAACTACAATCGTCCCCAGTTCCTGCAGTGCAAACACGCAACAAGAGGGACACTTTCTCCAAAAGTATTAAGAATTATGAAAAAGTTCCTCCGGTGTGAGTCCATATCAGTATTGTATCTGCTATTTGTTCTAAAATACAATTGCAGTCTGCTTCAGTCTTAAAATCTCTGATCTTATGTAAACAGTGATTATTTAAATACAATAATGCACTCTAAAAGTACACTGTCCTGTGTGGTGCCATTTACTACACTGTTACCCTTTTGTCATAAGTTGTGAAGTTGGATAACTGGCAGTATTTTTAAAGAATAATTTTAGAATTTAGCGTAATCGTAGTTTGTCTCATTTATTGGTTTGAAGTAAATATAAGAACCCATGTTTGTAATTTTGAGACAGACTTTAACTGTTAAGTTCTGCTTAACCAAACCTGTTCATGCTTAATTTCAGACTGTATAAGTAATACTGTAATAGAGAGTGCTACATGTGGATGGATAAATGTCTTGTATTGGATCGTGGATCAGCTCCAGGGTTAATTGCTGTTAATGTCCACCATTAGTGTGCTGATAATGAACTGTGGTTGGTAATGTGACCACTCTATTTAATGTCGATTAGGAGGAGCTGGACCATATCCGGCACACACTGGAGAAGGAGCTCAGGCAGCAAAAAGAAGTGACGCAGGTCACTAAGGAGAATATTAACAAGGTGAGGACATCACCTCAGTGGATGAGATAACTGTGATATAATATAATAAAGATGTTGATTTTGTTCATAAACAAAACATAAGCACTTTCTTTCAGAAAATATGAATTGCAGTGATGCTTGAAAGTTTGTGAACCCTTTAGATATTCCTAGATGTCTGCATAAATATGATGTAAATTATAATCGGATTATCACAAAATTCCTACAAGTAAAGAGAACCGAATTAAACAAGATGAGACCAAGATAGTATAGTCGATCATTTATCAATTGAGGAAAATGGTTCAATATTACATATCTGAGTGGCACAGTATGTGAACCTTTGCTTTTGGTGTTTGATCTGACCCCTTGTACAACAATAACTGTGACTAAACATTTCTGGTAACTGTTCATCAGTTCTGCACATAGGCTTGGAGGAATTTTATCCCTTTGCTATGTACAGAACAGCTTGGTGTTGGTTGGTGGGTTTCCTCACCTCAACTGCTCACTTCAGATCCTTCAGATTTTGACTTGGCCATTACAAAACATTAACTTTATTCTTCTTTAACCATTCTTTAGTAGTACAACTTGTGCACTTAGGGTCAATGTCTTGTGGCATGACCTACTTTTGAGTTTTTTTGATCCACAAGCTCTTGAGATTCAGTTCATGATGTCTTGGCATTTCTTGAGAATTTGCTGGTGTAAATTCAGAATTCATTGTTCCATCAAGCTGTCCTGGCCCAGATGCAGCAAAACAGGCCCAAATCTTGGTAATGCCACCACCATGTTTCACAGCTGGGATGCTAAAATACAGGGTTTTTTCTTCAGACATGGCTGGTCATTTAAACCAAAATGCTCAGTTTTGATCAAATGCACAAAACAATTTTCAAATATCCTGGCTTGTGCATGTGATATTTAGCAAACTGCAGACAGGCAGCAATGTTGCTTTTCAAGAGAAAAATTGAAGTGGTCTTTGTTGGCTGACCACTTCTTGGGAGGGTAAAAAATGGCCTTGAATCCTCCATGTGTACGCAGTCTGTCTGACTGTGGATTGGTGGAGCCCAAACTTTTTCTTTTAGAGTTTTTGTAACTTTTTCCAGCCTGATGGGCATGAACTCTTTTGCTGATGTCCTCACAAATTTCATTTGTTAGTGCCATGATACACTCACAAAAATGTGTTGTGAAGATCAGCCTTTGATAGCTTCTTGTTCTTTAAATACAACAGACTGTCCAGTCACACCTGATTATCATATCATTGGTTGAAAACACCTAATCTGAATTTCATCTTCATATTAACTGCAAATCCTGCTAGATGTTCACATTTTTGCAACTCATGATGTTGTAATACTGGGATATTTTCCTTAGTAAGTAAATGATCAAGTGTAATGATTTGGTCTCATTTGTTTAATCAGGTTCTCCTCACCCACTTTAGAACTTGTGTGAAAATCTGATGATGGTTTAGGTCATATTTATGCAGAAATATAGAAAATCCTAAATTGTTTGCAAACTTTCAAGCACCACAGTATTTCTTATAACGTACACTTTATGACTGTACATCCCTGATTTTCATCTCAAGGGGAAAGGACCCACAGCTCAGAATCCTTGGAGGAAGCTCTTTGGTGTGCACAAGGCAACACAAAAGGCGCAATGCCTTTATCCTGTATGTTTCTCCTTATCATGATTGACAGGAATGTGCAAAGGATTAGGCCTTTTCTAACTGTTAATGAAGTGATCCAAGAGCAGATTAGGCCACATTCAGCTACCCATGTATGCATATGTTGTTCATATTATCTTAAAGAACCAGTTTAAAATGTCAGCAGCTTTTAGCATGACCTTTCTAACACTGCAATCTCCTGTAGAGCTGGGTGATTTTATATATATTTTACTAAATATCTAATTAAGCAGTATGCAGTGATGATTTTAAAACTGTTTTCTGATTCAAATTAATTTATCCTGATCAACTTTTACACAATAAATTAAAGAACATTAAATTGCTCTAAACTAGGGCTGTCAGATGGCTAACATATTTACTTGCTTTCATCGCAAACTTTTACCTGTGTAAATCAGTTTTGTAATGTTAACTGCACTATTTTAATCTTAAATATTAATTTTATTCGTCACTTTTATAAGAAACAGCGTGTGTCATGAGACTATATTAGTATACTTATAGGATGGAATCTGCTTTCAAGGAGACCATACCAGGAAGTGTTTGAATTAATTTACCATGCCAATCAGCTCTGTTCCCCATTGGCTAATAGTGCACTGTATAGTGGGACTATTTTGGACATAGCCCATAACTACGGGTTCTTCACAGGGTCAAGCAGTGAGAATGTGATTAACAGCATTATAAATTTATCTGCATTATATAAAGCATTTTTGCATTGACAGCCCTGACCTATTCATATTTATCTATTTTATTACATATGTCCAGTTTCAACTCATTTTCAGCAATGGCACTTGGTAAGATTTGCACAAATGTGTAACTGAAGATTTTGTTAAGACACGCCTTCCAGTTTAGCGTGAACATACTTGCACCAATAATAGACTAGATATTAATCAGCTGATGTGTTTGAATTCAACAAGAGCTGAAGTCGTTGACTTTAATGAACTGTTGACAACATTGAATTTATTAAACCGGTGCCTGTACAACAAATAAAATGTTGGGAACTGTTTGGAAAAAATACACATTATCGCCCAGCTCTACCTTCATATCTAGCCATATGAGCTTGGATTTAAGGAAGTCTAACCAGAGGATGTTTCTGCAACTGTTAGATGTAATGGTCAGCAGCGTATGGTGTATGTCTGATTGACACTAAAGCATGTACTCTGTTCTGCTTTACTTAAGCTCCTTGATGTGGGAGTTGCATGGTGCGTACCTGCATGGCCTTCTGCTGGCTACTCCTTCTGCTCAGGCTAAATGTTTTTTTAGCATGTGAGCTGTAAGAGTGTTTTTGTCCTGCAGGCACACAGTGAGGAGCTGGAGCAGGAGCGAACAGAGAGGAATAAGCTGGAGCGGGACCTGGAGGAGGCGTCATGCAGACTCTCAATGGCTCATGAGGAAATTCGACGGCTCACTGATGAGCTAGATGTGGTTCGGAAGGCCCAGGTTGAATGTGGTATGTGGGTTTTAGGCAGCATGAATGAGAATTTGCTTGTTGTTTCCTCTTTGAGTTAGTTTTTTAAAACGGGTATGCACCATTTAACGTCCATCAGATAATATCCGTTCACTTTAATGACAGAGGTCGTAAAAATTATAGTAATTACAGTGGGGCAAAAAAGTAAAGTATTTAGTCAGCCACTGATTGTGCAAGTTCTACTTAGAAAGATGAGAGACGTCTGTAATTTTCATCATGGGTACACTTCAACTATGAGAGACAAAATGAGAAAAAAAATCCAGGAAATCACATTGTAGGATTTTTTAAAGAATTTAATTGTAAATCATGGTGGAAAATAAGTATTTGGTCACCCACAAACAAAGCAAGATTTCAGGCTCTCACAGACCTGTAACATCTTCTTTAAGAAGCTCTTCTGTCCTCCACTCATTACCTGTATTAATGGCACCTGTTTGACCTTGTTATTTGTATAAAAGACCCCTGTCCACAGCCTCAAACAGTCAGACTCCAAACTCAACCATGGGCAAGACCAAAGAGCTGTCGAAGGACACCAGGAAGAAAATTGTAGACCTGCACCAGGCTGGGAAGAGTGAATCTACAATAGGCAAGCAGGGTTGGTGTGAATAAATCAACTGTGGGAGCAATTGTAAGAAAATGGAAGAATACATACAAGACCATTGATAATCTCCTTCGATCTGGGGCTCCACGCAAGATCTCATCCCGTGGGGTCAAAATGATCATGAGAGCAGTGAGCAAAAATCCCAGAACTACATGGAGGGACCTGATGAATGACCTGCAGAGAGCTGGGACCAAAGTAACAAAGGGACCATCACTAACACACTACGCCGAGAGGGACTCAGATTCTGCAGTGCCTGCAGTGCTTAAGCCAGTACATGTCCAGGCCCGTCTGAAGTTTGCCAGAGAGCATATGGATGATCTGGAAGAAGAACACCATACCTACTGTGAAGCATGGGGGTGGAAACATCATGCTTTGGTGCTGTTTTTCTGCAAAGGAGACAGGACGACTGATCCGTGTTAAGGGAAGAATGAACAGGGCCATGTATCGTGAGATTTTAAGATTTTAAGATGGAATGTGGCTGGATTTTCCAGCATGACAATGATCCCAAACACACAGCTCTGGCAATGAAGGAGTGGCTCCGTAAAAAGCATTTCAAGGTCCTGGAGTGGCCTAGCCAGTCTCCAGACCTCAAACCCATAGAAAATTTTGTGAGGGAGTTGAAAGTCCGTGTTGCCCCAAAACATCACTGCTCTAGAGGAGATCTGCATGGAGGAATGGGACAAAATACCAGCTACAGTGTGTGCCAACCTGTGCCAACCTGTCATTGCCAACAAAAGTTATGTTACAAAGTATTGAGTTCAACTTTTGTTGTTGACCAAATATTTTATATTTAATATTATTTTCCACCATCATTTACAATTAAATTCTTTAAAAATCCTACAATGTGATTTCCTGGATTTTTTTTTCTCATTTTGTCTCTCATAGTTGAAGTGTACCTATGATGAAAATTACAGACCTCTGTCATCTTTCTAAGTAGGAGAACTTGCCCCATTGTATAATAGGAAATAAGTCTGTATTTTAACTCGAAAGCTTTTCTCAGCAGAGTGGAAGCCATTGTAACAGCCACAGGGACAAACACCATACTAATACCTGTGTTTTTGCTTGTAACCTTTGAGTATCCACAAACTTTTGGCTGTGCAGTTTACGGATCTGTAATTGATGCTTTGTATTCATGCCAGGGCCTGATTTGCAAACAGCAGGAGGAAACATGGCGTGGCTAAAACAGGGAGTGGAACAGCTAAAGCAGTGTGGTAAGAACTGTGTGAAAACCCACCAGTCCTTTACTCATCATGATTTAAACATGCTGCTTCTTAAAGTTACATGTTTGGCAGATATGATGGAGTTACAGAAGGCCAAGGAACACAATGAGAGGCTGGACAAAGAGATTTGGGCGTTGAGGGACAGAGTGCGCTCCCTTGACTCAGAAAGGAAGACACTTTTAAAAATGGTGGGCATTAATAGTTCTACTGAATGTGTTCACCTAAAACCACCTTATACCACTTTTATTTTATTTTGCAAGAGACATTGGAATTCTGCTCATGTACAGTATATTCTTGTCCATAAATTTATCACTCCGAATTTCACAAGTTTATGTCTCGTCTCCACAGATAGAAAATTTTAAGATACATCCCAGTGATGGAGGGAGACTTGAGACTGAACGTGATCGCGCTCAGTCTGTACAGGTGAAGTAGCTTGTCTTGTAGGGAATACAGTGTATTTCAGTATCACTCAAACTTTTTTGCTATGGTAGTGCTGTGTGAGTGCGCGAGAGCGTGTGCATGTGTGAGAGAGAGAGAGAGAGAAAGTGAGTGCGAGTGTGCGAGAGAGTGTGTGCGCAAGAGAGTGAGAGCGTGAGTGTGTGTGTGTGAGAGTGAGTGTGTGAGAGAGTGAGTGTGTGAGAGAGTGTGTGTGTGAGAGAGTGTGTGTGTGAGAGAGTGTGTGTGTGAGAGAGTGTGTGTGTGAGAGAGTGTGTGTGTGTAAGAGAGAGATTGTGAGAGAGTGTGTGTGTGTGTATTTGAGGGAGAGTGAATGTGTGAGTGAGTGTGTGCGAGTGGGTGTGTGAGAGCGTGCGTGGGTGTGTGAGAGCGTGCGTGGGTGTGTGAGAGCGTGAGCGCATGTGTGTGTGAGCGCGTGTGTGTGTGTGTGAGAGAGAGAGAGTGTGTGTGTATTTGAGAGAGAGAAAGAGTGAGAGTGCGAGTGTGCGCAAGAGAGTGAGAGCTTGAGTGTGAGAGTGTGTGTGAGAGAGATTGTGAGAGTGTGTGAGGGAGAGTGTGTGTATGTGAGAGAGAGAGAGTGTGTGTGTGTGTGAGAGAGTGTGTGTGTGTGTGTGTGTATTTGAGGGAGAGTGAATGTGTGAGTGTGAGTGTGTGTGTGACAGAGTGTGAGTGTGTGTGTGAGGGAGAGTGAGTGTGTGAGAGAGTGAGTGCGCGAGAGTGTGTGCGAGTGTGTACAGTATGTGAGAGAGAGAGAGCGTGTGTGTGAGAGCATGTGTGTGTGTGTGAGAGAGCATGTGTGTTTGTGAGAGTGTGTGAGAGCGTGTGTGTGTGTGTGAGAGAGAGCATGTGTGTTTGTGAGAGTGTGTGAGAGCGTGTGTGTGTGAGAGAGCATGTGTGTTTGTGAGAGTGTGTGAGTGCTAAGTGGTGTAAGTGTAACAGTGCCACTGTACGAACTAAATATATGGACTAAAGGGTGTAATGTCAATACTTTAAGGTTCTTTATACTTTTCTATATAGATTCGCAATATAGACCTGTATGTTTGAAATCTTTGCCCAGAAACATTTGACCATAATCTGAATACAAACATCCATTGTGCTGTTGGACATTAAGATAAAGCAGCAGTCTCAGCTGTTTCTGTCTGGCTTATGCTGAGTCAGAAGGGGTGGCACGGAGTCCAAACTAAATTGGGTGGCACTGACCAGTTGATGTCTGTTCTAGGTTCATATCAATGATCTACAGCATTCTGGTACACCACTAAATGATGAACAAGCTCAACTCCATAAAAGGTACTCAGCCATATTGTGCTGTTTCTATAGTTCTCATAACAAAAATATTACAGAATTATTATAAAGATCCTGCTTGAATCCCTTGTCTGTTTTGCCTTTTCTGTTAATTAACATTTGAAGCATAGACAATGCACAGCACGTTGTGGTTTACGTTGTGTGTGCGCATGTGCGCTGAGATCAGGTGCCGGAGGGAGTCTGAGGATAAGGACTGCCGTCTGCGGGAGCTGCAGAGGAGACTGCAGAAGCAGCAGCAGCTGCATGAGGAGCTGGTGGAGAGAAACGAGGAGCTGGAGGCTCTGCTGGGGGAGGCACAGAACAAAGCTAAAGAGGAACGAGAGCGCCATGAGTGTGAAGTGGAGGGCTTGCAAAGAAAGGTCAGAGACGTAGTAATGATGTGGTATGTGATGGGTCGTTACCCCAACTAATGGCTATTATTTTATTTTTATCCAGCAAGCATTTCTCTTACTGTAACAAGCAGCCAAAGTGAATGTGCATTAGCTGAGGAATGTTTTCATCCAGTCAGACTCTAGTCTCAGTTTAGTAAATTGTGTGCAAAAACTGCACTATTATTTTAGGCACCGAACAGTTTTACAGTATTTATGTTTATTTTATCTGCTTAGTGGATCAGTGGGAATCAGTATATTTTGAATTTACAAACTTTTGACTGCATAAATAAACTTGACAAACAGAAAAACCCTAAATCAAATCGATATTTGGTGTGACCACCCTTAGGTTTTAAAATGGCATCAATTCTCTTAGGTACACTAGCGTACAATTTTTTAAGGTTACTCAGCTGTTATATTTTCCCGAGCCTCTTGGAGAACCTGCCACAAATCTTCTGCAGACTGTACTTCTGACTCTTCATTTAATCCCAGATTGTTTCAGGAATGTTGAGATCAGGGCTCTGTGTTGGCCTTCTCATCTGCTTCTTGTTCTTATTTTTGCTGGATATAGTTCTGTATGACTTTGGCAATGCATTTGGGGTCATTGTCATGCTGGAGATTGAATTTGGGACCAATCAGACATCTCCCTGATGTCTCCTCCGGCATTATGGTTAAGAATCTGCCTGTACCTCTCAGGGTATTCATTTTGACCACGAACTCGATTTGCAGAAGTAGAGTCCCAAACCTGCAAGGAACTTCCACCATGCTTTGCTACTGAATGCAGATACTCTCCAGCCCTTTTATGGACAAACTGCCTTCAAAAACAAGTGTCAATTTGTCCAGATACACTACTTTGCAGAAGTTAGACGCACAGTTTCCAGAATTTGTGGTTAAGTCTTCTAGATTAGTGTATAATCTTACATCATGTCAAAAGTGAGTACAGCAACAAGATACAAGATGATGATCCTGCAAGAGCAAGCTCGTTAATAAGCTGGAGTTGTAGGGCAGACAGGTGTTTCTAGATGTGCTGTCCAAGCTCTTTTGCACAAGCACAAACAAACAGACAAAGATGAGGACAAGTGGTTGGCCACAGAAGCAGAGTGCAAAAGACCTGATGTACAACATGGTGTACTTCTATTCAAAACCAGAAAACCAGAAAAATATGTTGTTTGTCTCAATGAAGAAGACTTAAAACTGTTTATAAAACTAAAACTGATGCCTGGAACTTTTGCGGTGATGTACAAGTTGTAAGTCGCTCTGGATCCATCTGCGGATTTTGATATCAGTGGGTGGTGCTGGAACCATTCCCACGCTGAGACAGAGGGCTGAATGATATGTGTAGTTAATGTTCTGTGGTGTATTGTGTAATTAGGTTCCATCATGTCTCTTGAATAAAATAATACAAAATATCATTTAAATGGATGTGATCTTGGTTAATATGATTATTGACCTAAGCCCATTGTTTATTCAGGTTGTCCAGCGTTGCATTGATCTAAAGATGTTAAACTATTTTGGGAATTGGGAAATTCAGCAAGGAAATGCTCCTGAAAATATGTTTCAGTTTTTTATATATATATAATTTTTTTTAAATTACCTTTACAGATTACAAAACTGGAGCTGAATATGAAGAGCTCTCAGAGGCTTGTAGAAAAGAATGATCATACAAAAGAGGCTGTGTCAGAGGTGGGTTCTCTCAGCTTTAGGATTTCTCTATACAGTTTGCTTAATGGAACTCAGAATCACTGTACTTGTTAGTACACAATATTTAGAGGGTGACATGGTGGTGCAGTGGTTAGCGCTGTCACCTCATAGCTCCAGAGACATGCAGTAGGTCAGTTGCCACCAGTAAAGAGTCCAAATGTGAGTGTGTGTGTGTGTGTGCGCATGTGTCCTGCGAAGGACTGGTGCCCGGTCCAGGGTTGGGTCTGTGCTACCCTTCCATCCCTGAGTTGGATTAAGCTGGTATGGAGAGTGAGCATGTGAGTGTGAATCTTTTGGAGTAGGTTACATGAGGTTATTGATTTACTGGGATGTTGAACTGTCCTTTTGCTACTGTTACTCATGAGTACATACCAAACACTGTGGGCCAAAAGTTCTTTAAGCATTAACTAAAGCATTGCATATTTTAACCTAGTGTGTATGTTTTCTCTCATAGCTGAAAGATGGTGTCCAAGAAAGACTGGCATTCCTCGAGAGTCGCCTAGCTGAGGAGAAGGATTGGAGGAAGCAGTTAGAAGTGGACTTAGCAGTGGCCCAGTCTTCTGTCAAAAAAGAGAAACAGGTGAGGTCCTCACAACAGGAATTCACAAGAAGCAAGGATAGCCCAATGTACATTACTGCAAATATGCCTGTCATTGTTTATATTTAGTTTATGGTCTTCTTGTCCGTAGGCATCACTTAGAGAGCACGAGGAGCTGAAGAGATTGCGCATAGACGTGCAGAACTTACAGACCGTGTGTCAACATGAGAAATCCCTCAACCAGAGCCTTACACAAATTAAGGGAGAAAATGGGATTTTGGAAGAAAAGGTGATGGCATCAGAGTGTTGATTCATAACAGAGCAGTCACAGGAATACTCCGATTACCATGGATCACACTTTTTAACATGTTACTCTATAGTATGGAACAGAAAAAGATCTGTTTATTTCATTTACTTATTATGGAAGGTTAAGGGCAGTGATTGAATCACTTAATCAATATTTGTCATGACTATACATATGAAATGACTGTATAAAACTAATTTAAGCCCACATCTAGTGATGCACTGAGACTTAAATTCCTGGCTGAAACCAAAACTGAAGTTTTGAACAGACTGAGCTGAAAACAGCAAGATTTTTTATTTTTTTATTTTTTTGAATGACACCTTATTCATTGTTTTTAATTACTGATACATCACTTGAACAGTGATTACAAGTCTGTGTGTATGTATAGACTAGTGGTTGACTGATAGGGGTTTTCTAATTGCCAATGCCGAAACTTAGAGAGCAGGTTGACCAATGGCTGATATGTAATGCCATTATCACTGTTTTTTGCAACTGATAAAACGAATAATAATAGATGACACAAAATCGCTGAATCAAATTCAGTCTGTTTTTATTAAAAGTTTTATTGCTCTTAACAACATTTATCACCAGATAACAGCACCTTCTTCTGTTGGGGAAAAAATAAAACGATGTTATGGCAGTGCACATGGTAACAGCATCTTTTTGTTTTTAATCCCAGTTACGAGCAGCCAGTTGTAATGCTGGAAACACAGTTTTCATCTTCTCATAAATGGCTCCTCCCTTACTGAACTTTCTCTCAGCATTTGTTTTTAGCCACTCATTAGTCCCAGTTTATGAGCTGCAAGTTTTATTGCTGGAAAACAAAGTTTCTCTGCATTTTCTCCACGATTTTTGAATATCATTGAGAGCTTTGAGAGTGCAGATATCAGCCAATGCCAGTTACCTCAAAATGGCATTAATGGACCATGAAAATGACCATTCACATGGTTGTCATTTTGTAGGTTAATCTGCTAGTGAACAAATTGAATGTGTTTGTTTGGCTCTGAAGACCAAAGGAAACAAACAGCATTTTTACTACCTGTTAATTTTAATTACCATTAAAACGATTTAATGTTAGAGTTTGAGAACCCATTTGCCAGTGTATTCATTCCTGTCACCTATCCTGCATTTCCTTAGTGTATCCTTAACATGCTATTTAAGCACTTGAAGTGGTGAAAGCCAAGTGAAAATTTTTGTTTTTTTTTTTGCTCTCAAAGATTTGAGATTCAGTGCATCTCTCTTTATTGTGGAGTTTTGAGGGCAGTCTTTGAATTAATTATCAGTATTTAACTTGGATGTACAATTTGGCTGTATAAAACTTTTTTCATACCACAACCATCACATTTGAAATAAGTAGGGTGGCACGGTGGCACAGCAGTTAGCGTGGTGTCCTTACAGTTCCGGAGATCCCTGGTCTGATCCTGACCGTGGACTCCATCTATGTGGAGTTATCTGCATATGTGTCCTCCTTGTGTCTGTGTGTGTTTACTTTGGGTACTCTGGTTTCCTCCAACATTCCAAAGACATGCATTAGGTTAATTGGTCACTCTAAATTGGTCCAGTGTGAATGTGTGACTAACATCGATGTAATGTTGCTCCTGACATGAACAGCTTTTGGTGGAAAACTTAAGAAAACACAACACGTTTTGCCTATATACTGCCCTTCATCTTCTGTTGTAAATGAATTTCAACTAAAGTGTCCATTTTTTGTACCTGGAAATGGAAAATTCTTGTTCTTTTATATGTGCTACAGATGTGATAGATAAGAGATTAGCTTGAGAAGCAAATACTATAAATAAATACTGATAATTCTGAAGAGGATTTAGCTGCATGTCCCCTCAAACATATTAACTGTACTTGGCGGAGTCTTTCATTTGTGCACTGTTTCCTTAGGTGGCCCAGTTGGAGCGCGCTCAGACACGACTTCAAAACGACCTGGCACAGGAGACAGAGGGCAGCAGAGCGCAGGAGGAACTGAGAGAGAGCCGGGAGCAGATGGTGCAGCTTAATGCTTTAGTTGAACAGCTGAGAGCTGAGATGTCAAAACTGGAGAAGGAGCACAGCACACTCAGGTAAGGAGCTCTTCAGAATATAAGCTACTGGCTTACATGGAATTTGTTAAATTGTGCCATATACATCAATTTATTGTTCAATTTGTTGTTAAAGTGCATTTGAAAGAATTCATTCTTTGTGTGGAATGTTATAAATAAATTATAGATGAGTGTAACTATTCCAAATGTGACCCAAAATGTATTACATTTTTGTTTTAGCAATGGTGTAATGACCATATATAACATATTTTTGATGATTGTTCTAATGGTCGGCCAATTTTTATTTTATTTTATTTTATTTTATTTTTTAGGGCCGATATTGAGAGAGCAGGGTGACCAATGACCGATTATATAATGCTGATATCACATTTGTGATAACAGTATCAGATTCTTTCAGGGGAAAAAATTTAATTGTGTAAATACTTGGAAAAAAAAGTTACAGTACTGCACATGGTAACAGCATCTTTTTTTTTTTTAAATCCCACTTCCAGCTAAAAGCAGTAAGTTGTTATGCTTGAAACAAAGTTTTCATCTTTTCACAAATTGCCCCAATCTCCTTGAATCTCAGCATCTCTTAGTCCCAGTTTATGAGCTGCAAGTTCTAATGCAGGAAACAAAGTTTCTCTGCATTTTCTCCACTATTTTTGAATATCGGCCTCATGTGTACAGATATCAGCAGATGCCGATTATTTCAAAATGGCATTAATCGGCCCGATTAATTGGTCTATCGCTTCATTGCACCCAAAAATTTCAAACGTAGATTTGTCCATAATACTCTTTTCCACAGATTCCAGTCGTTGTGAGCTTTAGCACATCTTAACCTTTTTGCCCTGTTCCCCTTCTGAAAAAGCGGTCTCTTGACTGGCACCCTTACAAAAAGCCTATAAAAAAGACTGTAGAAAAGGGTCAACTTAGCCTCCTGGGTGAAGCTGCCAGCTGCTGCTGTAGCTTAAGTGTAATGGGATGTCACACTAAATACTTCCCTCTGTAGCCTATAGAAGCTATTTTCAGATTTATTTTAGTATTTTAATACTGCATAAAAATATCCTGTATTTTGTTATATTCTAATAAAGAGACTGAGAAATAATTATATATGGTCATTATACTGTTGCTAAAACAATGATATATCTAATCTAATGGTGGCCTAAGGTTTTTGCACTATACTGTGTATGTAAGTCATGTAAAAATCTTCAGTGAGAGGATGTAATGGAGGTGGAGGCCCTGTGGTGTGTGTTAGGGATGAGATGAGAGAGAAGCGCAAGCAGGTGATGGAGCTGCAGGCCGAATTAAGCATCAGAACTGAGGAGCGAATGCAGGCTGACGGCGAGTCGAAGCGACTCGGTCTAGAACTTCAGCTCATGAAAGAACATCTCCATGCCGCCACGCAGGACAGAGCACCTGACCCTAATCCCAAACCTGCCAGAGAGAATGAGGCTCTCAGCCATGTAAGACTCTTACCACACTGCCTGGGTTGAAAAAGATGTTACATTCCCTTTCAGTGGCAATGTTTGAACACTGTGTGGTCTTAGTATGGTTGGTCCATCTGCTGCTTGTTGATGTTCTGCTTTCCCAGATGACGTGTGTGCAGTCAGAGATGAGTAAGCTACATTCCACCCTGGATAAGGAGAGGCTTGTAACCACTCAGCACCAGCTGACCCTGCAGGCTCAGATCAGTGAGGCCCAGGCCCGTGTCAAGGTCAGCCTTGTTATCATTGTACACACTAGGGATAGGCAGGAATACTTGCAGGTGACAGCGATGATTGATCATGATAATAAAGTTTTGTAAGTCAATTATATACAGTTTGAATACATTATAGACTTTTAAATGTCTAGCTGGGGTGTAGACAGAAGGTAGCAAAAAGTGATAGGGCCAAGTAATGCCATTTTGAACCCATATCTGCGCTTATATCGGCCGACATATCTATCCACTATTCAATAGTAGTGGAGAAAATGCAGAGAAACTTTGTTTTCCTGCATTAGAACTTGCAGCTCATCAACTCGGACTACTGAGTGACTAAAACAAAGAGATGCTGGGATTCATTGAGGGTGGGGCCACTTATGAGAAGATGAAGACTGTTTCCAGAATTACAACTTACTGCTTTTAACTGGAACTGGGATTAAAAACAAAAACATGATGATACCATGTGCACTACTCTAACAATATTATTTTTTGCAAGCATTTACACATTTACATTTTTTCCCAGAAAGAATGTGATGCTGTTATACATGTTGTAGTTAAGCAATAAAACTATTGTGTTTTTATTTATAAAAAACACAGAGTGCAAATGGAGACAGTGCATTAATATCTTACATAAATGTTCATTTAAGTTCAGCAATTTGGTGTCTCAATTATTGTTATTAGTTTAATCAGTTGCAAAAAAAAAAATTGTGATATCGGCATGTTATTTATCGGCCATCAGTCACCCTGCTCACTAAATATCGACATCAACCATTAAAAAACCCTTATCGGTCGACCACTAGTAGTAAAGGCTGTGTCAGAATTGTACTTCCGGAAAAAGTTTTCAGTATAGAAAGACTGCATGTGGACTCTTAGGATGTGTGCATGCATGGCAGGTTTGGTGAGATTAAAATGAACCCTGGTGAGATTGCTCCGTTACATTTGAACAAGTACCACTGCCGTCCAAGACTTTATGTGTACCGGACAAGCAGACCGAGACCCCTGAAAAGGTGGTCTTATTTCACTGCAGTAATTCAATGGAGACATCTAGTGAATAACTCACAGCTAAACACTGTTATTTAAGTACATAAGCCTTTATCATGTATTTGATGTCAAAAATATTGAGAGCACATAAAACAGGTTTTTGTGATAACAGATTTCTGGCTATTTTCCTCTGACCTCTGGCATCATCAAGGCATTTTTGCTTACTGGATATTTTCTCTTTTAGGAATCATTCTCT
Source organism: Ancistrus triradiatus (assembly GCA_025084515.1). Taxonomy (NCBI): domain Eukaryota; kingdom Metazoa; phylum Chordata; class Actinopteri; order Siluriformes; family Loricariidae; genus Ancistrus; species Ancistrus triradiatus. Next base: position 180,941 of record JAJAGP010000960.1, on the reverse strand, counting down.
GTAAACCATAGAGAGTGATGTCCATAAAAATCCCAGTAGATCATCTGTTTCTGAAATACCCATACCAGCCCATCTAGCACCAACAACCATGCAATGTTAAAGTCACTTAAATCACATTTCTTCCCCATTCTGATGCTCATTTTGAACAGGTCGTCTTGACCACATCTACAAACCTAAATGCATTGAGTGTCTGCAGTGGGTGTCTGCTCTGTGGCATTTGCGTTAAGGTGCAGGACGTTTCATTTACTGTACTGACTGTTTCTCTGTCTTTTGGCACATCCAAATCCTTAAGGACTGGTCATTATCAGCTATATCTTCCAAATTGAAATCGAAATGTTTAAGGCCAATAGATTTCATAACAGTCTTTTACTTGTGTATTTATAACATTGCTACTCTGGCTGGCGTCACTGCTAGGTTACACGTGTATGTCCCGGAGTAATACTTGAAGAGCTTCAGTCAGAGTGCCACACGTGTGGTACTTGAATGGTGGTCAGGTACTTGAAAGCTCAAATATACAATCTGTATTGCCACTCAAAAGGCTGTGTTATACTTTCTTGTATTTTTATTCTGTTCCGTTTTAATTTCTGTTCTTAGGCTCAAGACTCTGTCTTGCAGCAGAAGGGAGAGGAGAACAAGCAGCTAAAGCAGGACCTGCAGAGGACTCAGCATCTTTTCACTTCAGCTGAACGAGAGCTGCGCTATGAGAGAGAGAAAAATCTCGACCTTAAGAGACACAATGCACTAATAGACCAAGAGAAGATCAAGGTAATTAAAAAAAGAAAGCACTTTGCTGGAGAAATTGTGGAAATCAAAATGCAAATCACCATATTTTCTGGGATTGCCCTGTTATTAGACGTTTGGAAAGGAATATATAAAGGCCCGCAAGAAACCTTTAACTGCGAAATATCTTTAAAATGCAAGACCGTATACTTTGGATATATACCTCAAACATGCTTGATAAAGGACAAATATTTAATGAATCTACTACTGGTAGCTGCTAAAAAAGCCCTTACTAGGAAATGGTTGAGAGCCCAACTTTAAATATATGGATGGAAATTGTAATGGACATAATAATATATAAATAACAGCGTTTGTTAATCATGAACTAGAACAATTTATCTCCTATTGGGAAAAGTGGATCAATTATATAACAGCCCATGGACTTCATTTAATTCTTGTAAACTGATGTTTATATTATACGCATGAGATCGCTCCTTATTGTATATAGTTCTTTTTTCTGTTCTTTTCTTTGTATATCTGAGAGATAACAGTCCATGATCATGGAACAGAATGGTTGATATGCATGTATGTATGTACAGTGGGGCAAAAAAGTATTTAGTCAGCCACTGATTTTGCAAGTTCTCCTACTTAGAAAGATGAGAGAGGTCTGTAATTTTCATCATAGGTACACTTAAACTATGAAAGACAAAGTGAGAAAAAAAAATCCAGGAAATCGCATTGTAGGATTTTTAAAGAATTTAATTGTAAATTATGGTAGAAAATAAGTATTTAGTCAGTAACAAAAGTTCAACTCAATACTTTGTAACATAACCTTTGTTGGTAATGACAGAGGTTGAACGTTTCCTGTAAGTCTTCACCAAGTTTGCACACACTGTAGCTGGTATTTTGGCCCATTACTCCATGCAGATCTCCTCTAGAGCAGTGATGTTTTGGGGCTGTCGCTGGGCAACACGGACTTTTAACTCCCTCACAAATTTTGGGGGGTTGAGGTCTGGAGATTGGCTAGGCCACTCCAGGACCTTGAAATGCTTTTTATTTAGTCACTCCTTCGTTGCCCAAGCGTTGTGTTTGGGATCATTGTCATGCTGGAAGACCCAGCCACGTTCCATCTTTAATGCTCTCACTGATGGAAGGAGGTTTTGGCTTAAAATCTTACGATACATGGCCCCGTTCATTCTTCCCTTAACACGGATCAGTCGTCCTGTCCCCTTTGCAGAGAAACAGTCTGGCACTGCAAAATCTGAGTCCCTCTCGGCGTAGTGTGATACTGATGGTAGCCTTTGTTACTTTGGTCCCAGCTCTCTGCAGGTCATTCATCAGGTCCCTCTGTGTAGTTCTGGGATTTTTTCTCACCGTTCTCATGATCATTTTGACCCCACAGGATGAGATCTTGCGTGGAGCCCCAGATCGAAGGAGATTATCAATGGTCTTGTATGTCTTCCATTTTCTTACAATTGCTCCCACAGTTGATTTATTCACACCAACCTGCTTGCCTGTTGTAGATTCACTCTTCCCAGCCTGGTGCAGGTCTACAATTTTCTTCCTGGTGTCCTTCGACAGCTGTTTTGGTCTTGGCCATGGTTGAGTTTTGGAGTCTGACTGTTTGAGGCTGTGGACAGGTGTCTTTTATATACAGATAACAAGGTCAAACAGGTGCCATTAATACAGGTAACGAGTGGAGGACAGAAGAGCTACTTAAAGAAGAAGTTACAGGTCTGTGAGAGCCAGAATTATGGCTTGTTTTTGGGTGACCAAATACTTTATTTTCATGATTACAAACATGATTTACAATTAAATTCTTTAAAAATCCTACAATGTGATTTCCTGGATTATTTTTTTTCTCATTTTGTCTCTCATAGTTGAAGTGTACCTATAATAAATTACAGACCTCTCTCATCTTTCTAAATAGGCGAACTTGCACAATCAGTGGCTGACTAAATACTTTTTTGCCCCACTGTATGTGTATGCAGGTGTAGGTATGTGTATATGTATAGACGCACAAAGCATATGATACATGCATTGTACTGTATGTAAATGTGGTCAATAAAATATAAATTACAAAAAAAGAAAGCACAATAAATGTAATATAAAGATTAGAACTGTCACACAAATTATTTAATTACTTGGAATTTTCTTGCTCATATTTGATGCTAAAGAAAGAAAAGTTTTTTCTTAAAAAAACACTACTTAGCCATACGAGTGGACAATATGAGCTTCAACAGAACTCTGTTGTTATTAGCTGTGTGCAGAACTGAAGCAGGCCCAAGCCAAAGTGTTGCAGCTGGAGGCCAGTTCTGCAGCGCAGGCAGCAAATGTGGAGCAGCTGCAGCAGAAAGTCAGAGATCTGGAGCTCGAATTGGCCAGAAGCAGCCAGAACAGACAGAACAGCAGCAGCCTCAGAGAGGAGCTCAATGCTGAGAGAGCACGAGTTATTGCTGCTGACAAGAAGGTTAGTGATATGGGTAGTGTTTTAGAAATGTTTGTGGCACAAGACAAGTGTGAGTACTAGTGTGGTAATAGATGTGGGTTATAATTCAAGCTCAGCTAATGAAGTACTTTTGTGACATACCAGTTAAGATAAATCCTTATTTCTGTTCTCAGAACAGTTAAAAACTTATATTAAGCAATCAGATCAGAGAACGTTGATGGACTGCTGTATGCCTATGGTGATTTGTTAGAAATAGATCTGTGGAAATTAAACAGTACCTGAAGGAACTTCATGCTGATTTGAAACAAAAATATGCACATTGTTCAAAGTCCTGAATTGTGTAGTGGTGCAAAGTGATCTGTCTTGGCTACCTGTGTAGATCATTATTTCTCTTTATAACCACCTTACTGTGGAAAGGAGACCGCTTGCATCAGCTAATGGCTGTGGAGCTTTTACAAACTCCTTATATTAACTCGGCAGCACTCAGCCTTCCATCTTCCTTGTTTTTATTTGACCTCTGAGCTGTCACTAAATAGGCTGGGTGATAAGAAGTGCCAAATGTTATTTAATGCTCTTTTTGAATCTTTTCTGCTGTTATAATAAAAGCTGCCTCAGCTGTTTTTAAAATTGGACCCTATACACAGCTTTTCATTATTTTGTGGTATCCAAAAATTCCCTACAATAAAAATGTTGAAGTCGTGACATACCACTACAGAAAAAAAAGAAAAAAAACCCCAAACAAACAAAAAACATTTCTGCACATTTCCCCAGACCCATGACATCACCCACCACATGCATGGCCCCTGCACTGATGGAGGAGGGCTGTAGGCTAGTGTAGGAATGGATGATCTGGCAAAACCAGTGGTGATATTTTGAACTAATTTGTAACAGAATTTCACAATTCCACACTAATAGAATATTTTAAACAAACTACAATGGTGATTGAAAGTTTGTGGAGCCTTTAGACTTTTCTGTTTCTGCGTAAATTTGACCTAAAACATCATCAGATTTCACAAAAGTCCTAAAAGTAGATAAAGAGTACCCAGTTGAACAAATGAGACAAAAATATTATACTTGGTCAGTTATTCATTGAGGAAAATGATCCAATATTACATATTAGTGAGTGGCAAAAGTATGTGAACCTCTAAGATTAGCAGTTACTTTGAAGGTGATTAGAGTCAGGTGTTTTCAATCACTACGATGACAATCAGGTGTGAGTGGGCACCTGATGATGTTTTAGGTCATGTTTATGCAGAAATGTAGGAAATTCTGAAGGGTTCACAAACTTTCATGCACCACTGTAGTAAATTGCACTTCCCAACAAAATGTAAACAGATGAAAACAGTGAACATCACCGCTATTTTCTAGGTGTCCATTAACAATATCTTAACAATAATATAAAAATGTATGATTCTGAGGTCTGGCTTGACCATAGATCAGTAGTGGTGGAATAAAAACAGATTTTGGATTCTGTTACCTCTCTGCATTGTGTAGAAAAGAGGAATTGCTGTGTTGGAAATGAACGAGAATCATCTATTTATATATTTATTTAAAACACTTCTTATCGACCATTTTGTTAGGCAGTATCCTTGACCAGGTGAAATGTCACGGCATCAATAATGATTGTGAAAGTCCTTTGTTATTGTTGTTTGATTCAGTGTGGTTTCTGGCTGTAGAGATGTTGCACTATCTGGCTTTTGCTGTACTTTTGGGGTGCTTTCTTCTCAGGTGGTTGAACAGGTCTGTTGTATAAAATTGAAATCAGTTCCATATATCTTATGATTATTTTTTTCAGTCATGCTACTGTGCAGAAAAAATAAACCATGTCTAAAGATCCACCACCTGCAGGTTCTTATTGCCTTAATCATGTGTATGTTAGGGTAAACACTGGACTAGTGAATAGAGTAGCGCCTGGTTGTTAAAGCACCTTGGGTTGCCACATCTGCAATTTCAGCGCAAGTAATAAAATGTGTTTAGGATGATGGTCCTCGCAAACTTTCTTTTAAGGCACACATTTGTTTCTTCACAATCGGCTGACTTTTATGGTGAGAATAAATCAGCACAGAGGAATGGACTACACGAGCTGCATCCATCCACCCTCTTTGCCGGCACAGTCAAAGGCAGATGGATGCCATTGTTACAATCTGGCCTTGTCTTTCTTAGATATGGCTAATTGTGACTGGGCAATATGCAGCCAGGCCAGAGGCACCACTGAGGGAGCCCAACACGGGTCTGTGCGGTGGTGGGTTAGTGTATTAGGCTGCTGTCTACCCATTACCTTTGCTCCCTAGTATACATTATATGAAACAAATCACAGTCAATTGAGAAACAATTAAATATTATGTTTTTCTGGAGGCACTGGAGTGTCAGCAGCAGTTGAAGAACGCTCTTCATCAGTTGCGTCTGGAGGAAGCTAGAGCTGGAGAGACCAGCAAGCTGGAGAGAGACACCAGAGACATGTCTGACAACCTGTCTGCCCTCCGAGCCAAGCTTCAAGATGAAAAGCTCCAAAGGTGACCTCACTTAACACACCATGATGCAGCAAGAGCACAGAACCCTTTTAGTTCCATCAAGAATCTGAGTTTGAATGAGGGGCAGGACATGGGGAGCGGCTTTTTTTTCGCAGCAAGCTAATACATTTGGCTGTTGTTTTTCTAACAGAAAGCTCGTGGAGCAGAGGGAAGAAGAGTTGCAACAGCAGGTGCGTGTGCTGCGTATGAAAGAGGCCAGTCTGAGCCAGACTAACTCTGAGATCTCCCACCGCTCCCAGCAGCTGGAGACACGGCTGCAGGTGTTGGAGAGTGAGCTGAACATGGCCAGGGAGGAGGTTGGTTATTCAGCACTTCAGAGCAAACAACACTCATTTCAGGCCATACTATGCTCTTCTGTATACACCAGCTAAATAAAGGAATACTACCAAATGTCTACCACATGTGTAATGGATGTGTGATTACCATGAACAGTAATTTTGCCGCTTATCATTTTCATGTCCCTGTGCAATCAGCTTAACTCATCAATGAAACCTTAAGGACAGTTGATGAATTTTGTAGACGAACATTATAATACTTGTTGTGTATACAAAACTGGACCTGTTACACTGTAACAATAAAGCTCTTAGATAGAACAGACATGAGAGAGCTGTATGAATCATAGCTGTTCTAATTAGGGTTGGGTATCGTTTGTCTTTTATTGCTCATCGATTCCAAATTCTATTCCAAAATGGTGAAAAACTGGGCCAAATGTTTCGTGTGTAAATATCTTTTATTTTTTATAGTTCCACCTAAAAAGTAATAGTTTTTTCTTTTAACATTTTCCCCATTTTAAACCTGTGAAGTAAAAAGCTTCACGTGGCTTAATGTACTAAAGCAGTGACCTAGGAACACCAAACCTTTCTCAATTACTACTGATCATATGTAATCTCCACTGCTGAAATTACGAATATGTGGTCCAAAGGGAAAGTAATCATTTTCACATTGAGCGTTTTACTTGTGATAGGTTTAATTGGAAGAAAAATGATTACTTTACTTTTGGATCACAGGTTCAGAATTTCAGCAGCAGAGAGTACTTATAACCAGTAGTAACAGTTGGTAGAACATCTCAATATCATGCTGGTGTCTTGGATATTTTTTAGAATCTTTACAACAAATCAGTTTTCCACACATTTCGCATTTAGTCTTAAGCGGAGCCAAACTTTTGATCGCTTTTGAGTGACCAGCTTTCGCTATAAAACAAAACTATGTGATGACGTACGTAATTACATGACGCACTGGTCATCGCAGATAGATGGTCACTTAACCCTTATAAGGTCTTCGGGTCTGTGGGACCCGTTTTCAGTTTTTAGCTTAATAAATAATATAGAAGGGGGATCATTGAAAATGTTTTCTGATTTATGTTCCTCACAGAAAATGAGCCAAAGCCAATGAATCTTAGTTTGGAAAAAAAATAAAAATACTAGTATCAGTTTTATTAAGCTAAAAACTGAAAACGGGTCCCACAGACCCGAAGACCTAATAAGGGTTAATAAAGACGAATTTTTGTACTGAAGACGGCCATTTATTGGAAGCATGAAATGAGTGAGTAGGAACTGATAAGTATAATCGGTTCTTGGAATTTTGGAACCGGTTCTAAATCGGAACCGGGTTTCGATACCCAACCCAAGTTCTTATGTGTAATTTGGGGGCACTGCTGGCCTGCTCTAGGGGTGAGTGATATTGACAAAAAAATGATATTACGCTATTTTCTGCCATTTTGTTGATAACGATAATTAGATGATACATCCTTCAAACATGTGTTTGTAATAGCCTTACAATGTACTAGCTTGCTGTTGTTAATAGGATATTAATAGTTGCTTCCTAATGCCATCGACGGACATAACATTAAGGGAAATTTAAATGTAAGGAAAGCTTTTCTTGTCGTAAATCACTTTTTTTGACGAATGATTCCATTAAAGTTTGCTGAGTGTGTTTTTGTGCTGGTACCTTGGCTGGTTTAAACCTGCCATGGACAGCTGACTTCTGAAATTTGTCATAATTTTCATATTCTGCCCCGTGGTTAGTTCACAGATGGTCAAATTGTCTTTAATGGCAACCGATTTCTAACCTGCTTTTAAGCAACATCCATCTTTGCAAAGCCAAACCACCTCTGTGAGTGAGCAACAGCTATGTCTTGCAATTAAAGATATAATCATAGATGGTAGGTATCATACATCCCTGGTCTACACCAGGAGTTACATAGACCCAGCCTCTGGTCTGAAGAGCACTGAGACTTGGGAGTGTCTGATGAGTGGAAACATCCAGGAAACATACCCAGCACAACCGTCCCTTTCAATGCCAGGAAACCATACACTTGAATGTAATGGGCCAGGAGGCTGCACATCTTGAGATACTTTGCCAGGGAACCATACTGTAATTTAAATGCAACTGAAACCTCACCTCCTGCTTTTCTTACATTCACTGCAAACCAGCGTTCTAGGACTGAGCCACTCTGGTTCTTATCCCTCTCAGTTTCAGCGTTCCTCGGGGCGTGGGTTGGGTGATGCATGGCGCAGATCGGGGTGCCCCCATGTTACAGAAAAGAGCTCTTTTCTGAAATCTGATGAGACCCTGGGTCTATGTCAGAGTAGCATTTTATTTATATATGCTATTATCTTATATTCAGTAGTTTTATAGTCTTTGTTTTATTATACTCATCGTAATATTGTTGATTTCGTAATATTGTTTTTTCTAATTTATCATAGTCTACGTATTAGTTTTTTGTTAAATATGCTCTTTCTTTACATTTTTATATTTAACTTCTGGTTATTTGGACTTTTATTGTAAACTTATTAGACAGGTAATGTTTTTTAGTCTAATTCTTACATACGACATCTAGGCTGCCCAAGAAGGTTGGGCCCAATTTTGAATCTTGCTCTTGCCGAGGTTTCTTCTTCATAACATTTAGCACTGGCGCCCTAGGCTTGCTCAGTTAGGGTTTTGCTCCTAGATATTTGTAAAGCTGCTTTGAGATAATGCTCCATTATAGAAAGTGCTAAAGAAATAACTTTAGTGTGCAGTGCTAAATCTTGTGGTGCGTTTCCAAAAAGCATAGTTGCTAACTACGTAATTGGAACAAGGCAGCTGCGATGCAACTATGCAAGTTGCTAATGTAATTAGCAACTATGCTTTTGAGAAACACACCCATGGTTCGTATCCCACCTCTGACAGATGAGGCTTCATTTGCCTATCAGTTGCATTCACACTCACTCTAGGTTACTGAAGTATTCCTTTAATGGGCCACCATAACGGTTTGACAGTTTGTTGCTGTTAGCTGGTGTAAATACTTGTATAGTGTGATCTGTGACCTGAAAGCTTTTAGTAACTGTCTTTCCTGTGTGCTATTTCCTGCAGCAGAAGCTCGGTCAGAAGAGCTGCCACAAACTGGAGGAGCAGCTCGTATCCTGCCAGCAGGAAATAGAAAGGCTGCAGGAGGAGCTACAGCACGTCCTCCAGCAGCTCGACACCAACATCAGGTAGAGACTCCATAATCAGGTTTCAAATTTGAATTAATCTAAACTGGTAAGCTGTTAAATGGCTGCAGGAAAATCTCATTTTTGATGGTATATTTTTGAAGGCGATACAACGAAAAACACTGTCTGCTTAAAACCAAACTGCGCAGAGCAAAACAAATGTTCATGAAGGCAACCACCCAACGAGATCTGAGGATACAGAAGCTGGAAAGTGATCTAGCTCTTGCAATGAGTCTGTCGGAGAAAGTAAGCCATTCTGTTGTATGCATTAAAATTAGTTCTAAAGGTACGAAATCTAAGCACTGTCTAACATGTTGGAAAGGAGAAGGACTGGATTAGGACTGTAACTGAGGAGAATGACCAGCTCCTTCTGGAGAGGAGGGAGCTGCTGAGGAGGATGACTGAGGCTGAGGAGATGGGCAGCAAAGGAATGAGAACAGCTACAGACACACAGCAGAGGTATGCACTGGTATCAAGGTATCACGATATCAAAAGTATCAAGGTAAAACTGGTCCAGTACCAGAAAATGTACTATAAAGGCATGCGCTGTTTAATGACCATCTGATCAGTGTCCGTTCACTTTAATGACCAAGGACTTATTTCTTATTTCTTATTATTTTAAAGTAAATTGTAAAAGGAAATAAAAATCTGTCTCTTACTGAATGGTAATAAATGCTCGATGTTGCCAAGGTCAGGTGACTGTGGAAGAAAGTCCATGACCATCAGGACTGAATGATCTTCTGTGGTCTCAATGTAGTCGTTGCAAAGCTTTAAGGTGTTTTGGGTCTTTATCCAACTGCAGCCTTCTAGCATCCATACAAGCATTTTCATGAGTGATCTTAGACTTTTGGCCCGTACTGTGTCTCATGTTTTAAGTGTCCAGTCAAGACTAATGAGAATGGATTACTGTAGTGCACTGCATGCTTAGAATCACTGCTTTATAACTGTTCAGTCCTTTTTCTTTGTTAGGTTCAAGTTCCTGGAGATGGAAAATAAACAGCTTCAAGACAAAACCCTGAACCTTTCTAATCAAGTTGGAGTTTTAGAACGTGCATTGAGGAATCTCCAATTAGTCTGTACTACTGAGGTAAAGAGGAATTAATTATGGCTGTTTTAAATGAGTTGTTGAGTACCGAAAATGAGAAGTACTGTGCAAATGTTTCCCATAAGGAATAATGTAAATTGAATGAATCCGTTCCAGACCCCCACAGAATCCACACTGTATAAGGCATTATATGCATTAATGGAGATGTATTGTACAGGTGCTCCCTGATTTACGATGGGGATATGTTCCGACAAATCCATCCAAGTTAAATGTAACAAACTGAGGAGTTTAATGAGTGTTTGGTAGAGTGGCTATATTGTATCATAGCGGATACAATGATAAAGTAGTGATAAGTAAGTTGATGTTTAAAACATTTACATTAAACTACAGTTGACCAAAATCATTAACACAAAGCTTATTTTATATATAATAAAGTGTTGAAAAATCTCATGTAATTTAGTGAGTAATGGATTGAAAGTGAAAAGTAAAAGCAAAACACTTACTCTATTGGTGAACTCAATCACGCTAGCATAGCTGTTAATGCTAACTGCAGCCTATGTTCTGGAGCATTCAATTTCTGTTTTGCTTTCGGTTGGCTCTTATAATGAACCATTTTAGAATCCATGGAGACTTAATTGCACTAAGAGTACTGTACTGTAGATGTAACAATAAAGAAAAACACGATAAACAGCAGAGATCTTCTCTGAGCAAGGGCAATTGTGAACCTGAATCACTGTGTACTGAATCGTGAATCGAGTTTTAGTTTAAATGAGTTGCGTGGCTCGACTCATACAAGTTTAAGCAAGTGTGCAGGTACCGAGCAAACGGCGACAACCGAGACAAAGTTTTCTAGTAAAAATGCACCGAGAAGCGAATTTGACGAGTTCCGAAGTACAGCTGTTACAGTATTAATAAAAATCATTTTCATATTTTTCTTACAGGAGGTAACTAAAATCTTTCCTTCTGGAGCTCTTCCTGATGGCCTGACCTCATCTCCAAGGTATGCTTTTACCTGTAGATTATGAGTTACTAATTCACTAATTTAGTGGATTTTGTAGTTGATTTGCACAAATTTTCACAATTCAAAAATGTGTTATAAAATTTTGAAAGTTCAAAGCTGGGGCTGCGCGACTCGTGGGGACTGTTGGATGCCATCCGCAGGGTTAAAGTCGGGGAACATGTCAAAGGCTTGGAGTTGTCCCTGTCTTTGCCCACCTCCCAGCCTTCTGAGATTAGCTACCTGAATGTGAGCTCCTCCATGGCTCCCATTGCCACCGCGGATCATGAGAACTGCAGCGTATCCAGTGAAGATGCCTAACAGAACTGAACCGTTTAACACAGGTACCAGCTACTCTAATAAAGATGCCACAGATGCCAACTACCCGAAAGTGAGCGCAGGGATTGTCACTGTGTCAAAGTTTGTTACTTCACCAAATATAATCAGCAAAGTCATGGCCGCGTTATGGATGGTGACATATCAGTTCAGTGTTGGCTCTCCTTTCTTGTTTTCTTCTTGTTCTAAGGTGACTGGTTGCCATTATATATAATCCTTTGAGAATAGGACATTTCTTTGCTGGCACTGTGATCTCAAAAACAATCATGTTTCTTTAATTTGTTCATGTAAAGAATTACATTTTTGCATAATTTTACTCAGGGCCGATGTCCCCCGACTGTGGTAATGTTCTTCAAGGACCCATAATTTCTCAGCGAGATTTTTTTTTCATAATTTAGCCACTGGTACATATTGGCCTTGTTGTCATATTTGCCAGCCAAACAACTTCTGACTCGTAAGTCGTAGATGTTATAAAAGAGGTGGACAGTAATGGCTTAGCATATAAGGCTCTGAGATACTAATTAGAAGGCTGTGAGATTAATTATTGGCTCACCCAAGCTGCCATTGTGTTCCTCGACCGTGTCTCTTAGCCATCAACTGCCAAATGCATAAATGTAAATATGGTAGAGTTGTAAAACGTTTCAAACCCTGCATTATCTATAAAATGCGACCAGGTCTATATGCATGTTACAATTACAGACCAATGTGGCTTAAGTCAGCTTATAGTAGCTTATAGTAACAATCAAGCACCAGTACTTTGCTTTTAGTAGCAAATATACAATGTAAACAGCAGTTGACTGTGATTCTCTACAATAACTGAACCAGAGGGAGTAGCTTCATGTATCCCTATGGTTTGAGCTGCTGCTCTGCCGTTTGAAGATGAAAGGACTAAGTAAAATGAATTCTTTAAGATAAAAAAATGACAAATGAATTGACATTTTGAAACACAAGGCAATATTTCTTTTTGTATTAAGGCCAAAAAGGAAATTTTTTAAGTGTGTTATGTTTGTAAAAGCTGGGACTAAGAAACACTTGTTAGTGATACGACTGTTACATACCATGTATGTTGTGTTTTTATCATCTTATTTTTATATCGCTCATCCATAAGGGAGAAATGGTACTATAGGGGTTAAGAATTGAGATTAGCTGAAGCACTTTTAAGTAAAATATTTAAATGTTTACACTAGGAAAACCACTATCGCCCTTTTGTAGGTGTGTCCGGTACTGGCGAGATGTGGTAAAAGCTATAAAGACACCAGATTCCAAAGTGACCGGAACACTTTGGTAGTTTAAATGTGTCAACAAATCAGTTACTTTTAGGAACACTAACTAGGAATATATCACAGGCATGGAAATAGACACTGTATATAATGTAATTAAAACCATAAAACATAAAACCACTGCTCCTATTTCCCTGTACACATTAAGGGATGCTGTATGAGCATGAGCATGTATTCTAGGTCAGCCAGTGCAAGACACAGGGTTTGGTTACCCCCATGATATGGCCAGTCATGCCTGTCAATCGTGTCCCAAACTGGACAGAAGGCACTGCTGGGATTGGAGCCTGGGTCACTGAGTGGCCTAGCAGTTAAGATATTGGACTTTGAACCAGAAGGTTCAGGGATCAAATCCCACCTCTGCCAAGTTGCCATCGTTGGGTACTTGAGCAAGGACCTTAACCCACAGTTGCTTAGATAGTAAGATGCAAGTCGCTCTGGATAAGGGTATCTGCTACATGCTGTAAATGTTTTTTATTTAATGTAGTGAAAGAGCTTTTGCCAGAACTTGGATCAGTCTGGTTGATCTTGAATAGCTTTCCGTCATGGGTTGTCACAGTGGATCTGATCTGCATATTAGATATTGGCTCAGTTTTTATGCCAAATGCACTTCCTGGGACAACTCCCAACTTTCCGGGCTTGCCTTTAGAATATGGGAGAAAACCAGAGTACCCGGAGAAACGATGGATTTCTGACCATGGGGAGAACCTGAAAACTCCTCTCAGGTGAAGTCCAGTTCTGGAATCCAATAAGGGAATATATGGAGCTGTGGCAACAGTGCTAACCACTTCCACCACCATGCCTCTCAGATGGTATAATACCAGTGTGTAGTAATATAAGGAAATAGCCGATTTGTTGGGGAAAACAGACTGTTTAACATCTATTTAGTCGATTATTCTCTTATATCAGGACATTTTGTTGGACATAATCTGTTAGCAGTCATTCAGGGCTGTTATAACCTTCATGCCCTAGTTATAAGTGTGACCTGTTACAAGGGTACTTTTTTTAGAATTGAACAGGGATGGATTTCCCAAAGGCATCGCAGCACAACGGCCATCGTTAAATGGTAGAGCAAGGCTCACATGAAACACGCACGCACTCATTTAACCATCAATAAGTTGGTTTGAACTGGAGAGTATGAAAATGATTTCACCTGACACCAGTGCCTGAATTTTAAGCCTTTAAGGTCTTGGTCCTAATCTTCTGCCATATCACAATATTGCTTAGAGCAGTCAGGATCTGATCTAATATTCCTTAAGCTGTGTGAGATTTCACAGTAAGACGCTAGAATAAGAGAAAACTGGCCTTGGTACTTGTTCATAATATTGACCACAACACTAGTGTAAACAGGAAAGTCATGTCTCTATAAGAAAATGAGACTTTCTTTTCTAAACAGACACCATGTACGACGTTTGCCTCTCTTTCATTCTTTAGACAATTTCAAATATTTAGAAGCTAAATCGACGCTTAATAGTGCCTGTGGCCAATGTATTGCACTAAAAGAGTTCAAATCATATGGCTCACTCTGTAATCATGTGCAGTTTTATTAAAACAAACAGTGTTGTCTGTTAAGCTGAGAAAACGTGTTTTGGTTTAAGCAGGAATGAAATGGCTATTGCGAGTTTGTGTGTGTATTATGTAGTGATTACTCTTCTGTAAACCAGCATGTTTCTGACAATTGATGATTGGCACAGCATTTCTAATATTCTGCTGATGAACAATTGAACACAAAAGTATGTATATTTTTCTTAATTAAACATTCTATTTTCATTGATGTTGTCATGTTTGTCATATTAACACATCTGTGTAATATGCTTGTTTACAGATTTGCTAGCATATAGCATTGAAACTCATACCTTTATCGATAAAATGAAACCATTACTCAGAATATATACAGTACTGTGCAAAAGTCTTAGGCCACCATTAGATTAGATTAGATATACAGTTCGTTTTAGCAACAGTATAATGACCATGTATAATTATTTCTGAATCTCTTTTAGAATACAGCCATAAAATACAGGAAATTCATATGCAGTATTAAAAAACTGAAACACACACACAATCAGAAAACAGCCTTTGTAGGCTACTGTCAAATATTTATTGTGACTTCCCCTTTCACAACAGCAAGGTTGACTTGAGCAGGGATGCCAGATTGACTCTTATACAGTCCAAAAAAGCTTGATCGGGAATGGTTTTTTGGAAGGGCAGCAGCCAAGTAACCACTTTTTCAGAAGGGGAACAGGGTGAAAAGTCTAAGATATGATAAAGCTTACAAGAATTGGAATGAAGATCAGTGGAAAAGAGTATTATGAAGTGATGAATCCAAGTTTTAAATTTTTGCATCCAGTCATCGATAATGTTGTATATTAAAGCAATAAGGCACGAGAGGGGGTGCATTATTGTGCTTCGCGTCGGGCCTAAAACACCTCTTTCCTGTGATATATTCACAATAATGCACCCCCTCGAGTGTCTTATTGCTTTTATACCACAGTTCCGTTATCGTTTATCATTTATTGTTAGATTTTAAGATAAAAAGGACAGAAAAAACGATTTTAAAAAATGTTTATCACCCTTCGGCGAGGTAAAATAGTTCCATTCCATTAAAGTCTAGGAACAGAATTACCCATAACTGTTTATTATGCAGACAATAAACACAAATATATCGATTGGTAAGTTTTAATTTATTAAAGAGAAAGTTTATTTACATTCAGCAAATAAAATGGGTGGGGTTTACAAGCAAGCTGTTACTAAGATCCACTATTCTACCGACTGAAGCAAATCGGAGTGAGATCCCGGTGTTCTAACCAAAGTCTAGGATTGGTGATTATAAATTTGTATGATGAAGCTCTTAATGTTAATCTTATCAGTCAGAAATGTAACAGCAGAGTTACAGAGCATCAGCAGCTTCTCTGGGTTAGAGCTGGACTTACAGATAACGTACCCGTCAGATCAATGAACGCCCGATTAGCCGTGCATGGTGTTTAATGAAAGATGCAGAGTTTAAGTCCAGCAAACGACGTCTTTGTGAGGGATGAAGCTGATTCAGGTCATTTTTGTTGATGGGACCAAAACTGATCTTCAGTCTCGTTGCTCTTCAGTCAGGCTGTGAATCCATGAAGAGCGCGGGAGACGATTGATTTAAAGTACTGACTACGTTTCACTTTTCCAGCTTCCAAATCCTAAATCTGATAAACCTGTGGCTCAGGTTGGTCATTAATAGCTTCATCTTCCAAATTCATATCGTTTTCAAAACCAATAGATTTTATAAAGTAATAACTTTCATTTCAGCAGTGTTTTACTCATTATAACTAGACTGCTTTTTCTGGCCGGCGTCGGTACCAGGTTACGTGTGTGCCGCGGATTAATACTTATAGAGCGTCGGTCACAGTGCCGTTATGGTCAATAATGTCACGGCGGAAGACGTCTCTCAGATTGCGGGTCGGAACTAACTGTGGTATAAATTGTCATTATACCATTGCTACAAAAAGTCTAGTGGTGGCCTACACATTTTCACAGTACTCTATATTTAAAGGAACATTGTTTTAAGTGTACATAAATATACAGGTACAACAGGTTGTCAATTAAAACAACACCCAGCCAAAAGACTATATCAAAATGGTAATGGAAAATTGTATAAAACTCCATCCAAACTCCAAACTGAAGGTAACATACAGAATGCTGAATATAATCTTCCATATCACAGGCAGCAGCCAGGCTGGGACCCGAGCCTGGCGAACAAAGCGTGTTTAAAATGCATAATACATTCCACTGTAAAGGTGATTTGTCCCTTTATTTTGTTTCGTTCAATAAGAAGTTGCAGTTTTGTATGAATTACAATTTTTTTAAATTCAAGTGAAGTACTTTTGATTGGACTGTTGTGATGTGTTGCTACAACAATCTAGCTGGCTGCCCTGGGGTTTCTTAAAATACACTTCAGCTAGATTTTCTTCAGAATTCTGTAGCTCACTTCCTAACGAAGAAAAGAATCCAAGATTGTATTACCTATCTGCAATACATGAGAATGAGTGTTCTTAATTAAAACGACGGGCACATTATATAACAGTCTGTATTTATTAAACAAGATAAAGATACAAAGTGTTCTTGACATTAAAATTTTCTAAATTAATTTAGCTGTATTGTCTGTGCATACTGAACCAAATCTTGGAGAGCACAATGCAAGACGGATGAAAATAATTTCTAGATATGTATAACAATGCTATATTTGTTAACAGTTAATAGCGATTACTGTCCATGCGGAAAAAAAATAATTAAAAAAAAGCTTAACAGACTGAATACTGAAAACATCGACATGGAGGGGAAACGATATGCAACAGTCATTCAGTGAAAATCTAGGTACAACAAATAAATGGTACAAAAGAATGGGTATTAAAAAAACAATCAGTACTTACCAGAGGCCCACATTAAAAGCCAGTAAATACCAGATTAAAAACAGGACACTATCTATATCTTTTGCACCCCATTAATGAATACCCATGGAATACTTTCCTAGTAAATGTACACATCTCATTGACTAGAAGATATTTAGGTACCCGTGGCCACAACTGGTTAAAGTAATACTGGAGTTCAGCCATTAAAAAGCCCCAGTTAGGATGTACTGATTTAAAGCCATGACTCAGGTGCAAAAACGAAATCACAATCCACTACCAGTCTGCTATGGGGAAATGGGAAATACCCAAAACATTCTGACGGGGCTTGATATGTAACCATGCTCGAGTTCCATTGTCTACAACCCCTTTCTTTTCAGGTTGTGTACACCCTTTGCATTTGGGTCAGGTGTCAGTGACACGTGTCGAATTTTCGCGTTTTCACATCTCTCTTTCCTATTTTTTTTCTCATAACACGCGCCCCCTTTTTTTTCGTCTTGGATGTCCCCAATTTTTTGTATCTCCCTACCAACGTAACCGACGTTCATGCTCAGAAAGCCATTTCTTATCTCTTGCTTCTGTGTTATCTTTACAGGTGGAACTGTCGCTGGAACATCACTGCTGCTTGTGGTGCGACTTTCTGTGGGCAGAAAGGAAACACAAAGTGATGCTAATTTCCAGGTAATGCATTGGTCACTTCAGTTGTAAGCTTGTTAAGTAACCTGAACTGTAACAAATCATCCAGGGATTTTTCTAGTCGCAGGGATTTCGGGAGCAACAAGGGTAACGACACATGAATAAAAACATGAAATGCAAACCCATGAATCTATAAAAACATTCTGGCAGTTTCTTAACCAATTCTTGAAAATGAAACAGCATGACTTAACAAATATGACTGGTACGGTATGATCTACTTGAAACAGTTAGATTCAGACAAACTAAGCAGACTTACCAACGTAATGGTTTTTATTTATTTTCATATAAACTATCTAGTCTCTCTAGCAGATGTCCGTTTGATATTGGTTAGCGGCTCTAGTGCCCCAATTCACCTCGTCCTATCTAGGTCCCAGATGCGTCTCAATTTGATTGATGATATACAACAACACAACAGACCTCTTTTTAGACTCGGCACTTGATTAAGTTTTGCACTTTTACTCTTTTTTTTCCGAAACATGTTTTGAGTTTAGACAACATTTTTTTCTTTTTCATATAGTTCTTCTCTACTTAGAACCATTACAACAAACACCTTTCCGGATCCTTCATTTGCAAACCAATCTGGGACCGCCCTGAAAAATAATACTGACACTACTAACCATTAAATCTGTATACTAATCATACTGTTATACTGTCACAATCAAAATGTCAAAACTTGGATTACAATCCAGGATGTGTTTGTTTACTACACATCTATAAGGCTAGTCATGACCACACCAGAGAACCAAAGATCCTTTATTTTTAGACTACATTCTGGGAACTTATTGCAAATACTCAGAACATAAAAGGTCTTAAAGTTTTTGGGAATGTGTAATCTCTCTCTTTCATCTCTTTCGCAGCAAATACGAACCGTGATCACATACAGGCTGCGTACAAATGTCATTATTTTTGCCTGAAGCTTATACCCAGCACCCATCAGCTAGAACCAGTTAAACGACATATATCCAAGATTCAAATATAACCAAGAAGTTTAGCAAGAGTTTTTGACATTAAAAACAATTTCCTATAAATACTCCACGGTTCCATAATGCTTGAGTAGTGAGCTCATTTTAACACGCTGTTGCTGAAAGTATATGTAAAACCAGGTACTTTAAACCACGCCCGTTTTCCCCACCACCCTTATGGCACATCTTTATATCACACCTTTCACACACAAATGGTACATCATTTTCAGCTTTTACATGGGTTCTTTCTTCCACTCATTCCTGTCCTAAAAACCACTAGGTTTAGAATCAATTTTTGTTCTAGAAGCACCAGAAAGTTTCAAACTAAATTAAGGTTTTTGCTGGTTTTTACCCACCCACACACAACTACTGACAGGGTTTTAGTTAGATTGTGTTCTTGAGCCATAGGCTACGGGCTAGCACTTAGGGACATACTGTCCCAACCTTTTTCTGAATTTGAGGTTGTAAAATAGCGATGGAAAATGCAAAATGAGGGGAAAAAAAAAAAAAGCCAGTTCTTCTTTACATCTCCTTTGGACTTGTATTTCATTGCCGACAGTTTGAAACACAAGATGTTTCACATTTTGCTCTGGGTAAACATTTCTGCATTTGCAAAACACATTCCAAAAAAGGGTTGGGGGACAGGCCCTATTTAGGGCTTAGTAATGATGGGAAAAAAAAACATAACAACCCAAAAAAAACCTACATAAATAATTCGACTGTGATCCTCAACTGGTGATTATAATCATGATTTGGCCACAAAAGCCAATATCCACAAAAAGTCCACGTCTTGAGGAGCAAAGATGGGCAGAGGATCTCCACTTATCAACAAATGTATAAAAAAAAAAACTATCTTGGGTTTAACACTGTTGTGTAGTGGAAAAAAGGTCAAAGGAAAATGTAAGGAAACACACCTGCATATATTTTTTATTTGTATTTGCCATACCTTCCAACTTGTCTTATTTGAGGTTGTAATTAATTGCCTATTAAGGAGAATCGAGCATTCTGTAACTTACTCTGAAATAAGAACGTCTAATAACTGCTTTAAATGTAAACGATTTTCAGCAGAATTAAGTATTTAATGTGGAACTTGCTGCAGAATTATGTAGGATTCCATGGCTCCAGTGGCACATTGTATTGATGGTCTACTAGTAAAGCACTACACTGATAATAATTCATATACTTGGAATAGTTAACATACCAGAACCATAGTAAATTACCATAGAAAATATTTTCTTGCATTTATCCAGTGAATTTAAGTTATGGATCACTTCCAAAAAGGAAAATTTCATTACACTTGCCACATTCACAAAGTATTCTGCTACAGTACAAACCCCATTATCCAAACGGGATCTCATGTCAGAAAATTGTTTGGATAAATTACCGAATTTTTTACGGACTATAAGGCGCACTTAAAAATCCTTCAATTTTCTCAACCGAATCGACCAGTGCGCCTTTAAAATGCGCCCCCGGTGCGTCTAATGTATGAATTAATTCTGGTTGTGCTTCTGACCTAGAACCGATTGTAGATGGTACACGGCGCTCATAAATCTGTCAAAATGTTTTAGCACTTCCTTGGTAAGTTACGAAGCTTACGGCAACCGTAGTGCGCAGCATCGCGGGGTAATACGACCTGCGCTTCAACGTTAGGGTACGTGCATTCATTCATTTATTTTCGAAGCGGATTTCAAACACAACGCTATCGGTCACACAGTACAACATGGACATAGAGCAGCTGCGAGAGAATTCAACATTAAGGAATCAATGGTACGGAAGTGGAGGAAGCAAGAAGACGCCCTGCGCCAGGTAAAGACAAAACTGAGCTTCCGACGGAACTTAAGAGTTTTGTTTCATTTAATGCGCCTTATAACCCGGTGCGCTTTATAGCCCGGAAAATACGGTATTATAAATAATTATTAAGGTAATGGGAAGCCTTTCCTGTATGTTAAACTCTGCCTACTTTCAATAATGGTGTTTAGTAATTATACTAGAACTAAATGCTACAATATAAAATAAACAATTATAAGGAACCACTTAATAAAACGAAAGTGGAAGGTGTGGGTAGAGGTAAGATAATCCTCCAATATGGCATTTTTTTATAGGGGGTTAGTAAAATAATATGCCCCATACAGTGTAACAGGAATTCGGATAACAAGAGTCTGGACAGCGGGGTTTGACTGTAACCACATTTAACACACTGGCATTGCGTCTTGATTTTTATAGAATAGATATATGTGATATATCAATCCCATAAATGTATCATTAGTTTCAGTCATGTTTTACATTTAATGTATTATTGTGTGTATTTTTTATGTAAATAAGATGTTTTGTATTTGTTGTATATGCTATATCTATGGTGCAGTATAGATTGGGGCTCAAGGAGCAGATTTTTATATATACATATATACACAATGTATAGACAAAAGTTTGTGAACACCTGAAAAATGACATCCAACTAAGGGTTTTCTACTAGAATTTGGAACACGACTATGAGGTTGGCTTCTGATGTTACACAATAAGCCCTCATTCACTTTTGGCATTCCATTTTCAAGGTGTATGATGGAGCTGAGGTTCTCAATCAAAGTTGGTAAACCACTTCTCTATGGACTTTGTTTAAGAACAGCAAGGCAGAAAGTTGATGAATTAACTTGTTGGAAGCTGAAACTTGTGTCATATTGAGAGTCATTGGGGTATTCAGTACAGCCCATTCTACTGCTATTGTTAGTCTATGGAGAATAAAGAAATGTATGCTCTATATTAGGAATATATACAATACCATATGGTGATTACAAGCGAGTGTTGCTAAAATAGCACAGCACAGTAATTAGAAGGGGTGTCCGCAAACTATTGTCTACATAATGTATATTGAGTATTTTTAATAATATTTCAGCTTTTAGAAGGAATACTGTCAAAGGTAAACAACTGCATATTCCACTGGTCCGACACCTTTAACTTTTTGTCATGTTCCTCAAACCATTCCTGAACAATTTTTTGCAGTGTGGCAAGGCCATTATTAGGGAATACCGTTTCCATGAAGGGGTACACTTGATCTGCAACAGTGTAGTGTTTAGATAGGTAGTACGTGTCGAATTACCATCCATATGAATGTCAGGACCTAAGGTTTCCCAGCAGAACATTGCCCAGAGCACCGCACTGTCAATGTTGTTCACTTTACCTGTCTGTTGTTTTAATGTTATAGCTGATTGGCCTCAACAGTGTGTATTTTGGTCTGTTATGCAATTCAAATAAAACTAACCTGATCACTGTAGGTTTTGTTCAAGTTTATATAATTTGGCATAGTTCTCAATTCTGTGCCCAGGCTACCTGTGGAATTCCAAATACTCTAACCAATGGCGAATCCAAGATTTGCAGCTTCTATACATCAGAGCATGTTCAAAGTGCTTCTTTGTTGTTCAATTTAGATTAATGACGAAAAGTAAATTTTGTCTAAATGCATGATTTCTATTCATCACATGTTGTCCACATGTGTACATATGGTTCTAGTTATGCCGTTTCAAACTCTGACCCATTTAATGGACAGCGTAACCACCATGATATGTTTAAGCGCTAAAAATGATAAAACGGCCGTATTGGCATGGATTCCAATTTCCATGACATTGCACGACAATGGATCTATGATACATCCGTGATGTAATTAATATGACTTATTTTAGAGAGCACCTGGTCATAGTGGTCCTCTTTGCACAATTTCTACAATACCCTAGAATTCATACAGTTTAAATGTCTTTAGAGACATATAAAAATATAAGAACTGTTATCACAGAACTTTTTC
Source organism: Ancistrus triradiatus (assembly GCA_025084515.1). Lineage (NCBI taxonomy): Eukaryota > Metazoa > Chordata > Actinopteri > Siluriformes > Loricariidae > Ancistrus > Ancistrus triradiatus. The sequence continues at coordinate 158,277 of JAJAGP010000960.1, read as the reverse complement.
ATTGATGGTCTGTCATTTTTAAAGTGTGCTTACGAAGTATGTGTAGGGTGTATGAATAATATATCATCATTGTATATCCTGCAAGTAAGGTACACAGCCAGTAGTATGGACTGTGGTAGCCTAGCGGTTAAGGTACTGGGTTCAAATCCCACCTCTGTCAAGCTGCCCCTGTTGGGTCCTTGAGCAAGGCCCTTAACCCACAATTGCTTGGATTGTAAGATTGTATCAATTGTAAGTCGCTCTGGATAAGGGCGTCTGCTAAATGCTGTAAATGTAGTCCACTACCATGGCCACCCGGTCATGTTGGGCATTACACAGGCAATGACTCATGCCTGGTCATGTCAGAGTGTTCCCTGCTGGAATTCCACGACAACTTTGCTCACAAAGTTGGGAATTCTTGTTAATAATGTTTAAAGCTTTCTTGCTAGCTCTGTTTAATGCTTTGTTTCTGGCTCTGTTTAATACTTCCTCACCCATAACCTCACTATTGTTCACACATGTGAAACCCTAGATTTCAAGGTCTAGCATCCAAACTGTTCTTCCTAAAGTGATAGAGAATATTTCATCCATTATAAATGCACTACTTTTCCAATAAAGTGGAGGATTTGTCATATCCACTCTAATACTCAACACATAACCCTGTAAAACCTGATGGTGCCATAACTAAAATAAAGAGGAAAAACTGACATTACTGACAAAACATAGCCGTTACACTTTCTACAAGGCCGCTGAACCCAAATCAAGGCCTTACTTCCTGTCAGAAACCTCAAACATCCAAGCTCAACCCAAAAGACTGGAAAGTGCTTAAAGCTTATCTTTGGATGTCTCTGAATACACCCTCGGTAACAGAAAGAGACAAATAATAGAAAACTGAATGTTGTTCTGTTCTTGGAATGCATGTGTATAGAATTCCATTTAGACTGGTGTCTGATGTGAACCAGCAGCATACACCGCAGCCAGTCCAGCTGCTATAGCATTTCTATTAAACAGCTAAACGTGAACAGCAGACCCACTGTCCTTTTAGGACGGTGTTGCTGTATATTCCTTTCTGTCTCTTTTTTTCAGAACAGAAGAGCAGCCTGGCACTCGAAATAAGATGAGGAGATAAAGAGAAGATCAGAGGGAATCTCAGATGAGAGACACACGTATGGGGACGCTGGGAGATTCTGTTCTCTGTGGAGAATGGTGACTAACCAGGTGCTCAACCACTGTGTGTTTGGACATATGCTTCATAAGGTACGTCTCCTAAAGAAGAAAACAGGAAAGATGTTAGTAGCCTACTGATATTACGGATGAGCAACTCAATCATTTTTCTTATACAAATATCCACCAAGTTATATGAACAGTACAGTGGTACCTCGGTGTCTCGAATTCAGTTCTCGGCGCATTTTGACCAGAAACATTTGTGTCGGTTCTCGTCGTACTCGGTACTTGGCACACTTGCTTAAACTTGTATGAGTTGAGCCACGTGACTTGTTTCCACCGAAACTCGATTCATGATTCAGTACACAGTGATTCAGATTCACAATAGCTCTCGCTCAGAGCAGATCTCCGATGTGTTTTTCTTTATTTTTACATCTACAGTACTGTATTGTTTGTGCAAATAATTCTCCATGGTTCCTAAAAGTGTTGGTTTGTAAGACCCAACCGAACGGGAAATCTTGTCCTGAATCCTCCAGAACACAGGCTGCAGTTAGCATTATTGCAACCCTTCTAGCTTTGATATTCATGTACAGTGGTACCTCAGTTCTCGACCACCTCGGAACTCGTCGAGTTTGGTTTTCCACACATTCTGACTAGAAACTTTTGTCTCGGTTCTCATCGTTTGCCCATTACTCGGCGCACTTGAGTAAAACTTGTATGAGTCAAGCCTAGCGACTTGTTTCAGCTGAAACTGAATTCATGATTCAGAACAAATTCTTAGTGCGAATAAGTCTCTATGGTTCTGAAAATGGTTAGTAATGACAGACAACCTAAAACAGAAACTGAATCCTCTTAGCTTTCAGGCTGAGCAGTTATCATTAGCAGCTAGCATCCTGAGTTCACCAATAGAGCAAGTGTTTTGCTTTTACTTTTCACTTTCAATCAATTACCCACTAAATTACATGAGATCGTTCAACACTTTATTATAAAATAAGCTTTGTGTTTTGGCCAACTGTAGTTTAATGTAAGTGTTTTAAACATTAACTTACTTATCATAGGCTCCACTATTATACAGAGTCATACAAAATCGCTCGGTACTTGTCTTTTTTGGTTCTCGACAAGACTTCTGGAACAAATTAATGACAAGAACCAAGGTACCACTGTATCTGGAAATAATTCAAGAAGCACAGATGGTCTAATGTAGGGGCCCAACCTGAACTTTTGGTGCCAGGACACCATCCACCTGAACTTAACAGTGCTAGAGGATGTACATCTGTATTTTTGGTGCCAGGGAACCATACGTGGACTTAACAGTTTCAAACTGACAGACACAGAGCCTAACAATCTGTGTGAATCATTAAAAAACCTCTTACTTACAAAAGATTGGGCACTCCTGGTGAAACTATATGTTCTATTAATTTTCTACATTAAGATGTTAACAACTTTTGCAAAATCTGATTTAAAGCTGCCAGATTGCTGGAGGAGCTATAACAACATAACTGACTGTTGTAAATACACACTTCATTAGGTACTCCTTGCTCATACTGGATTGGATGCTGTTTTGCCTTCAGAACTGCCTTAATTCTTTGTGACATCGATTCATTACACAGATACTGCAGATCCCAAATCTCCCATTCCATCACATCTCAAAGGTGCTCTACTGGATTGAGATCTGGTGACTCTGGTGGCCATTTGAGAACAGTGAACTAATTTTCATGTTCAAGAAACCAGTTTGTGATGATCTGAGCTTTGTGACATGGCACATTATCCTGCTGGAAGTAGCCATCAGAAGATCATAAAGAGGTCATAAAGAGATGGACAGGCTCAGCAACAATACTCAAGTATACTGTGGTTTTAAATGACGCTCAATGAGTATTGAGGGGCCAAATATGTGCCAAGAAATTATCCAACACAGCATTACTCCAACAGCACCAACATGAACCCTTGATACAGGCCAGGATGGATCCATTCTTTTATGTTGTTTGTGCCAAATTCTGACCCGACCATCCAAATGTTGCAGCAGAAATCGAGACTCATCAGACCAGGCAACATTTTTCCAATCTTCTATTGTCCAGCCCGCCTAGCACCAACAACCATGCCATGTTCAAAGTCACTTAAATCACACTTATTCCTAATTCTGGTGTTTAGTTTGAACTTCAGCAGACAGTGTTCATCATGTCTACATACCCAAATGCATGGAGTTGCTGCCATGTGATTGGCTGATTAGATATTTGCGTTAACAAGCAGTTGAACAGGTGTACCTAATACAGTGGCTGATGAGTGGACATATATTACTGAATATATTACTATATATTACTATTAGACAATTAGTATCCTTGATGTTTGGTTCCATGATTTCATTTAAAGGACGTTCAAACACTTTCTGACCAGGTTTCTTGGTGTATAGTAAATGAATGCATGTAGAACTCACTGATGTGTACGCCCTGCCACACATACTGCAGCAGTAGGCTTTAGCGTTTTTCACAGCGTGGGCTGAGAGGTGGATCTGTAGGGAGGCCGAGTCTGTGTAGGCACGGTAGCAGTTTGGACACTTGTACGGCTTGTCTTTGTTGTGTTGTCTCTGATGGGACTGAAAAATACAATGAAAATATGCCTGCTTAGCATTTCCCAAGAAATAGAGGCATGCGCAGGCTTGTAAACATACTAAAGCCAAAGTAAATGCCAGCTAGTAAGAATGCAGGCTGAAAATAATTAGTGTTGATCTGGCTCTGTCCTCTAACACACTTCATTCAAAAAGAAACATGGATCGTGAAGGCAACTTTAGTTCAAGGGCAGGTACATTCATGTAGGAATTACAGCCCTTTAGAAACAGTACTCAAATACTTCACATACCCCAACTTAGGGGAAAAAAAAAAAAGTAAATGACTTCTCTTTGGTTCCCTAGGTTAAGGGTTCTGAACTAGGAACACTACAGTCAATAGCACTGAGCTAGGCCTGCTCTATAGCGAAAGAAATGAATGGTACATTTCAAAGAACCAAGGCAAGCCAACTGAACATACAGAAACTGATAAAGAATCATTTCTGCTACTGATCTAAAAGATTCTTCAGGATGTAGCCAGACATACAGTAAGGGCCAAAAGTCTGAGATCACTACTGAGAATGCTTTTATTGATGTATTGAGCTGATTGAATACAAATTCTCTATAAGCATCAAAAACAGAATGACTACATTACACTTAGGTACAGTGATGTCAATAACACTAATGTCTATGGACATTTTTTGTGTGGTGAAAAGATTTCATCAAGATCAATAGCTAGAGTGACCAGATTTTTTATAATGAAATATGGGAAGCTGTGTGTACATTTACAGCATTTAGCAGACGCCCTTATCCAGAGTGACTTACAACTGATACAATCTTACAATCCAAGCAATTGTGGGTTAAGGACCCAACAGTGGCAGCTTGGCAGAGGTGGGATTTGAACCCTGGACCTTTTGGTCCATAGTCCAGTACCTTAACCGCTAGGCTACCACAGTCGACAAAATAACAGTTTACACATTATACCTAGGCTTTCGTCTTCAAAATTTAGCAGAGGATAGTTTCGATCCATCGACCTCTGGGTTATGGGCCCAGCACGCTTCCGCTGCGCCACTCTGCTCTACAGTATTATAGTGTGGAAGTGAATGAGGAAACTTTGCTCATGCTGTTCTTCATTAAGCACCCAACACAGCACAGCCACATTACCAGCCCTAATAATGTCTTTTTACCTGTCAGTACTTGGATATGAGTGCTGACCTGAGCTACTCAACCCAATCATTCAACACACAAGCACCAAGACAGTAACTTGTTGCATCCACATAGGTCATCACAGATACACAGCACAGCATACACTATACACACTGCTCGCTTTGTTTTTTTCGGCTTATTTGTGCTTTTTCGTTTGATTAATACCGTTGCAGCTTCCGTGCAAAATTAAACTTAGCTTCATGTCTGGCAAACCACTTTCAGCATATGTTTCCTCAGAAATGTATATTGTTTTTGGAGCTGGTCATTAAACGTACTTGTTCGTTTAGCCATTTCGGCCATACATCAGCCATAGTGAGTGAGGGTATTAAGTCACGTCGGTGAAGGGCGGCTGATAATTGATTGAATTATATTAATTTACAAAATCAACAAACATGATTGGCCATTTTGTGGTTCGACATGTACAGTAACTTGTGAAATAATTGGGGGTGTTCCTTTTGAATAAATGCAAGCATTTTGGGCGACGATTCTCTGCTAATATGGGACATACGGGACATACGGGACAAATGTACAAATCTCAACTAATATTACTGAGAGAATGCTTTAATCATGGCTGATGTCATTACATTCATTCATTCACAGCATTTAGCAGACGCCCTTATCCAGAGCGACTTACAATTGATACAGTCTTACAATCCAAGCAATTGTGGGTTAAGGGCCTTGCTCAAGGACCCAACAGTGGCAGCTTGGCAGAGGTGGGATTTGAACCCTGGACCTTCTGGTCCATAGTCCAGTACCTTACCCGCTAGGCCACCGCAGTCCCATTTCAGCAGAACCTGCTCAATCTTAGCACCAGCAAACCTGAGGACTTTAATAATATTTAAAAGAATCATACTCAGAGACTTGGTGTTATACTCACCTGTAGATTTGACAGCTGTGTGAATGCTTTTTCACATCCGGGATGGCCACACTTATATGGTCTGTCCCCAGTATGAATCCTACAAAAGTGAATGTCACATTTTAATCTAATAGGTGCATGCTCATTGACTATTGGCCCCAAATGATTTGTAGCCCAAGACAGATGTGGCTAGCTGATCAGCAGCTTTACATTGACTATATATTTTTTAAATGTAGTAGCACATTGGCATGTTCACAACATCCACATTACCACATACAATTATCACAAAGTGTAGGCAGCTGGATACTCACCCAAGTATTTTGATATGGTGCAGTATTTTCAGAAATAAGGGACTGTTTTCTCATGTACATTAATAACAGGTAAATTAAATTAGCTGTCCTGCTACAGGAAATAACTCTTCTATAGTTCTACGTGTTACTTTGCTTAGATAAGACAAAGCCACTTTTCAGAGGGAGTTTTTTGTATACCTATTATTTCCTCATAATTGAGTACTGTTGAAGGACAGTAGCATTTCATATTATTTATGGAATGGTCCCATCCATTGCATTCAAGAAGCCTATCAAACCTTAAATACAGATGTAGTATAAACTGTTATTGACACCTATTGTAATGATTACACGCCAACATTCCATGATCTGCTTTGATTTTTAACTGACTGATTTTGACCTGCTCTACTATAGTTATGTTACATGAAATGAATCTATCAGCCAATCAGAAATGAGATCTTGGTATAATATACATTCACTGGCCACTTAATAAATAAAAGTACACCTTGCTAGTACTGGATCGGACCCTTCTTCATGGAACAGGTTCAACAAGGTGCTAAAAACATTCCTCAGAGACTTCGGTCATTAGAGTACAGTGAACTCATTGTCATGTTCAAGAAACCAGTTTGAGATGACTTGAGCTTTGTGACATGGTCCGTAGAATATATGTGCCAAGAAAGTATCCAACACACTATTACTCCACAACCACCAACACGAACTGTTAATACGAGGCAGGATGGATCCATGCTTTCATGTTGTTTATGCCAAATTCTGACCGGACCATCGGAATGTCGCAGCAGAAATAGATGCAGACCAGATAACAGTTTTTCCAGTCTTCTATTGTCTAATTTTGGTGAGCCAGTATGAACTGTAGGCTCAGTTGCCTGTTCTTGGCTGACAGGAGTGCCACCCAGTGTGGTCTTCTGTTGCTGTGGTCCATCTTCAATTTTGTTGTGGTGCTCTTCTGCATACCTTGGTTGTAAAGACAGAATGAGTTACTTTTGCCTTTCCATTTGTTCGAACCAGTCTGGCCATTCTCCTCTGACCTCTGGCATCACCAAGGCATTTCCACCCAGAGGAACAGCTGAACAGTTGTACCTAATAACATGCCCAGTGAGTGTATACTACTTCTTCGGGTGACAGAGATGACGTTCGTGTCTCATTGTCAATCTAGTGGCATTGCGTAATATCCAGATTTCTTGAGCTTGTTTTTGGAATGCCTCCTTCACTACTTTCATCCCACATCAGCCTAAAATTAAATGAATGTTCAAACTGAGGGAAGATTTAATTGTTTGGTATGTTTTCTGTAGTAATTATTAATATAGCTTAATGCATGGTCTTGATCAGAGATACTGACCTGGTGTGTTGCTGCAGGTGAGAGAGCTGGCGGAAAGAGTTCTCACAGTAAGAGCAATGGTAAGGCTTGATCCCTAAGTGAATCCGGAGATGCTGCGCTAGATATGACGCATTGGCAAATGACTTGGAACAATGAGGACACTTGTGGGGTTTGGCCTCTGTGTGGGACTTGGAATGAATCTGCATCTCTGATTTGTTGAAGAAGGTAAGTGGACATACTTTACACCTGCAGAGAAAAGTCCTGAATAAACTGGGGAAGACCATCAGTGTATGAGTTCATGATGTGCTACACCAAGTAATGGACAAACTGCCTTATTTTAACAAAGCAACCCTTGACAATGACTTGCACCTAATGAGCGACTACATCAATGTAACAGTCGATGTTTTTAAATATTTATACAATTCAAAATGTCTACAGGTCAAGACAAGATGACTATAAGATGGTCCAAATTAGTGGAATTAGGGAACACATAAATAATAAAAACACTTGCTGGAAAACAAGATAATCAGTTAGACCACCCTATGCAGTACCGTGCAAAAGTCTTAGACCACCATTAGCTTTGTTTTAGTAATGACCATGCATAACAAATTGTTGATGACTGGACCCAAAAAGTTTAAACTTCGATTTTTCACTCCATAATACTCTTTTTCACCGTTCCCAATCCAAAAAAAAGGTGCTATCCTTCCAACAAGACCATTTCTGATCAAGCTTCTTCGGACCGATGAACCTGCCAGATGCTGTTGCTCAAGTGTAAGGAGAGGTCACACTAAATACTTTACACTGTAGCCTATAGAAGCTGTTTTTCCTTTTTTCAGTTTAATACTGCATACAAATTTCCTGTATTTTCTGGTTGTATTCTAATAAAGTGACCGAGAAATAATTATATATGGTCATTATACCATTGCTAAAACAATGATATATCTAATCTAATGGTGACCTAAGACTTTTGCACAGTACAGTATAAGCAGTAATATGTCATTTCATACTCAATATAGTACAGAGACTCAAGACTTTCAGACCTGTACGTTTTCCCTTCTTTGGCGATGGTGACTGACTGGTCCGGACCTGAGGCCAAAATGGGGTAGGGCACAACCAGCAGAGGGCCTGTGTTGTTCTCTGCTTTAATCTTCTTGCGGCCTCGTGGGGCTTTGGGCTGTGGTCCCAGCATGCCCGCCAAGCCCATGCTTTTCACTTGGTCCATACCAGGAGCACTAGCCAGACCCGAGATAACATTCAAGCAGGGTACCGCACCCAACCGACTCTGACTGCTGGATGTGGTAGTGGTGGGCGTCATGGCCTCTGAAGTATTGTGACTGTCAGCACGACTAGAAGGTAGCAGGCCTGTCATTGAACAAGTGCCACAAAGTTATACAGGAGTTATAATAAAATGTATACAATACTTCATGACGAACAACTATTGTTTGCCAGTGGTCCCTTAAGTGATAGAAGTTAGAAGAAATTGGTATTACAACCGGCTTTGTACCTGAACGGTGGTTCGCTCTAGGACTTTGATCCACAGCTTGGCGCATATGCCAGTCTTCCCATAATCCTTTACCCTTTACATTAGACTTGTCATCCAAGTTCAGCTCTTAAAAGAAAACCATCAGCCATTATGACAGCTGGTAGCATATCCACATGTTCATACACTCACTGGCCACTTTATTATTATTTATTAGCTGACGACCTGCTCAAGTTCAAACCGAGCATTGGAATGGGGAAGAACGGTGATTTAAGTGACTTTGAACATGGCATGGTTGTTGGTGCTAGACGGGCTGGTATGAGAATTTCAGAAACTGCTGATCTACTGACAGGTTCAAGCTGATAGAAAGTGAACAGTAACTCAGTCACTCAACACGTTAAACCTTAAAGCAGATGGGATGTAGCAGCAGAAGACCACACGAGGTAACACTTCTGTCAGCTAACATCAGGAAACTGAGACTACAGTTCACACAGGTTCACCAAAATTGGACAGAAAAAGACTGGAAAAACATCCCCATGCCCTTTGGGATGTGGTGGAATGAGAGGAATGTTTCCAGCACTGCACTGAATCTGTGCCATGAAGAATTAAGGCAGTTCTGAAGGAAAAAGAGGGTCCAACCCAGTACTAGAAATGTGTACCTAATAAAGTGGCCAGTGAGCGTATATTGTACAAGTGAAATATGTGATAACAACCTAAAGACATACCCTCATGAAGTGACATGTGTGTTGCTCAATACCTGGCACGGTGCTGGAAGCTGGACGGGCATGCAGAGCGATGTCGGGCTGGGTGGAGTTGTGAGCCTGGAGGCCTGGCACCTGCTGCAGTTTAGGGATTGACATCATGTGCTGGGCAACATCGGAGTTCGGCGAGGCCACCAGTAGGGTCTGCTGAGAGGGAACAGTGGTGGGAGGCAAATGCGAAGGTCTGATCTTCTCTGCCATCAGCTGCTCTTTGATCTTGTCGATCAGAACCAGGTTATCCAGCTGTAAAAATCATTTATCATACTCAAAGTGGGGTCATGTTCATTATGCGCCATAAAACGCTCTTCTATAGTTCTACGGATGAGGGAGGTTGTCAACACTGCACATGCACACAGGGTTCTAATGGCAGGTACAGGTTCCGTGTAGAACACAAATCATTAACCCCCTTTAGAATAGTCACTTTTTGATCTTAGCCTACAATCAAAACTCCTTATCCATTTCCAGATTTATCGACACATTTTGCCTTCCAACATTCAAGTAAGAAGAAAAAAATAGTTCTGAAAATTTAAAAAACAGGATAAAGAAAAGTCTGAAGCAGGATGAATTTTGACGTTATGGAGCTACACTTTCTGTAAATATTCAGTCAAATGCTGCAAACTGATATGAAGTCAATTCACAATACAGATGGATAATGTTCCAAAACATACCGCAAAAGCCACCCAAGAGCATCCTAAGGCAAAGATATGGAATATTCTTCAATGGCGGAGTCAGTCATTGAATGAAAATGACTTAATGAAATCAAAACGGACACAAACTGGCAACAACTGAAGGCAGCTGAATAAAGTCCAATCAGGTATGACTAATCCTTATATTTATAATTAGCCTGTGAAAATGGAAGGACTATGTAAAAATGGTTCTTCCTTCATAAATGGTTCATGCAATATTTCATATCGTGATTTGTTCATTTTAAATCCACTGTAGTGGATTACCTGAGGCAAAATTACAAAATGTGTGTCACTGTCCAAATACTTGTGGATCTGACTATATATAAACTGAATGGATATACTGTATGTAATACAATTCATTAAGCATTCCTGTATCCAGTATTTTACACTGTACAGTTACAGACAGAGATCTGATTTGAAACTGTAGTTTGAGGGAAATGTCTCACCTGAGCAGGCATGGAAGGAGGTGGTGGCCAGAAATAAGGATTATTGAATCGAGGCTCTGCCATGCCTTAAAGCAAAACACAGCACAGCATTTTAGAGAAAGATAAATATCATAATGCACAATGAAAACAACAAAAATTACAACAACATTTAAGACAAATTCATTGTCACATGTTCAAATTTACAGCATTTAACACAGCCAGATATAGAGAAGCTATAAACCTAATCTAAGCCGTTTTAATTTAAGAATTTAAGAACCAAATTTAAGAACCTTGTTCAAGGTCCCAACAATGGCAACTTGCTGTAGCTGGGATTTAAACTCACAATGTTCCTATTAGGTCGCCACATTTTGATGACCTAACAATGTTTTGGCGGAAAAAAATGAAATACAATTCCACCCATTTCGGCATAGCAAGGGCCGCAAAACCAAAATACTACGTGACTGGTTATTGCACATCAGCATAATTTGTATGTGTAATGGTGAAAGTCTCTTGATTTAGCCAATGATATGTACCTTTTATGAATAATGTGAACGTCCTGATTCATTAAATTAGAGATGCATCGATCGATCGGGAGGTGACCGGAATCGGATGGATTTCAGCATGATCAGCCTCATATAACCAATTCTGTGCTGGTCACATTTAACTTGTGCAGCGCACAACGGTGACAGTGACACAAACACAGCCACACATGAACAGAACGGTGATTTTACTAACTTTAATTCAGAATTCACAATATGTGTGTAACCTACAGAGCTCTAAACACAGCTCGAGCTTTGTTTATGAGATTGCTGCATGTGAGATTGTGAGATTGATGATGTTAATGATGAAGAACCATTAGATTTCGGTTGTGTTTTGACTGCTACTTAGTCAAATAAATAGTCTCACTAAAGTACTGAAGAGAGGGTATGGAGGGAGTAGGAATTTATTTCGGACACATGGCTCCAGAGCATGCTGTTGAGTACATAAATGTTAAAATAAGCCATCTCCTAAAAAGGTTCCGAACAACGAATTTACTAAGACGTTTAAAACAACATTACCCTGCTGACAAAATTAAGGCAAAGAGGTTACAGCTAAAGCTAGTGAGAGCACAGAGCCAGTCACAAGCCAGCAGCCCCACTATCTTTCTTTAGCAATAAAGAAGTGTCCATCAAAAGAAAAGTTGAACAATAATTTTTTTTTTTTTTTTTTTTTTTAATGATGTAACATATTTCTCAGACAGAAAGAAAATCAGAATCGTCCAGAATTGGAACTGGCCGATCACATGTTTACAGAAATCAGAATCTGGCAAGAAAATTGCAATTGGTACATTTATAATTAAACTTATTTTATGCACCTTATATTTTGAATTTGAAAGCTGAGCCAAGGTCCTGCACAATTTTTAAAATTACTGACAAATAAATAGCAATTTAGTACATTTTTATATATATATATATATATATATATATATATATATATATATATATATATATATATGTGTGTTCATTTTTTCTTTTTTTTTCTTTTACAAAGTTAGTAAAGTAATGTTAAAGTAAATTCTGATGCTTTAACTCTCTACCACATGATGAGGTTTGTGGTTTATTAATTCAACAATGGTATCGGCTCGATAGCGAGTATCGTCCAAAGTGTATGTATAGGTACTGAAAAAGTCGAATCGGTGCCTCCCTAATTAAAACTCCACAAAAATATTCTGAAATTGGACAGCACACGCAATAGCACACATTTAAGAATATGGATATTTCCTGAATATAGCCATTGGAACCACCAGTGGAAAGGAATCACCATAGAACCACCCCTGTGTTGTTCGAATTCTGATGGAGTTTAAGACCAGGGCTCAGTGCAGGGCCAGGCAAGTTCTCCATCAAACATGGCAAACCATTTCTTTATAGACTTTGTTTTAGGAGGGCAGAATGTTGATGCACTGTCTATGTGACACAATGAAAGTGTCACATTGTGGGTGACTGAGGTGTTGTGTACAAAATGTTCTACTGCTACTTTTGTCCATAAAGATTCCATGCCTAGTATGCTTCATATGAACCTGTAAGTAGTGAGTGTACTAACAGACATCACTAATTACAAAGCATGTCTACATACTTTTGGGCATACAGTGTAGATGTAAGCGAACAGTTTGTTTCCCAATGGACAGTGCTGGTGAAACTACTTTCAACCCAGCTGTTGTGGACTGGCATTGCTGCTATGTTACATGAAGTGTCTGAAGTGTCCATATCTTCCTCAGCCCACAATGATGCAATGGTAAGTGGTGGTCCCTTTCTACTGACAGATGGCAATGGAAGTGCTGACAGGCACAGGATGGTCTGTATAAAGCAAAAGATGTCTGTAAATACATTAAGTGATGTAATAGTGGCTCAATCTTTAAGGCTTTGGACTACTAATCAGTAGATGGCAAGTTCATATTCGGATTCTGCCAAAGTCTCAACTGTTCATCTCTCATTTTGTGTATACATACATACATACATATGTATATATATATATAATGTATGTATGTATGTATATAAAAATCAAGCATCTGGCCATGTAGTCTGCCTTGACAAACATTTGTGAAGGAACTGCTCTTTCTAAACAGCTCACTGATTTCGAGTGTGGTATGGTAACAGGAGGCCACCACTGCAACAAGTGGAAACCTGTTTTGTGGAGTGACAAATCAAGTTTCACTATCTGGCAGTGTGATGGCTCAGTCTTGGTTTGGCTACTACCAGGAGAATTATATGGCTGACTGCATTGTGCCAATTGTAAAATGGTGGAGGAGGGACAATGCTATGGGGTTCTTCAGGGTCCCCTGGTTCCAGTGAAGGAAAATCTTAATGTTTCATTACACCAAGACATTTGTATGCTTCCAACTATGTGGGAACAGTCTGGGGAAGACCCTTTTCTGTTCCAGCATGACTGTTCGTCAGTGTACAAACCAAGGTCTATAAAGGCATGGTTGGATGAGTTTGTTGTGGAAGAATTCCACTGGCCCACATAGAGCCCTTGCCTCAACTACATTAAACACCTTTTGGATGAACTAGAACAGAGATTCTAGTTAAACTAGGCTCTCTTGTCCAACATCATTTTCCAACCTTATAAATATGCTTTAGGATGAATGGGCCAAAATTCCCATAGACTCAGTCTATGTCATGTAGAAGGCCTCCCCAGGAGAGTGGAAGCTATTACAGCTGTAAAGCGGAGACCAAGTCCATATTAATGCTTATAGATTTATAATGGGATGTTCATAAAAGCTCCTGTAGGTGTTATAATACTTTTGTCCATATAGTGTATGCAAATGCACCTATATGGTACATGTAGGTAATAGATACATAAAAATGTATTAACAAGGTAGGTAAGTAATCATTTGCCTAATACTGAATAACTAGACTGTATTTTTACACTGAAAATAATCAGTTAGTACAACCGGTTTGAGCAAACTGGCTTAAAGACCTCATGTGTGTACTAGTGTTGTCACGATACCAAAATTATGATTTCGGTATGATAGTTGGCTAAAATATCTCGATAACGATACCATGGTAAAAACCTAAAACAGTCATGGAATAATAGATGATAGAACATGGAACTTAAATTTCTTTGTTTTTTATTTAACATTATTTTTAACAATTTGATTATTGAAAGAAATAACTTGATTAAAAAGGTCACATTGTTATTAAGGTTTTTACACAGTCAGAAGTAATCTGACGTCCCTCTGGATCCATGAGTTTGTGGGATTTTTTTTGACAGGTTAGTTAACTTTGCATTTGCAGCTGGATCTCACTGGTTAAATCATTTCTACCGAGTGCATTTTCTAGCAATAGAAATAACTATTGACAAAAAATGTACGTGCCTTAATTACCGGATTTTTTCTACCATAAGGCGCACTTAAAATCCTTTAATTTTCTCAAGAATCAACAGTGCGCCTTAAAATGCGGTGCATCTAATGTATGAATTAATTCTGGTTGTGCTTTCTGACCTAGAACCGATTGTAGATGGTACACGGCGCTCATAAATCTGTCAAAATGTTTTAGCACGGCTTTGGTAAGTTACGAAGCTTACGGCATCCCGGAATAATACGGTATGTGCTTCAGCATTAGGGTACGTGCATTCATTCATTTATTTTCGAAGTGGATTTCAAACTCAACGCTATCGGTCACGCAGTACAACATGGACATAGAGCAGCTGCGAGAGAATTCAACATTAACGAATCAATGGTACGGAAGTGGAGGAAGCAAGAAGACGCAAGACCAAGGTAAAGACCAAACTGAGCTTCCGAGGGAACTTAAGAGTTTTGTTTCATTTAATGCGCCATTCAAATCCCATGTCTGCCAAGCTGCCACTGTTGCCACTGTCTTGAGCAAGGCCCTTAACCCACAATTGCTTGGATTGTAAGACTGTATCAATTGTAAGTCGCTCTGGATAAGGGCGTCTGCTAAATGCTGTAAATGTAAATGTAACAGTGCTACCCACCGAGCCTCCGTTCCGCCCCGACCGAGGCCTTAACAAATATAATAGGAAATAAAAATCTGTATTTGTAACAAGCTGCAAATGCTTTTGCAGTGAATGTGTAGCCTACTTGTGAAACCGACCCCCTAAAGGGAACTATTAAATGTGTAATGTAGTTATCTGGGAGGGTTTCTGTAGAGAGAAGAAATTGAATAAATAATAAAATAAAATAATAAACAGTCCTCAGACAGACAGAGATACACTACTAGTGCAACATGCAAGTTAAAAATCAAAGAACTTGAGCTTTGCATATTTGACATGTTTGACTTCTTTGAAAATACAGCAGTATGTTCCTGTCCTATTGTAAGTAGTACTCCCACTACCTGTATATTCTTTCTAACCTATAACTGTATTCACATTCACTGGTCAGGTCTGCTTCATCTGGCTGGTTGCTTGTAATGCAGTCTGTGGTTTTATTCACTCGTGTTTTCAATGGCATCTCTGACGCTCTTGCGTATTGATTGCACACCATTTTCTTGTGAAAATACCCTTTATGTTTACATTACAGTAGCTATGTTACTATGGTAATGTCCATACGTCCATTTCGTTTCACAAACCGGAATGCGTGCGTTAAACGGCGCCTACCTGTATCTGTGACTGTGGTAGCCTAGAAGTACCAATACTGGACTATGGTCCAGGGTTCAAATCCCATGTCTGCCAAGCTGCAACTGTTGGCTCCATGAGCAGGCCCTTAATCCAACATTGCTTGGACTGTAAGACTGTATCATTTGTAAGTCGCTCTGGATAAGGGAGTCTGATCAATGACTAAATATAACTACATTTATAACGTTCCTCGCCTTAAACTATTGCCAGCAAATATAACACTGAGGCCTTAGATGCACATTCGGACACTCTACCAAAACACTTAGACAAAAGAAACAATGGCTGTCCGCGTTATTTTCAAATTTCACAAACACACACACCCTGCAGTCACGGTGCGTTGACGTTCACGAGAGAGAAAAGAAGCCATGCTAACGTACGCGAGCTATTTGTTTACACAGATGTGCAGCTTTGAATTGCCCGGCCCCTTTGGAAAAAAAAATGACACTTCCTACAGCAATCATGCCGCTCAATAAAACACGCTACAAGATGCCATAGGGCTGGACTTCCACAGTGCATGTTCATTGCTGCGTTATAACGCTGCTCAACAGAAACATACACACAATTAAAGATTTTCCAGCTGCAGAATGCGGCGCGCTCTCGTAATGACATTTGTGCAGAAATGTAGCATGTCTGCTTAAACCACCATCCGTTCCTAACCTGAATGCATTTGGGACAGCAAAATCACGCGTCATGTATCAGCAAGAGGGAGAATAAAAGTATCAGACCAACCTTCAGATCGGACCGCAGCTTTTCCCTTACAGAAGATTAATGAAAGTTAAAAGAGCTCGCTGTTCTCTGTGCGCCTCCACGCTGCAGAGCTTCCGGGTCGCTCAGGCTTCACTTCTGGTGCTTCACGTACAGCCACGATTTCTGCTGTTAACCCCTTCAAATCCTCCTGGTTTTGAGCATTTTCCGTCCTCAAACTTTATAAACACAAACCAAGAGATTTCTGGTCACATAATACACAGTGCACTTTTTTTTACCTTAGCCTAATAAATCACTACAGAACTAGTTGAAATAAACGCTTCACGGAGGTCTAAACACAGGTCAACGTAAAATAGTTGATTTGTTTGGAGTTTTTGGCAGTTGTAAGGTGACTAAAATAGCAAAAAATAAAGAAAAAATCAATAAATGATCAAACTTCTGTGACAGCCCAGCAAAAAATGTACTGTCAGTTTTCATAGTAAAACTGTGAATAGCTTGACAGTTTTAATGTGAGCTTTCACAGTTTGACCATGAAGTTCACAGTTCTACTATGAATTTTTGATGGTAATTTGGCCACTTCATGGTTCTACTGTGAGACTACAACTGTAAACCTGGTTGCCTTTTAACTGACCCTAAATTATTTCACAGTTGTACTATGAATTTTGGTGGCAATTTGGCCACTTCATGGTTCTACTGTGAGACTACAACTCTAAACTTGGTTGCCTTTTAACTGACCATGAATTATTTCACAGTTGTACTATGAATTTTGGTGGCAATTTGGCCACTTCATGGTTCTACTGTGAGACTACAACTCTAAACTTGGTTGCCTTTTAACTGGCCATGAATTATTTCACAGTTGTACTATGGATTTTGGTGGTAATTTGGCCAGTTCATGGTTCTACTGTGAGAGTACAACTGTAAACTTGGTTGCCTTTGAACTGACCATGAGTTATTTCACAGTTGTACTATGAATTATGGTGGCAATTTGGCCACTTCATGGTTCTACTGTCAAATTTCACAGTGCATTTTTTCGTGGGGGTCAAATGACTGGTATCGTTTCCCACAAATCCGGAATCATAGGTTTAATGTATAAGTTCAGAAGAGTTTAAAAGATCTGATCTGATTCAAATTAGAGATACAGTACATTGATACAGATTTCAGTACTGGTAATTGGCCCAGTATTGTGCTTATATACTGGTGATTGTAAACTGCCCCAATACCGTCACCCGATACTGCATGACACCATGTGTTGTCATCCTGTCACGCTAGCACTGTGCTAGTCAGCAGTAAAGGTATTGGCCTATCTAAGTTCAATTTTTAGCACTGCCAAGCTGTCCTTGTTGGACACTTCAGCAAGGCCCTTAATCCACAAATGTTTGATTTGTACTTATATCAGTTTTAAGTCAATCTGGATAACAGTATCTGTCATATGACTAAATGCACAAGCTTCAGAGTCTGTTCTGGAGACTGGGTACCTAATAAAACCTATAAATCCTATGTTACAAAACGGTTCATTACTAACTGCAAGTTTGATTAAATAGAAAACAACAATCTACAGTGTAATCTACACACAGAATACAATACATTACACATTCTTACCCTCCTAACCCTACTTGGAACAGGGCTTTGACGTATTTTACTGTGACACATTTCTGAAAATCCCTTTATCATCGTCCAAAGTTTCAGGTCCTCAAAATTAAACTTCCTCTTATAAGTCCGTATGTGAAGGAGCAGCTCAAAAGCACTTACAGTTCAGTTTCCAATTCGTGGACATTTTGAGATGACCATGTCTCCATTGTTTGCTATGGTAAGACTTCTGTATTGTATATATTGGTTTTTTTTTTTATTGAATTGTTTTTTTTTATTACAGTTATTGCTATTACAGATCGTGGAAGTAAGAATATTTGTCTGGTCCAAATTGAGATTAGATTAATTTTATTTAATGTATAATTAAGCTCACAAAACATAAGTAATACTTTGTGGACATGTTTGAACTTATTTTTGTATACAATTTATGTTTAAGCTTATATCATTATCCAGTTATCATATCAGGCAATAACACACGTGTTAGTTGAGACACTGGCTTAAAAATATTTTTAAAAATCCAAATCTTGTTTAAATTATGCTATTTGGAGAAAATATAGAAATGACAATTATGGCTATTTTGTTACTATCTGTTGGTGCTGAAAATCCATGATTGTACAATTAAATAGAATTACCTTTCATTTTGTGATTTAGCTCTCTAATGTCCTTTTAATGTGTCTGTACATGAGTAGTAAAAATATTTAGCACGACATCCTTTTCACCCAGATTATGGTATAATTTCAGTTTTTATTCAGGAATTATTCAGATTATAAATAATTTTAGTCAAAAGCAGGGGTGTCAGCTTTGACTAGGGGGGTCAGGAGGTAAACTTAAGAAATTGGCATAAGTTGGCATAAAATTAAAAACATACACTATTTGAAGAAATTGCCTAATAGCAGCAAATTTCTTGGAAGAGACACATCATTCAACATTTGTATTTGGTATAGATCTTATATGTCTTAACTCCTATCCATCCACTAACATGAGGCACAGATCAAGCTAAGTTACTTGTAGCAGCAGGTCTTAAATACATCAATAAAATAATGAGAATATACAGTGGTGCGTGAAAGTTTGTGAACCATTTAGAATTATCTGCATAAATATGATCTAAAACATAATCAGATTTTCACACAAGTCCTAAAAGTAGATAAAGAGAACCCAGTTAAACAAATGAGACAAAAATATTATACTTGGTCATTAATTTATTGAGGAAAATGATCCAATGTTACATATTAGTGAGTGGCAAAAGTATGTGAACCCTTGCTTTCAGTATCTGGTGATGAGCAGCAATGTTCTTTTTGGAGAACAGTGGCTTTCTCTTTGCAACCTGCATACCATTGTTGTTCAGTGTTCTTTTGACGGTGGACTCGTGAACATTAACAGTAGCCAATGTAAAAAAGGCCTTCAGTTGCTGAGAAGTTACCCTTGGATCCTTTGTGACCTCACCAACTATTACACACCTTGCTCTTGGAGTGATCTTTGTTGGTCGACCACTCCTGGGGAAGGTAACAATGGTCTTGAATTTCCTCCATTTGTACACAGTCTGTCTGTCTAAAGAGTCCAAACTCTTTAGAGATGGTTTTGTAACCTTCATCAACAACTCTTTTTCTGAGGTCCTCAGAAATCTTCTTTGTTTGTGCCATGATACACTTCCACAAACGTGTTGTGAAGAGCAGACTTTGATAGATCCCTGTTCTTTAAAATAAAGCAGGGTGCCCACTCACACCTGATTGTCATCTCATTGATTAAAAACTCCTGACTCTAATTTTACCTTCAAATTAACTGCTAATCCTAGAGGTTCACATACTTTTGCCCCTCACTAATATATAATATTGGATGATTTTTCTCAGTAAATAAATGACCAAGTATAATATTTTTGTCTCATTTGTTTAACTGGATTCTCTTTATTTACTTTTAGGACTTGTATGAAAATGTAATGATGTTTTAGGTCATATTTATGCAGAAATTTAGAAAATTCAGAAAATTCTAAAGGGTTCACAAACTTTCAAGCACCACTGTAGACTCATTGATTTAAAAAATAAAGCACCCAGATAGTAATATCAGTTTGTCACAAAACTCAGTTACATCTCAGGAAGATATGTAAATGATTACAGGTGTGGTCTGATTAGACACTGGGACACTTGCCACAAGAAGGTGAAAAAGTGCTTCCCTTGCTGCTCTATAAACAGACTCTCAGAGGCTACTTTTGGGTAGCGTACCTCTTGGTGAGAGATCGTTGACTGTTAGACACATTTGCCCACAGCTGGGCATGTAGACCCTCCACGCTCATAGTTGGCATCCCAGCTAATCCCATAAATGCTCAATTGTGATAGTGTTCCTTGTATCACTACTAGGGGTTACTGACAGTCGTATGCAATGGCTCCCCAGATCATCACACCAACAGTTGGGGCAGTGTGTTGCATCACAGTCACTCCCAACACCTTCTAACAACTACGTCAGAATGACCTGTACGGCAGGCAATTTGTCAAAACGACTATCCTGCTTCTCTTAGAACAATGATGAGCCATCTTTCAAAGTCTGACAACTGGGCAACATGTCTTTGAGTGTGTCGTTGAGACATATCTAACAGTCAATGATCTCTCACCAAGAGGCACACTACCAAAAAGTAGCCTTTCAGAGCTTTTGTTACAGACAGTGGGGGAAGTACTTTTACGCCTTCTTGTGGCTAGACCCAGTGTCTAATCAAACCTTACCTGTAATCTTTTTTGTAAACTTTTTTTCTTAAATCCAGTAAATACATCAAAATAAGTTTCGTTATGAGAAAAACATTTCTAGATCTATTTAACATAAATCTTTTTGAACTAATGCATGTTTATGGGTGGGGATAGGGGCCGTTAGTCCCCCTAAAGCATGTCTAATAAAGAAAAATCTAGAGCTTGTTGAGTGTTTGGGTACTTGTTGTTGTACTGATTGTGTGTGTTCTGTCTTTCTTTGTATTTCAGATGTTTACTCTGATTGCAGCTTGTCTGCATCAATGTGGATTCTGCTTAAAAGCCTGTTCAGAAAACCTGTCAGCTACTCAGATGTTGAAAAGCTTTCATGAAATGTGTCCACCAGGTTAAGAAACTCTCTTCTTTTGACCACATTTTCAGGATGAGAAAAAATATAACTGACATTTATTTATATATTACTTTTTTAAGTTAATCCATGACATAACTGTGAGGTGACCCAGAGATCAAATTTCATTTGTGATTGATTTGAATTGATGGCTAGGTGGCTAAAAATGCACATATTCTCTGTTTAAATCAACCAAAATTGTAGCGAACCTAAATTGGAAGAGAACACAGTTGTATTTGGTCTCCATGTACAGTGAGAAGGATAGTAGAGTAAAGATCATTTCTCCAACTGGAGCTTTTTGGCAACAAACTCAAAGGTGTGTTTGGTGTAAAACGTGATTGTCCAGAACAACGATTCTCCACTTACCATTTTATGGTTCCAAATGGGAGTCGTATCATGGATATTGCTACTGTGGCTTCGGTGACCAGTTCAACTGAGACCGAGGTTCTGTGATAACACTGGAAGCCATTACTTAAGTTTCAGCTTTATGAAAGGCCCTCTTTTTTCTGGGCATTCATACTTAACATGCTTTTTGACATGATATGTACAGATGTTTACATTTCAAAACTTTATTTGGTTTATTTAATGTTGCTATTAGCATCAGTGGCCATTTCAGCAACACACACAAGGTTACATCAAAACTAGTCATATATACACTCAAATCAATGCCAATTTAGTGTAATCAGTTAACCTAATGCATTGTCTTTGGAGTGTGGGAGGAAACCAGAGTACCTGGAGTAAAGCTATGTGGACACGGGGAAGATATGAACCCTGGGATTGAACCCAGGACCTTCTTGCTGTGAGGTGGTGGTGCTACCCACTGAGCCACCATGCCACCCATATTGGGCATATGAATGCTTAAACAGTATCATTCTGATTCTTCAGGTTATTACAAGAAACTTGAGTGTCCGGGAAGAACTCATTTTGTCTGTCAGCGATGTGATGAAGACACATACACAGCCTATATGAACAAACTCCTTTACTGTAACAGCTGTAAACGATGTGACAATAAAGGTGAGTAAAATGTTAATGATTGTAGTTTTTGTACATTTTTCACATATTCATTTACTATAAGGTTTAAAAATGACATTTTGGTTTACAGAGAATAAGGTTACTAAAAGTGAATGTACACCTGAAAAGGACCGAGTGTGTGGCTGCAAAGACGGTTTTTATGAATTGAAGGCAGATAGAGGTACCATCAGCTGTACAAGCTGTACAAACTGCAAGAACTGTACCCAATGTAAGTTATAAACATTACTATAAAAACTTGATGAATTCATGATAAATATCTTTTAAAGTGGCACTAATGTTAAAGCAAATTTTATTGTAAATTAGTTTTATGTTGTTATGATCAAGAATGTGCATTGTTGTAATAAAACACCTCTACAGGCCCTGATTGTAAAAACTGCAGAGCCAAGCATTGTGGGCAAGGCCAGTTTTTGGGTCAAGATGGGAAATGCCAGTCATGTAACAAGTAAGAGTTTCTTGGTACACAAAAATAATGCTTTAATGGGAATTGATGTCATAATAAATATAAGGCACTTTGGTCAGTCATTTAGGAAAGCTGTAAATGTTCTGAAAGTGTCAACGGGTGTAGTGGCCAAACCTGAAGAAGACTGCCACAGGAAAGGAGGACCGCATGATCCATGGATTCAGATGATGCTGCATGTTAGACTCCATTTACGCTTGGTCTTTTCATGCATCTTGTACTAGGATTGTAACTGGATAAGTTTAATTTAGCCTAAGAAAATGAATGTTAACAGAACCACAGATTACGGCTGAAATAAACACTTCACAGAGCTGTAACATCAAACACATACAATAGTTGATTTGTATTGCCTTATGGCCTTTTTTTGCAACTAGAAGGTGAATAAAATAACGAAAATAAAGAAAAGCAATCAAAGCAGACGTGTCCAAAGTTTTGACTGGTACCGTATGTATTATTTACAATGTACAGGGTGTCCTTACATTGATACAGAGTTGGTATCATTGTTGGGCACTTCAGCAAGGATCGTAATTCCCTGAGTTGTAAGTCAATCTGGATAACAGTATCTGTCATATGAATAAATGCACAAGCCTGCGAGTCTGTTCTCACATTACCTTGAATGCACAGTGTTTAAACATGGATGTCACTCTCAACACCAATTCAGACAAAGTTGGGACAGTATCTAAAATGCAAATAAAAATGCAGCGTTACTTACAGTTAATTTTACTTTTATTTCACTGCAGACAGTGTGAACACAAGATATTTCATGTTTTTTTTCTGGTCAAATTAATTTCATTTGTTAATAAACATCTATTCCTGCATTTCAGGCCTGTAACACATTCCAAAAAAGTTTCATAGAAAATAAGACTAATAATGAGGTGAAGAAACTAAATAATAGGGGTGTAACACTATTTGCATTGTGTCATTGTCATGATGTAATCAGGGAGAATATGGTTCTCTTTATGCACATCTACTAATGTCGATATATTCTTTGAACATCAGAGGGCACAATTATACATCAAATACAGCATGTCTTCCTTCTCATTATGGGATAATGGGGTCCTTATGGAAACTGAAGAGATCTGGGATGTTTAAAGATAGTTGTATAGTTTTGTATAGTGCTTATCACACACACAGTTGATATAAAAAGGTGTTTAACAAACTGGGCATGATAACAGGGTCTCATTTTCAATTTAAGAAACTAAATTTTTTTTGTTTAAAAATGCATAGAAGAAATGTGTGTTGTTTTGCAATGTTTACAGAAATAAAAAAGCAATGCCTTTTATTGAATGGAAATAAATAATCGTGAGAAAATTAAATCGTGAACTCAGTATGGTGAATTGAATTGAATTGTGAGCAGAGCATCGTGCACCCTACTAAATAATGATGTGATTTCAAACAGGTAATATCAACAGGCGATTGTAATCATGATTTGGTATAACAGCAGCATCCGGGTAAGGCTTGAGTCTTTGTGGAGCAAAGATGGGCAGATGATCTCCAGTTTATCAACAAATGTTTAAGAAAATTATTGTAGTTATTTGTATTTACTTAAAGACAAAGTTGTTCAAAGTAAAATTGGAAGAGACGCATATTTCTTCCACTACAGTGTAATAATATCATTAAATGACTCAAAGAATCTGGAGGAATTTCAGTGCATATATGGCAAAGGTGCAAGATTAAACTGAGAGCCATGATCTATGATCCCTCAGACACATTGCATCAACAACTCATTGCATCAATAGCTGATATAACTACATAGGCAAGAGATTACTTTGTCAAACACTACAATATGGAGATACAGTGGGGCAAAAAAGTATTTACTCAGCCACTGATTGTGCAAGTTCTCCTACTTTGAAAGATGAGAGAGGTCTGTAATTTTCATCATAGGTACATTGTAATGAAATCACATTGTAGGATTTTTAAATAATTTAATTGTAAATCATGGTGGAAAATAAGTGTTTGGTCACCCACAAACAAGCAGACCTGTAACTTCTTCTTTAAGAAGTTCTTCTGTCCTCCACTCGTTACCTGTATTAATGGCACCTGGTTGACCTCGTTATCTGTATAAAAGACACCTGTCCACAGCCTCAAACAGTCAGACTCCAAACTCAACTATGGCCAAGACCAAAGAGCTGTCGAAGGACACCAGGAAGACAATTGTAGACCTGCACCTGGCTGGGAAGAGTGAATCTACAACAGGCAAGCAGGTTGGTGTGAATAAATCAACTATGGGAGCAATTGTAAGAAAATGGAAGACATACAAGACCACTGATAATCTCCCTCGATCTTGGGCCCCACGTAAAATATCATCCCGTGGGGTCAAAATGATCTTGAAAACGGTAAGCAAAAATCCCAGAACTACACGGAGAGACCTGATGAATGACCTGCAGAGAGCTGGGACCAAAGTAACAAAGGCTACCATCAATAACACACTATGCCGAGAGGGACTCAGATCCTGCAGTGCCAGGCGTGTCCCCCTACTTAAGCCAGTACATGTCCAGGCCTGTCTGAAGTTTGCCAGAGAGCATATGGATGATCCAGAAGAGGATTGGGAGAATTTCATGTGGTCTGATCAAACCAAAATAGAGCTTTTTTTGGTAAAAACTCAACTCATCGTGTTTGGAGGAAGAAGAATGCTGAGTTGGATCCCAAGAACACCATACCTACTATGAAGCATGGATGTGGAAACTTCATTCTTTGGGGCTGTTTTTCGACTGATCGACTGATCCGTTTTAAGGGAAGAATGAACGGGGCCATGTATCGTGAGATTTTAAGCAAAAACCTCCTTCCATCAGTGAGAGCATTGAAGATGGAAAGTGGCTGGGTCTTTCAGCACAATAATCCCATACACACCACTCGGGCAACAGACGAGTGGCTCCGTAAAAAGCATTTCAAGGTCCTGGAGTGGCCTAGCCAGTCTCCAGACCTCAACCCCATAGAAAATTTGTGGATGGAGTTGAAAGTCTGTGTTGCCCCAAAACATCACTGCTCTAGAGGAGATCTGCATAGAGGAATGGGCCAAAATACCAGCTACAGTGTGTGCAAACTTGGTGAAGACTTACCAACGTTTGACCTCTGTCATTGCCAACAAAGGTTATGTTACAAAGTATTGAGTTGAACCAAATTTATTGACCCAATACTTATTTTCCACCATAATTTGCAATAAAAATCCTACAATGTGATTTCCTGGATTTTTTTTCTCGGTTTGACTCTCATAGTTGAAGTGTACCTATGATGAAAATTACAGACCTCTCTCATCTTTCTAAGTAGGAGAACTTGCACAATAAGTGACTGACTAAATACTTTTTTACCCCACTGTACATTCACAAATGGTACTTAAAAATATTAGTGTGCAAAAAAGATGCCTTATGTTAACCATGTCCAGAAGCAGCGTCGACTTCTCTGGACTTGGAGGCCATCTAGGATGGACCATCACACAGTGGAAATGTGGATTGTAGTCAGATTAATCAGCATTCCAGGTCTTTTTCGGAAGAAATGGGACAGCGTGTGTTCTGGACCAAAGACGAAAAGGACCATCCAGACTGTTATCAGTGACAAATCCAAAATCCAGACTCTGTCATGGTATGGGGTTGTGTCAGTGCAGTTGGCAAAGGTCATTTACACTGCTTTCATGGGAGCATTAATGCAGAAAAGTACATTGAAATTTTAGAGCAACCCAATCTGCCTTAAAGATGACATCTTTGGACATCCATGCATTTTTCAACAAGATGATGCAAAACAAGCCTAATCAGAAAGTTAGGACTGAAATACGTAAATCCCTTCTCATCTGTCTTTGAGGAACATTGTTTTTATACATTTCAATAACTTTCTCACACATTTGTTGATAAACTGGAGATCCTCTGGCCATCTTTACACCTCAAAGACTCAGACTTTCCTGGATGCCACTTTTGTACTAAGTCATGTTTACAATCACCTGTTGTTGTTGCTAGTTTGAAATCACATTATTTGTTAGTTTCTTTTATCTAAGTCCTAACCCTAAATTGCACCCATCCCATTTTTTGGAATATGTTACAGGCCTGAAATGCAAGAATGACTGTTTCTTAACAAATGAAATGAAGTTGACCAGAAAAACATGAAATATCTTGGATTCATACTGTCTACAATGAAAGAAATGTCAAAGTAAATGTAAGGAACTCTGGGGTTGTTTTATTTGCCTTTGCATACTGTCCCAACTTTTTCTGATTTGTATAAGCAAAGTAATTACATAGCTTAAACACAGACCAAGCAGTAGCAAGCGTGTTTGAGGAAGTGCTTGAAACTTAGGACATTCCTAACTTTCTGTCTCGGTTGCTCCTAGTACATTTTTATAAATGGCACACACACTTTAGCTGGCAGTGACAGAAACTGTCATGTATTGACTTTACAGATTGTAATTTAGTATATGCCTGTTTCGTGGTGGGGCAGCAAAGTGGTTTTGTGGGTAGCATTGTTACCTCACATCAAGAAGTTCCTGGGTTCAATCCCAGCTGGAGTGGCCTGGGTAATTTCTGTATGGAGTCTGTCCCCATGTCCATGTGGGTTTAGTCTGGGTGGCCCGGTTTCCTCCCACAGTCCGAAGACAAACTTTAGGTTAATTGATTTCCCTTGTGAACGTGTGATTGCAAGTGCCCTATGATAGATTGCCACCCTGCCTAGGGTTGTTCCTGCTGTGCACCCAATGCCACCGGCTAGTCGCCAACTGTCACATGACCCTGTACAAAATTAAGCTGATGAGAAAATGAATGAATGAATGACTGTTTAGTGGATTTCATATCGCTATCACAACTTGGTCTGAGTAATGTTATATAATGGTATAGATACATCCTTAACACTACTAACAGGAAATGGAAGTGAAAGAGAAGCCACTTCTGAATTTAATGAATTGCATCCAGACCACTTGCCAGGCTTGTTGCAAAGATTAAAGAAAAAATGGATCTGTACAATGTAAAGCACACAGTGGACTGCTGTATTTTCATTGTTAAAATATTATATTTAAACTATACAGTTTCTATGGTCTTCACATACAAACCTATGTAAAAACAACAACAACAAAAACAACTGAGACTCAGTTAAGCTGAGACTCAGTTAAGAAGCGCATTAGCATCCCTAAAAGGGCTAGACATGCCTATACATTCACAAACGGTGGAATATGACAAGGTGTTCGAGGTGTTACTTGGCCTCCATATTCCCCAGATCTAAATTCCATCGAACATATGTCGGATCTGCCGGACAAACAAGTCTGATTCATTTAGTTCCAAAGGATCTGTTGCTAACGACTTGTTGAGTCCATGCCTTGACAGGTCAGACGGTTGGTGGCACGAACGGAATCTACACAATATTAGACGTGATATTAATGGCTTAATCGATGTATTCACCCTATGTAGCTGGACTTAGGGCCGCCCTGTACTGTATTTTATATTTACGAACCTTTTTAGGACATCTAGTGCCCTGAGTTTAAGTCTCCACTAGAGGTCACTGTTACACTGGGTTCCTAACCAACCTGGCAATCCTAGGCTACAAAAGGTTCGTTACTAACTGCACGTTTGAGTCACTAAAAACCAACGATTTACAAACTAATCTACACACAGAAAACAAGACATGACACAGTCTTACCATACGAACCCTACATGTGTTGGAACACCTGCTGTTAACTCTACCGGGCTTGACGTATTTCTCTGTGTCACATTTCTGAGAATCCCTTTACCACCGCATAAAGTTTCAGGTCCTCAAGATGAAACTTCCTGTTATAATAGGCAATCTGTATGTGAGAGAGCAGTACTGTGAAATTATGTCTGCCATCGGAATGTAGCAGAGATAAAAGACTTCTATGCCTTGAGGGTTATTTATTGTAATTTATTTCAGTTTAATGTATATGTTCAAATGCACTTACAGTTCAAGATTCAGTTCATGGACATTTTGAGATGACCATGTCTCCATTGTTTGTTATGGTGAGTAACCTTAGACTTCTCTATTGTGTCGTTTATTTGGCCTTTTTAAATTTTACTTTCCTAGAAATTATACTTTTTCTATAATGAGATACAGTGTAAATCTAAAACAAGGTCACTGCATAAATATGTTTTTTTTTTTTTTTAATAATTAGTACTATTACCGGCTATGATTGATGAAATCAGACTATTGTTGGTTCCTGTTGGCTGGTCCAGTTTAAGACTCCTATATCTATTTACTACATATCTTTTAGTTTCACTGTAGTAACTGAATAATATGCTTTTAAATGTATAAAAGAAACATGTTTAAACTCACATAGCATAAGGTAATTCTCTGTGGGTTTAATCCATTGAATTTATTTTTGTATATTGTACTTTTAAGCTGATCTAACTGTTCAGTTACGGTATTAGGGAATTACATAAGTGTTAGCTGAGACACTGGCTCATAAATATCTTTAAAAATCTAAATCTTGTTTAAATTGTGTTATTTGGAGAACCCATAGAAATGACAATTATGCCTATTTTATTACGTTCTGTGGCACTGCAAATCTGTTTTTACCCTGCGTTGTGTGATTTCGCTCTCTGTTCATGACTTCCTCTTAACAAGTCTCTGCCTGAGTAGTAAAAAGATTTAGCACAGCATCCTTTTCTTCCAGATTATTATTAAATAACTATGAATAATTTCAGTCAAAAGTGATGTTAACTTAGTAAAACATCTTAATGTAGCCAAAATCTTCTAAAGAAAATTGGAGAACTTGTTGAGTGTTTGGATTCTTGTTGTACTGAATGTGTGTGTGTTCTGTCTTTCCTTGTATTTCAGATGGTTACTCTGTTTGCAGCTTCTCTGCACCAACGTGGAAACTGCTTAAATCCCTGCTTAAATGTTTCGAATACTCAGATGTTGAAAGGCTTAAATGAAACGTGTCTACCAGGTTAAGAAACTCTCTTCTTTTGACCCAGTTTTCAGGATGAGCACAAATATAACTGACATTAATTAATATTTTACTTTTTGAAGTTCATCGGCATTTAGTCCCAGGAAATGTACTATGAAATTTCACAGTAGAACCATGAAGTGGCCAAATTACCATCAAAATTCACTTCGTGGTCAAACTGTGAAAATTCACATTAAAACTGTCAAGCAATTCAGTTTTACTATGAACATTCACAGTACATTTTGTCCTGGGGTGGTCTGTGACTTTAATGTGAGATTACTCAGAGACCAAATTTCATTTGTCACTGATTTTAAAAGACCACAAATGAAATGAGACAAACTTGTGTAGGACTTCATAAATCAGCTAATGGCTATAAAAATGGCTATGTGACTGAAAAAACACATATCCTCTGCTTAAATCAACCAAAACTGTAATGAATTTGCAAGTGTAGTTTGTGTCCATGTACAGCGAGAAGGATAGTTGAAAAACCAATGCCATATAAATCGGAGCTTTTGGCAACAAACTCTAAGGTGTGTTTGGTGAAGATTAACAATTGTCTTGAACAATGTTAACAATGATTTTTCACTTATCATTTTGTGCTTCCAAATGGATATTGCGTTATGTAGTAACATTGGAAGCCACCATTACCGGTACTTAAGTTTCAGCTTTTTGAAATGCCTGTTTTTTCCAGGCATTCGTGCTTAACATGCTATTTTGACAACATCTACACTAATTACTAAATTTCCAAAACAGAAGCATTGACCTTAAAGTCTTATTCCAGAGACATACTTCATATAACGTAATATTCACAGATGTAAGCTTTTCAAACCACATTTTGCAGCTCGAACTTGATAGTAAGTATACAAACAGTATCATTCTGATCTTTCAGGTTATTTCAAGAAACAGTGTCCAAGAAGAACTTGTAATTGTATTGTCTGTGAGCGATGTACTGAGGATACGTTCACAGCCCATAATAACACACTTGGTTTCTGTAACAGTTGTAAACGATGTGACAGTAAGGGTGAGTAAAATGTTGCTGCTCGTTTTTGTACATTTTTAATATACTTGTTTATTAGAAGCTTTAACAAATGACATTTTGGTTTACAGAGAATAAGGTTACTAAAAGTGAATGTACACCTGAAAAGGACCGAGTGTGTGGCTGCAAAGACGGTTTTTACGAACCGAAGGAAGATAGAGGTACCATCAGCTGTACAAGCTGTACAAACTGCAAGAACTGTACCGAATGTAAGTTATAAACATTACTATAAAGGCTTAAGCTGAATTCAGATATTATATCTTTAAATATCTTTACTAATGTTAAAGCAAATTTCATTGTAATTTGGATTAGGTATTATCAAGAGTTTGCGTTGTTGTAATAAAGCAATGATTACCCCAGTGGATCATAACTTGTCTTCATATGCCTCTTGCTTCCATAGGCCCAGACTGTAAAGACTGCAGAGCAGAGCATTGTGGGCAAGGCCAGTTCATGGGTCAAGATGGGAAATGCCAGTCATGTAGCAAGTAAGAGTTTCTCGTTTCACAAATGTAATACTTTGTGTGTGCCTTGTTTTAAAATGTAAGCAATTGTTAATATGTTGTTTGTCCATATTCAGAGTGAGTGTTGTAAGGAATTGATGCCGAAATAAATACCAGCACTTTGTTATTCAGTCTGTTGAAGCTACACTACCGGTAGCGACTCATGAACATTCAGTGCCATATACAAAGTATTATTTAATATTTCTAACATTTTATATAAATCTGGCATTATGAAATATTTAATCCCATGGCTGATTGAGAGCTTTGCTTTGTGATTGCCATAATAGTGCTTACTGGAAATCCAGCATGGTTTAGTTATAAAACCTACTTTATTAACTCATTATTCTGTTGCATGTTGTTCTTTTTTGGCATAAAAGGAAGTTCTCGTTGTAAAGGGGTAGTCTCAATGCGACAGAGGAAACCTCATGCATTAAGTGCTCTTCTCAGGAAAAATTTGGCAACCCCAGAGACAACTGCACATTTGTGTTTTCCATATTCTGAATGGGCGGCACAGGAAATAGAATTATGCTGCCATATTTTGCAAGCTCTCTTTTGACGTATACATTTGTACATTTGCACTCTAACGGAATATGGCTTTATGTTTTGGCAAACTACTTTTGAAATTCAACACCCAGTTCTTATTGATTTAAACAACTGATCTCAATAACTTAGAAGTTATGACCACTTCAAAAGTTTAGTAAAGTTGTTTCAGAATCTGTTTGATTCTTCAAAGTGGAATCTGGTAGCATTTAGGTTAGTGGGTTGTGGATTTCCTGTACACAGGAGTGAGCATCTTTGTCAGAATTTCCTGTCATTTTAGAAAGTCCTAATCAGATCTCCCATTTCACAAGTGTATCATACGTCTGCAAAAATCTTGATCTTTGTTACCACTGTGTAGAGGGACCTGATGCTGCGCCACATCTGTTTATAAGAAACATTTGTTATTCACATTACATGACATTACTTGACTGACTGTGCTCTTGTTTGGTCCACCTCATACCATAAAACACATTTAATAGGCATTTTAACCAAAGAGCAGGTGCTTATTGGAGTTAATAGTGTACATTTATACAGTGGCTATAAGAATTTATCATACCTCTTTGAAATAGTCACTTTCTTGGTTCACATCTAAATACAGCTGGGAGGTATACAGTATTATATTGAAAAACCCATATGGATGTCCATATCCGTATACCGTGGATAACCCAGAAACAGCGCCATCATGCACACAAGACAAAATACATGGAAGAGCAATTTCTACTAAATTACTCACTTTTATGTTTTGACTTTATAAGTTAGCGTGTATTATGACTACTTTTGAATGGCATCTAGAAGTCAATAATAAATAAAGTCTCATGTACATATTATTCATCTTTTGGTATACCATGCAATTATAGTGTATGTATTGGCAGTGGAAAATATCGTGATATGAATTTTAGCTCATATTGTCCACCCCTAAATCTAAACCCATTAAAATGTCAAATATCACAGCTTTACTTACACATTTTGCCTTACAAAATGCAAATAATGAGAAAAATGCAATAATTCTGAAAACAGATATATAAAAAAAAATAATGCAATGCTTAATGGAGGAACATTTTGCTTTAATTACAGCCATCAGCGTGTTTAGATATTTCTGTACCAGCTTAGCATAAGAGATTGGGGGAATATTTGTCCACTCTTCCTTTCAGAATTGTTCAGGTTCAGTTAGAGTCGAAGGGGAAAAGCAGTGGACAGCTCTCTTGTGCTTAGGGTCATTTTGCCGGATGGTGAACTGCCCGCCCATCTTCCTTCAAGACAGAACTTGAACAATTCTGAAAGGAAGAAAGGGCAAATATTACATAATGTAGGTGTTCAAAGCTGGTAAAGACATATCCAAACAGAATGATGCTGTAATTAATAAAGTTAAATGCAGAAAATAAAAAAGTTAGCTTTACGAAGTGTTAAATCAGCCCTGATTACATTTCCAACCTTTTAATTTTAGCTTTTCAGATTTTACAGAACTGTTACCCTTTTCTTGTTACAACCGATGGCAAAAAATATGAAATCACCACACTTATATGACGTTCACCCAGACCTTTACTTTGTAGCAAATAATCAAATCATAGATTATGGCCCCAAACTATTTTTGTTTAATAGAAGAACATTCTGGTTTCATGCAGCATACCTCAAACACATGACACTTAATTATTTTACTTTTTATTTTGTATTATTTATTTATTTATTTATTTTTGCATATTTTTCCAGATCAAGTATAGGAAAAACAAGCACAAAAACATGTTGATGAAAAAATATGGAATCAGAAAAAGAAATAAAAAAAATCACAATTAGTACTTTGTTGCTCCTCCTCAGGCTTATATGATTGCAAGAATTCTATGAGGACTAGGCTTCACTAATAAAAATCAATATTTTTCATCAAGCTGGTTCCAGAAGTGGTGGACAGATCAGCTTAGCAGGATGGAGCCTTGTATTGGACAAATTTTAAAAAATGTCCACCATAAATTTTCAGTCGGATTAAAATCCAGACTGTTTGCTGGCCATGTCATCATCTTTCTACTGATGGACTGGAATTAGGCCGGCCTCAGACAAAGGTTTCAAAAGATTCATGATGTGTTGCTGAATATCACTTTCATCCACACTCCGTGATTATATTTCTTTATCATACTGTATTCTTGTTTTCCTCTGTTTAGGTGTTTGTACCGGTTTTTGTTTGACTAAATTTAATTTTATTCAGCCGATTTCATACAGTTCTGTTACAAACCTTGACTCCTACTCCAGCCCATTTGTTTTTAATTTGTTTTGTTGTGCATTTTCTGTTTTCAAGGTATACTGTTTTGGGATTTCTATCCTGACACTTTGACGTCTTACTTCATTTCCCCATATGTTTTTGTTTTGTAAAGTTCCCATTTTTATTATACTTACACCAAATTCTAGACAAATTGGGAACACCCAACATTTTTTGCCACACACCTTGTTGGACTTTGAGAATCTTTTCTATTGTTTCAGTTGACAACTCCCTTGTTTGCCATGTTTTCTATCAATAAGTCCAACAGCTCATTAAGGTCTGTAAGCACTCTTTTTTAACTGCAGATTAATTTACATTTTTCAGCTTGTGCTAATATATATTTTCTTAAATTGCAAATTACAAGGTGATTCCTCAACAGTGAGTGATTCCATTTTTATTTCCTCTCCTTGAGCTGGAGAAATAGGCCATTCATTAAAATAATTTTATTTGTTTGAAGTTGAAGCCAGAATGTTCAACTATTAAACAAAATTGTTTGGCTTCATATCTATGATTTGTTGCCAAGTGTGCTAAGTGCTGTACTTGAACGTTGTTGTTTTATTTCAGACTGAAAGTACAAAAAGTACCTAATTTTTAATGAGTGTGGTTACTTTCTGTAAGTCCTATGTATGTACACAATGTGTATAAACAATACATTCAGAAAGTCTTTAGCCCCTTCTCATTTTTTCACAATTTTGTTATGTTGAGGCCTTGTGCTAATGTAAATTTATTAAAAAAGGACAATTATTTTTTTGTGTTTGAAATGTAAGAACAATCGTTTTATTGTTGTTTATATATTCTTTCTTACAGCCACCAGTGCAAGAACAAGTTATGTCAATCGTTTTGTGAACCAGGTAATAGATTACACACTTATAAACGCTGTCGGACAATCACATTTTAACTAATTCTACATATCCTTGAATATGTTTAATTGCTCAAGTCAGTTGGCAGCCTTCCTCATAAAGACTGGTTATCTGGTATATACACACGTTTGCAAATTGCGATATAATATGATTGATGTCTTTGCTTTTTTTAGTGCCTGTACCAACACCAGATTGGAAAGTGGTGCTTGTTATCATCCTGGCTGTTCTGCTACTGCTTGGGATTTTTATCCTTCCCTTTATAATGGCATGTAGGAAGAAACAAAACATTGTCAAATTCGATCCTGAACAAAATGGAGACCTACATAAACCAATCCTTCCTGGTAAGTATGTTATGTGTTATCTGTGTGCATTGCGACTATTGGATCTACTGGATCTCAAATACAAATGTGTATTGCAGTTGTGTGTAGTTGATGGACGTATTCTGTGTATTTATTAACAAATAAATGTGCAAATGACAGCACATAAATAACATGTAAAAATTATAATAAGATAAATACTGTGCATAAATCCAGCGACAACACTTGAAAGTAATGAGTAATTAAATGCTAAAGTTTGTATTCTCTCCTTCGCTTTGAGACAATGCTCCATTGTAAAAAGTGCTATATAAATAATGTGACTTGACTTTAGGCCAAACACTTGAAATAGCATGGACAGATTATTTTGCATATTCAAATAAAAATGCAATATTCTGTAGAGATTGTTAGCGAATCAGTTTTGCAGAAAGTAACAAGTTAGTACAGAAATGTACAAGAAATGAATCTGAACCTGAAAGTGCATGATTGTTTTAGACACTAAGTTGTGTCCCGTGTTTCTTTGGTTTTTCAACAGATGTACAGCCCAAGATGCCTGATGTACACCCTATTCAGATTTCACTGGTTTGTATTATCACAAACTTTTCACTGTTTCAATAGCTTGGAAGTTTAAAATAGCTTAAAAAGAAAATTAAGCGTGCTTTCTTCTTTTCTTTCACAGATCTCGATGAAAGACATCCTGTCAGATTCGGAGAACAGCCACAGAATAGAAAAAGACTTGAGGAGCATGACTTCTCCCATAACAGGTACAGTGACCAAATATTGCAAGAAGATTTGATGAGAAATTGGTCTTAATTTGAAAAGATGTTCAAAATGTAATTCATTTTAAATTCAGCTATAATTGTGGTTCTCAAACTTTTAATCTGCAACAGGCTGCAGCAATGGACAAAAGCTGGTCTCGTTTTCTCACACTGCTGGCAAAAAAAAGCTGCCCTTCCATATGTCATGAGCCACATGTTGAGACTTGATTGACAGAATTTTTACAAGGCCAAAGTTTTAAGCCTAGGTGGTAACAATATCTAATACAGCCATAGCTGGACTAACAAAAAAAAACATACATTGCATATGCTGTGGCCATTGCCTATAACCTAGTCAAGAAACACTGGACTTGTTAGATAGCTGGCTTGCTCAGACATTAATAATGAATGTAAACTGACCATGCATCGAACATTATCTTCTAACCTGCCGGCTTGCTTGTTCACACAGTGAAATTGTAATGAATCTAATGTATTTTATCTATTTGCTTCAAAGAATTTCCCCAATTTACACTGGCAGTGAAAACCCACTGAGAACACAATCATTTAAATCTGAGCAACTTTCCTGTATTTACAATCACTTGCTCTTAGGCCATTATAGGTATGCGCCATTTAATGAAATGGTCATGACTGGACATTACCATCGGCACAGTCTTTTCTATGCTACTGTAATGTAAATATTAAGGGTACATGAAAGTGAATGATGAATGAATGATGATTTTCACAAGAAACCTATGTGCAAACGATATGTAAATACATCAGCCATATTGCCAAAAACAAGAGTGGAACGCTACCATCTACACAATATCCGAAGCCTGAACTTATACATATCACTCCCTCCAGGAAAACCACAACACCATGGTTCTTCAGTTACAAGTACACATTAACAATAACACGCACTGTAGAAACACAATATAATTGTGCACTACGGAATACATGTATACAGTGGTGCTTGAAAGTTTGTGAAACCTTTAGACTTTTCTATATTTCTGCATAAATATTTAGATAAATAGATAAAGAGAACCCAGTTAAACAAATGAGACAAAAATTTGATACTTGGTCATTTATAGAGAAACAAATTAGTGAGTGGCAAAAGTATGTGAACTTTTGCTTTCAGTATCTGGTGTGACCCCCCCCGTGCAGCAGTAACTGCAACTAAACATTTCCTGTAACTGTTGATCAGTCCTGCACACCGGCTTGGAGGAATTTTAGCCCATTCCTCCGTATAGAACAGCTTCAGCTCTGGGATGTTGGTGGGTTTCCTCACATTAACTGCTTGCCTCAGGTCCTTCCACAACATTTCGTTTGGATTAAGGTCAGGACTTTGACTTGGCCATTCCAAAACATGAACTTTATTCTTCTTTAACCATTCTTTAGTAGAACGACTTGTGTGCTTAGGGTCATTGTCTTGCTGCATGACCCACCTTCTCTTGAGATTCAGTTCATGGACAGATGTCCTGACATTTTCCTCTAGAATTCTTTGATATAATTCAGAATTCATTGTTCCATCAATGATGGCAAGCCGTCCTGGCCCAGATGCAGCAAAACAGACCCAAACCATGATACTACCACCACCATGTTTCACAGACGGGATAAGGTTCTTATGCTGGAATGCCGTGCTTTCCTTTCTCCAAATATAAAGCTTTTCTTTTAAACCAAAAGCTTTATTTTTGTCTCATCCGTCCACAAAACATTCTTGCAATAGCCTTCTGGCTTGTCCACGTGATCTTTAGCAAACTTGTCCACGTGATCTTTACCAGCAATGTTCTTTTTGGAGAGCAGTGGCTTTCTCCTTGCAACCCTGCCATGCACACCATTGTTGTTCAGTGTTCTTCTGATGGTGGTGAACATTAGCATTATAACATGAACATGAACATTAGCCAATGTGAGGGAGGCATTCATTTGCTTAGAAGTTACCCTTGGGTCCTTTGTGACCTCGCCAACTATTACACGCCTTGCTCTTGGAGTGATCTTTGTTGGTCGAGCACTCCTAGGGAGGGTAACAAAGGTCTTGAATTTCCTCCATTTGTACACAATCTGTCTGACTGTGGATTGATGGAGTCCAAACTCTTTAGAGATGGTTTTGTAACCTTTTCCAGCCTGATGAGCATCAACAACTCTTTTTCTGAGGTCCTCAGAAATCTCCTTTGTTCGTGCCATGATACACTTCCACAAACGTGTGTGAAGAGCAGACTTTGATAGATCCCTGTTCTTTAAATAAAACAGGGTGCCCCCTCACACCTGATTGTCATCCCACTGATTGAAAACACCTGACTCTAATTTCACCATAAAATTAACTGCTAATCCTAGATGTTCACATACTTTTGCCCCTCACTTATATGTAATATTGGATAATTTTTCTCAATAAATAAGTGACCAAGTATAATATTTTTGTCTCATTTGTTTAACTGGGTTTTCTTTATCTACTTTTAGGAATTGTGTGCAAATCTGATGATGTTTTAGATCATATTTATGCAGAAATATAGAAAATTCCAAAGGCTTCACAAACTTTCAAGCACCAATGTAAACATAAATGAACACACCTTGCTGGCTGTACGCAACCAAGAGAGAATTAGTCCACTTGAAGAAACACTAATATCTAGAACAGCCAATGCAATATCACCTTTTAAACCTAGGTAATTCACCAAGGTGGCCATACTAGTAGAAAGTCACAGTGGTCAAATAACTATATGCATATAGTTAATGCAAAGTAAATTAGTATTCATGAAAATTAATTAAATAAAAACTGTGTAAACAAAACATCAAAGTATGTCATACGTAACATTAGTTACAGTAAGAATACACATGCTACACATTTTTTTATTTTACCAGTTGTTTACGGCGCAGTGTCTGGGGTTAAAAGACATATTTTTGTTTCCTATTATAATTTGTTATAACTGTTAAAACCTTGGTTGTTAAAGACCTTGATCGAATGGCTGTAAAAAAACACCACGCTTACCTATACGTTAAGATGGTGCGATGGTCTTCTAGCTAAGCCATCACTCATACTACAAAGTCTGCTTCATGACATATCTCATGCACGCCTATGTAATACAAACTTATGACATATAAAGTCAGACTTGGGCTTTCTCCACCTTATATTTCTGGGTTCCTCTATCCCAATATGCCTACAGGTTCTCACAGTAGCCTGTATTCCCTACACTTAGACTGTCCACTAAGGATGGTGTAGGTCATAGTACCTGAAAGGCAGTTGGTAACCCATTGA
Source organism: Ancistrus triradiatus (assembly GCA_025084515.1). NCBI lineage: Eukaryota > Metazoa > Chordata > Actinopteri > Siluriformes > Loricariidae > Ancistrus > Ancistrus triradiatus. The sequence goes on along the minus strand of JAJAGP010000960.1, from coordinate 119,222 downwards.
CTCAGCATCAGTTTTGGTATGTTCTGTCAGTGTATCTGGTCAGTTACACGTTCTTGTGAGTTCCCATCAAGTAATCATATACAGTTTAATTTACTCAATCTCATTTACCCTCAAGCTCAAAATGTATGATTCTGGAATTTTTTTTACCAAACCCTGTCAATACTAGAAGGCGTGTGAGAGCAGCAGTCTTTCCAGACTGCTCTGAACCTTATCCTTATGGCAATCAAGTAGGTGTTAGTGACAGTGTTAGCTAGACTCACTGATAAAGGTCACTGATAAGAGGGATAGAGAGAATTTGCTCAATCAGATATGAAAGCGCTGCACACTTCCTGTGCCCTCCCTTTACTGATGAGCAGCATTCAGTTTTGCAGAAATACACGATTCCTGTTTGTAACTAAAGACAAACATAATTTCTGCTGCAGTTACCCTAGGAATATTTATTAATGAAAATATAACTTGTAAGCACAGATTCATTTCTGCTTTCGTCCTATATAGGTTTGTTTTATCAGAGTGAAGTAATTTGTGGATATAAAATGATTCAGCATGTAGTTTATCTAGGGGTGGGTATTGGAAAGGACTTCACGATACGATACCCATCATGATACATGGGTCACTTCTTTGGGAGCAGAGATTGTACTCCATGTTTCTTCTTCCTTCAAAAAAAATTATTTTGGGATGAATAATTATTGAATAAGATTTTAAGTGTGGCAATGCAATGAAGGCTGGGATACAGGTATGTGCCATGACCGCATTATGTTCTGGGAAACAGGTCGTTGACCTTGAACTGGATGTTGACCGGACGTTACCATAGTCACATAGTGTTTTTATGCTACTGTAATGTAAATATAAAGGGTATTTTAAGAAAGCTTTTAACCTAAACTGTTACACACACGCTAAATCTTTTTTATTGTATGGAGATTCATAATAATTATAGAAAATACAGCAAGATGAAACAGAGACTCTGAGTGAATGTGAACCAGTTAATAGAGTTATAGGTTATATGGAATATACAGGTAGGGAACAAACACAGCAGTACTAATTACAATAGGACAGGCACACACACTTGTGAATGCCATTTACAGCTTGTTACAAATAAGCAGTGGAAAGTCATCCACACAAACACGAGTAACTTGCTCAAAAAAGTTTGTAAACACATCAGCCAAGTTAGAACAGTCGCTAGTCCAAACACGAACTAACGAGCAAGTGAGCACATGACCATTAAGTTAGTTACACACACACAAACACACACAGAAGATGGACTTCTGCTCTTAAAAACCCACCTCTCCTAGTGGATCCACAGTGTTGACTGGCTGTTTAAGGCCACATTGTCCAGAGTTAAAAGGCAGATTTTTATTTCCTATTAAAATGTATTATATTGTTAAGACCTGGATGGATGTTGATTGGATGATCACTAAACGGTGCTTATCTGTATATGCAAATGAAAGAAACTGGTATGTGACATCTACCTTCCAATGGAGAGGGAAATGGGCCAGCTTGATCAAAAGTACAAAGATAACATGCCAGTATGGTGATAATTTGGTTTCAAACATGGTAGAAGCAACAAGATGGTAACACTGTAACCTGGTGTCTGTGCTGAGGGACTTCACTGATAGCCGGATGTCTCTAGTTTCATAGATAAATCAGCACATCTATAAAACTTCAAAGAACAGTGAAGCAGTGAAGCTCTTAAATGCAGTTTTGAGCCCATTCCACCATAATACTGACTGCACAAATGTTATGATGATTTAACCATTACTGAGTTCAATTAATATTGCTGTCATTATAAATAATTATATTAGAAGATATTCCATATGGTAATGAGGTCATATGATGGTTATACAAACATCATAAAAATACATTATTTTGCAAGACTCTGTAATGGTCACATATAGGTCTTCCTTACTGAATTTGAATGACAATAATATTGTATATTGTTCTAATTCTTCAGATGACGCTTGGCTGTCTCAATTTCATTGTCGGCCTAAGCCTACTCAGTGTCACCCTCAACGTTATAACACCTTTCTTGATATTTATAATTTACCAAATGTATCTGTTATTTCATGCAGAGGCAAGTAAGCATGTGCAGGAGAACGACCCGTGGCCAGCCTCAGTGCTCTACATCATCATCAAGCACATTCCAGTCCGGCGCTGGAAGGAGTTTTTGCGGCTGCTCTCCATATCTGATGATCAGATGGAGAGAGTGGAGCAGGAGACAAGGTGGCCTTACATGGAGCAGCAGTATCAGATGCTGCGTATCTGGACCCAGAGGAGTGGTGCTAACCTAGAGAACATCTATTCTACACTACACAATATGGACCTATCAGGCTGTGCAGAAGAACTGCAGGAGAAGCTGCAGCAGCTGCAACAGATCCCTACAGTCTGAGATTTTTCTTTGACCACTTTTGACTTTCTTTGACCTCTTTCTTACCAGGTCCTGTTCTCAAGGTTCTTCATATTATTGTTCTCAAAAAATGATTGAAAAAAAGTCATGGCAGACATGGCTGGACTTTACGTTGAACTGTATGTTACAACACCTTGTAATATACAAATAGTTATCTGGGTGAATCTAGCATTTTTTAACACAGTACCTCTGATTGCACCAGTGTACATGTGTAAAACAATTGTCATGTCCTCATATTGACAAATAATATACACCTCGCTGGGCAAAATCACAATTTTATTGGCCAGTAGAGCTGAAAGGTATGTTTTTTCATTTCAGAAAATTCTTAAAAATGACTATGTTTAAAAGCACTGAACCAATCTAACCACCTTCAAAATAATCCAAGAACCAAATGCAAAACCATTAGCAAAAAAACAGAAAATGCTACAAAGGGTACAAGTACTTATTATTACTGTACTTATTATTTTTTATATGGGAAGTAACTACAGTTTTCATAGTGCATTGTCAATGGTGCCATTGAATCTCTCGCCTCTCGACTGGGCCAGGTACTGCGCAGACACAACTGGTTGTGTCTGATGAAAACAAAAGCGAGCTGATGGTGCCTCTGCAACAGAGACCAATTGGGTTGCCATCATAAGTGGCGTGCAGGCTTATCCTTGTTCTAGAATCTGTTACCTGCTGGTGAAATTACACAGGTGGTAGCGATGATTTGTATGCAGGCATGCACTGGCTGTCCTCCGTCACATGCAGCAGAGAATGCTGAGAGACTAGGGAAAATGGGCAGGACCAAACTGGGGAGCAAACGTGTAAAATACAAACAGAAAAAACAATAGCTATCAAGCTATTACAAGTATGTGCTGTTTAACATCTGTCCGATCAACGTCCATTCATTTTAACAGCCAAGCTCTTAAGAATTTTTATAGGACATAAATGGCTGTCTTATATACATCTTATTTTATGTCTGAATGATGGAAAACTAGTCCGAGCGACCCCTTGCGACACCTGCTGACAGAAAAGAGAATCGCAGTCTTGAAATGGCAGAAAACATGTTAACATTCCTTACGTTTTCCTTCTGTAGAAACTCCCAGTGGTGCCTTTAATTTACTTTGCAGGGCTCCTGATTCAATCTAACTCAGGGCCCAATAGTGGCAGCTTGGCAGTGCTGAGGCTCTAACCCTGGATCTTCTGCTTCATAGTCCCATACCTTATCCACTATACAACCAAAGTATTCCTGTTAGGGTCAGGTGTCACACAGGTACGATTAGTCACATCTGAGGGAGCAAACGCCAAGTTGGGGGGGATCATCCCCCAATGCTGAAACAGAAAACCCTGCAGCGTTCTCCATAACTTGGTGTAAATAATGTGAAAAGGGGAAATTAAGCTAGTGGGTTGTAATTGGAAATGATTACACTGCTAAGAACCAGCAGATGAAAACAACAGTTTCGTAATGACCTGGGTTCGAACTGTGATGTGACATTTTCCATGTGTGAGCTGAGGTGGCTTACATGAAGGTCAGTTTCTGCAGTTACGGAGCCCTGAGATGGACTGGTCTCCAGGACTGGTGGACTGGACTGGACTCCATCCAGGGAGCACTTTCACGTGTGCCTAAAAAAGCATCGCTTCTATTTTGATTGTAATCATTTAGGTTTTTAACTGTGTGACAGTAAGAAGTATTTATTGTAGAGCACATTTTGCTCAATACCACAAGTATGGGACAGTGCACTGTGAGGTCACCACAAGTTTGGGTGAATGTGTGGTTATTAGAACTGAAATGTCAGTGGTTTTAGATATTTCAGTTTACTGTAAGCCATGCTGTTTGTGTGTGTGTGTATGTGTGTGTGTGTGTATTTTCCCATTAAGTACTGTATTTATTATCAGTCATGAAACTGTAGGTTTTAAAAACTTTTAAGGGTTATCTTGTGTATACATCTGCCGCCACATGTTGTGGTTGTGGGTGAGGAACAGTAAGTGACATTTTAGAAGGTCACACCAAGACATTACGTGCTGTTATAATATTATTCACAGAATGTCAGGGAGCACAGTGGTGTAGTGTTTAGCTCTGCTTCACCACAGCACCAGAGATCCCAGGTTCGATTCCCAGGCAAGATTCTGTCTGTGTGGAGTTTGTATGTTCTCCGCGTGTCTGCGTGGGTTTCCTCCAGGTACTCCGGTTTCCTCCCACATTCCAAAGACATGCATTAGTCCAACTGGTGTTTATGTTCCAGCGTGAGTGTGTGTGTCCTGCGATAGACTGGTGCCCTGTCAAGAGTTGGTTTCTGCCTTGCTCCCTTTGCTGCTTGATAGGCACCAGGTCTCCATGGCCCTGAATTGGATTAAGCAGGCATGAAAGTGAAGGAATGATTTGAATGTCACCTTTGATATTTTGTGTTCTTCCTAATAGAGAATTATGTTACAATGTGCATGTCAGTGTATATTAAGGTCACTATCCGCAAGAGTCTTTTGCAGTCAGTATTACTGAGTATTAATGATACCATAAGGCAGTAACTGGTTATAGATTCAAATGTATAAAGTGTAAAGTCATTGTACTTTTACAGTTTACCAACATATACTTGTAACAGTAAGTGCTTGTACTGTCGTAACTGCATTATGTACTAAATTACTATTTTTAAGAGGAGGTAGTTGTACTTGTGCCATTTAATAACCTGTACTGGTAACAGTATCCCCGGTTCTGTCCTGACCTCGGACTCTGCCTGTGTGGAGTTTGCATGTGGTCCCCGTGTCCGCGTGAGTTTACTCCAGGGACTCCAGTTTCCTCCCACATTCCAAAGCCGTGTTAGGTTAATTGGTCACTCTAAACTGGCCCATTGTGTATGTTTGGGACTTGAAACACTGGGCATCAGGCTAGCAACTCGTCCCTGAAAATCCATAACTGCTACAGAAACAGCAAGAACACTTTCTGCCCAATATGCCAAGCACTTCTCCTTGGAACAGTGGGTTACTTTTTACCCTTATACTATTTCCTTGTGTGTAAGTCCGGTAGAAATGTAATCTGAATTGCTTATATACGTGCAGCTGTGAGTTTGAATGGCAAGCTATCACAAAAGCAATATGACATCATCTAGGACACTCTCAAATACTTGCTGTTAGATCACTGCACCCCCAAGGACTTGTATATCACAGGCTATGGTTGACATGGATGAGGACCACAATTGGGACTATATGACATTTTTGGTCTCAAACTAAAGATGAATGTTTTGTATGATGTAACATATGTTAATACTTGTTTGTGCAGGTTTATATTTTGTCTACATGTAATGGTTTTCATATATTCATGACTTGATTGTTCTGAAATTGAAATATGTTGTTTTAAAGACTAACATGACTCATTTTATTGTTACTTTATTGCTCTTACTTATTTGGCATCTGTCATTCATAAGTAGCAGAGCTTTTGTTATTGGTAAGGGTTATGTCTAATCTATCCACCTTTATGAGTAATTCATTCATCTAGCACGTTCATTGTTGTATCATAAGAGTGGAAAACTACAGGGTGTCCAATACAGGAATAAAGCAAAAGCTTTTCCATACTAAACTTTCACAATATGTGCACAGTGATGCTCAGTATACATGCTCACTATAAGGGCAACAGTTTGTGGACACCCAATGATTACATCTAAATCATGGGTATTACTATGGAGTTAATGCACTGCTACTATGACAGCCTTCGTGCTTCTGTTGGGCCACAAGGCAGATTGGCACGTGTTCACCTCACAGCTCCAGAGGTCCCCGATTCGATCCCAACCTCAGACTCTGTCTGTGTGGAGTTTGCATGTCCTCCCTGTATCCATGTGGGTTTACTCCTGGCACTGCAGTTTCCTCCTACATTCCAAAAACTTGTGTTAGGTTAATTGGTTGCTCTCAATTGGCCCAGTGTGAATGTGTCTGACTAATATGGATGTAACCTTAATCCTGTCGTGAATAGCTTTTGATACTGATGTGACGTTAAGTATACGAATTGCAATAAAACAAACCTAAGAGTGCTTTCCACTGGATTTCGGAACATGAGGTTGGCTTCTGATGTTAAGACAGGAATAATAATTACATGTGGACTTTAAACTTTGTTTGTAACCTTATTTAAGGGCAGCAGGGCAGAACGTGGCGTGTTGGAAGTAGAAACCAATAAATGTGTCATACTGAGAGTTACTGGGGTATCAGGTACAACCCATTATACTGCAGTTCAGGCCGTCACTAGAGATTTATTAATAGTTTAATAGTTATTAATTAGTGGTTTAATAGTTGTTAATAAGCTTTGACTAGGTGGGTCTAGAGGCAAAAAAATGCAGAAAAAAATAGTATTGTAGAGACAATTTTTGACACATTAGCCATGTATTTCTGTGAACATCTTTTAAAGCTTATGTAGAACCCTGGCACCGAGAACACTGCTTTAAAACACCAAGAATCATTGTCGAGAAAAAACTGATGCTGGAACAGTTAACCATCCAATGAACAGCGGAGGAATTTTTTGTAAAACTGTACACACGTGCAACAGTCCAGATATGACGTATTATCATGGCTTTTGGCTTGTGTGGTGAGCATGAGAGGAAATACCCATTTTTTTTCCCTGAAGGTCACCATCATGTACTTCGTGCTATGTTGAGGCACCTTCCTCTCACAGCCTGTTACACGTCATCAAAGAGAACATTTTCTAAAAAAACATTTTTGATTTGATGCTCAGTCTGGACTCGCGTCATACAATTTCCACTGTTTTTTCTTTCTACTTTTCCACTTTCACTGTTTTTCGTAGGACAATACAGTGAAAAAGGCAGCCTTTTAGGGGGGTTATTTGATTTGTTTTTTTGTTTATTATAGACAGCTGTGTATGACACATTACAGAAACTTTGGAGATGACTAAGGAGTTTAATGTATATGTCAATTCCACAGTAATATTCACAGTTTCGAAACACTAAAAGAGGTGGCTTATTGGGTAGTACTGTCACCTCACAACGAGAAGGTCCTGGGTTAGATCCCAGGAGGAGATCCTTTCTTGGGTCCTTTCTTGGGTCCTTTCTTGGTGGAGTGTGCACGTCCTTCCCGTGTATGCATGGGTTTGCTCCGGGTGCTCCGGTTTCCAGATGCTGGGAATTGAATGAGTCGAATGTATAAGTCAATACCACAATGATGTTACTCAACTCCAATGTCTAAAACATAGGGCATTATGATATTATTGATATGATATATAACAGTGTTGACTCTTTTATTTATTTACTTGTGTAACACTGCAGTTGTTCCTCTGAAAGTTTGTTTTATAGCTTTTGCTCATAGTTAACTATTGTCCTTTTATATTTTATTCAATTTATTTTTGACCTGGCAGGACAATGACACTGATATTACAAGTGTCACCCCACAGCTTCAATTGCCAGTCAATTCCTGTCCTGGACACATGATGTTCATCCGCTGCAGCTCCACCCAAGCTGCTTCCGTCATCAGCTCCAGCCCCACCATACCCGGGCCACTTAATGTCGATGTGCATACTTCCCATTTTATTCGAACTCTGACTCCATTGACTTTAGTTTAGCTCTTAGATTTATCATCTACGCCGCCCAAGGAGGTTGGGTCCCTTTTTGAGTCTTGGTCCTCCCAAGGTTTCTTCCTATAACACTCAGGGAGTTTTTCCTTGCCACTGTCGCCCTAGGCTTGCTCGATTTGGGATTGGACGTAGTTATTAGGAGATAATTTAAACTTGTAAAGTTGCTTTGAGACAATGCTCCATTGTAAAAAGCGCTATATAAATAGATCTGACTTGACTTGACTTGACCTCTGTGGAGGATTTCTCTGAGTAGTCAGGTTTGTTCCCACATTTCAAAGACCCGTCTCAAAGGTTTCCCTGTGTGTGTGTGTGTGTGTGTGTGTGTGTACCCTGTCTATACCTTGGCACCATGTCTACAGTTAGTTCCTTCCTTGTGCTCTGTACTGCAGGGGTAGATTGTACAAAGTATACTAGTAAATTGTGTCCCAGACCTCATACAATTTACTAAATGTATGTAAACTAGTAATCACTGATGGTGCTTCCAACACATATTTAGTATCATAGGCGCAGTAATTCTACTGAATCCTGGTCACTGCATCCTTGTGATTTTTTTTTTTTTTTATGACTAGGGTGGAAGGGAGAACTTGTTTTTTCCAGGTACGTTAAGTCCCCATGCATATCTGTTCCATGGGGAACGCAGTTTGTGTTCTTTTAGCATATTCGCTCCACTTTTCAAACATTTAAATTAAGTAAATTAATAAAGAACCAATTACAAAATTATCATGATGCTTCACTAAGACTTTGACCAGTTCTATTGGAGATGTTTGTTTAAAATATACTCATAATAAACCTATTTTCATATTCAGTTTGGCATATTAAATACCAACTTTCGGCATTGATAGTGTAGCATATGCTATGGTTTAATTAACAACAACAACAAAAAAACACCTCTACGCATATGATGTGTTAGGGTAAGTGGTGCAAGCGTGTTCCCCCAAAAGCAGAACTGAAACCTACGCCACATTAAGTAGTTTGGATCAGACTGGGTCAGCGTGAGTCGGTTTGATGTTTCCATAGTAACTGAACACACACACACGAGGGCTGTTCGTTTACAGAAACGATGGAGTCGACTCTGATTCTGATTCCCGTTGCTGGGCATTAAAGGAATCGAATATACGAATCGATATCACAATAATGTTATTCGTGTACACAAATTAAAACATACTTTTACTTTTGATACTATTACTTACAAAATATTGATTATTTTATTCACTTAACGTGTTTGTTACTCAGTCAGGTTTGGTCGGTTTAATTGTCTACATTAGTGCTGTTCTTCCAACTTCTATGGGGATCACTGAGAGTATGTGGTTTTGGCGAGTCGACTGTATAACTATGGAGTCGACTCACAATTCCCAATCCCTGGTTTCGGGGAATCGACTCAAGTTAGAATGACTTTCATCTCTAGTATGCATATTTCAAAGCAGTTCAGTTCGCTAAAATAAAGCAAATAAACAAGTAAAACTGCTGAATTAGAGCTGACTATCATAGCACTTTTACGCTGCTCCGTATCTTAAGGACTATTATATTTATATTCGCAAATTAAACACAGACGCAGACCATAGTTGACCACGGTTCTTAAGCCCTGTGGCTAGGTAAGCATAAAAACGCTTTTATGCATAGACAATACTACTAGGTCTGAAACTTTATATCATTGTCTACGTTCTGCTATTTTATTTGTTGTGACATACAGAGTTTTATGCTTGTTTTGGATCCTTATCAAGTTTCAGCCATGGCAACGACATATTGTGTGTCGTTCTCTCTTTCCGTCTAGACAGCTTGCGAATTTAACGGTAAGGTTTAAGGTTAAATAATGTAGGACGGTGGCCATGGGACTTGGTGTTTTCTGAGTGATATTGAACCATTTTTTACAGTTACACCTAAATGTGCTGACATAGCAGCTTTCAAACTCTGGGATATCTTACCTGTATTTCAAGCCCTCATATGTTTATTATCGACAGTCCTTCTCAAAATAAAAGCCAGTCTCCACTGCATGATACTATGAAGTGCTGGTGGTATTCTGAAGAGGAAAATGTGCAGCATTGAAAATGCCTTCTCACCACCTTACACCTTAGAACTAAAGGTAAATACTGTGGTTTCGTGCATTAATCTTCCTCCGAACACAGCATTTCTTTGATAAACCTCTCCAGGGATGGTCCACAATTGCTCATTCTGTACTTACTCAAATGACTGTATGAATACTCTTTCTTTCCTCAGTAATAAAGCGCTACAATTTGCAAAGTTTAGAAAACTGTTAAAATAACAGCATTTGCTTGTTGTTTTATTAACCTTTAAACAGTACAAAAAGTCAACCATAAACTTAAAATGTATGCAATGTTGAGACTAGCTATATGTCAGAGTGTTACCTTATGTTAGATATGAGTGGAAAGTAGTTTTTGACCTTTCCCCTGAAACTGAAACTTGATGTCATGGATGTCAAAGGCTGAAACCCAAAGGGCTCCCTTTTTCCTGTGAAAGTGTCCTAAATTGTTGTTAGAAACTACCCTTTGAGTGAAACAGTGTTTCCTTTGTTTTGAAGAGGAGACAGTTTGCAGAGGCATTTGTGTGTCTTATTGGACATGCTGGTATACAAATGCTGATATCAAACACCATACAGTTGTAGAGTAATGACTCATTACTTATTCACCAAGTGACAGAATTCGGAGGGCACTTACTTGAGAGTGGCCCAAAATGCATCATATAGAAAACAAAATATCAGTTTTGTTTAAGTATGCTATTGATGCCATCACAGGAATTACAAAATTTAAACTTCAGGGATAAGGACTAACAAGTGCTAACTAAGTGCTAACGTGGCTAACAGCTAATGAGAGGTTAACAAAAGGCTAAGTCTTAACAAATGTTTAAGGATAATGTTATGAAATTGCTATGTATTTTGGGATATCCATGTAAAAGTTGTGTGCATCGTTTGTACACTAGATTTGTGGTGCTTTTTGGGTAAATATGTAGTGTACTATCCAGGGAATTCAGACAACACTACAAAATTACTGACACAAATAGGTACTGGGAATTAGTGATGTACCGATCCACATTTTTTTCAGTTCCATTCCGATTCCAGTGCGAATCCACTGTCGATACCGGTAACGATTCTGATACAGGAGTGTTTTTTACTTTAATATTATGATTATTAGTGTTGGTACTGTGTTTAAGGTTACAACATGCTGTCTTGCTTTTCGACTCCACACAAACAATATTTTAGTGTATATTTACTATTTGCTACTCAGTTAAAGACTGAAGTTGCCACTTGCTTATGGTAAGATGTGGAATGGAATATGGATCAGTAAGTGGATCGGCCCGGTTTGTTCGATATCCGATGACTGAATGACCGGAGTTAGTCCCATCTCTATAGGGAATAGGGAATCAATTCCGACAGACATCAAGTTAAGTATAAGATAATAAGGCTGTGTTAACATGTAGCCTAACTCTTAGCCCTTCATTAGCTGAAACACTCTGCTAATTAATTGTTTTGTACGGTTTTATAATTCTGTTTAATGACTATTGGCACATCTAAAATCTAAAGTGAAACTGTTGTTTTAACTAAGAAACTAATCAATAGGAGATACTGAGGCCAAATTCCCTTACTCATTTAACAATATAGGGAATATTAGAGACAAAATGTCAATAACCATATTTAGGGCAATAATTAAGTTCTAAAACAACCAGAGCTGTAGTGAGCCTGCTCCTTTTACACGGAACGTAATGCAAACGTTAAACAGCGCAAACCTCTAATCTTCAAAATATGTGAACTGCTGTGGCCTTGACTTAGAGCTTTATCTTTTTTATAGAGGATATGACATGTGAATCAGCAGAGCACAAAGGAGATGGCAGTCCCCTATCAGGATTTTGGAGCGCCAGAGCTGTGCAGAAAAGGAGATAAAATCTATGCTGCTGGAGATGCTGAGCAAGCTGCAGCTCTCTACACACGTGCATTTGGTTGCAATGCCGGATTCACAATGACACACATGCGCAGCTTGAACAGTTCCTGTCTAGAACAGGTGATTTTGACTCTAGAGGCTTATCTTGATGGACATGAAGCAGCACAAAAGTTGATGCAGGGCCTTAACAAAGGGCTGGGTGCAGTATTCCTGTCGACTTTATGTCCCAATAATGTCTCTGCATCTGCTTTTAAAATGGAGTCAGTCTTGCGAAGGGCTGGCCATGGGTCAGAGGAGATTTATGTCCGATGTTCAGCTTTTCTGGATGAAAAACGACAGCCTCACCCTGAGGGTCTCACACGGTTAATTTTGGAGTTAACTAGAGCTCTCGCCTGCTTGCTTTCAGAACCGCATAATCCCAAAGGCCCGAATCTGTATCTGCAGGCTTTCCATGCTAACAGATCTGAGACTGTGAGACTGATCAAGAGTCGGCATGCAGACCATTTGCCGCGAATAGTCAAAGCTTTCTTGGAGCGAATGTCCCCGAAATTCCCTATTGTCCACTCTGTGTGCAACTTGGATAACACTCTGAATGAAAACAATCAGTCATATTTTTCTCTCTCTGAATCAGTTGACTTTCTAGTTGCACTTTCACCTGAAAACTCAGTAGTGAGGGAGCTTCAGGCAGCTTTGCTGTATTCTCTTGGCTTGTTTGATAAAAGTGCTGAAGCTTTTTCACTGGCACTGCAGTTAGAGTCAGAGACAGACCCAAAACCAAACTTAGACGGGATATTACAAGGAATGGTACCAGAAAGGAAAGCTAGTATACTTGTAGCCAGAGCAGCTGCCTTGTTTTCAGCCGGTGGCCGAGCGAGTGCGGCTTGCGGAGACCTTGCCGAAGGCTTTGTTGTCCACCCAGCAACAGCCAGGCAACAGTTCCAGAAGTTGTTCTCTGAAAATGGCATGGCAGCTTTAGTTCGTACAGAGTTGCGCCAACAGGCGGAGAGAGGCCTCACCAGCTTTAAGGAGACTGTCTTACTTAGACTGGACCCACGTTCCAGTGAAGGGATAGAACTCCTGGACCCTGTCATTTCCCAGCTGCAAGCTCTGTGCCACCTGGAGCCTGGTGGAGGGGGGCGGGAGCTGCGCATACGATTGGCAGACTCTCTGCTCCTTCGTGGAGAGTTCAGAGAGGCGCTGTCCATTAGCAGCCAGCTTGCTGCAGCCTCGCCGGCCCAGCAGAGCTACCAGAATACAGTGCAAGTGTTGCGTGGCTTTTCCCGGTTATTCTCTGAGGACCACCAGGGAGCTCTGGACGATTTCCAGGCTGTGATCGAGCATAGCACTCCTCACCCACCAAGCTGTGTGCGTGCACTGTGTGGAAGGGGCTTGTTGCGCATGATGGCCGACTCCTACTACCTCACTGCTCTGGATTACATTACAGCCAGCCAGCTTCAGCATCAGGATACTGCACTGACCGTGAGGTGCTTGGTACCTTGGAACTATCGTGGACTGCTGTGCACCGTGTTGCTTGAGCAGGGGAGGGCCATGTTGGAGGATTTTGGAGGGAAGCGAACCAATATAGGTGCAAATACAGGTCAGGATCATCAACAGAGGGACCAGCTACCATCCACAAAGACAAAGGACCATCAATCCATGTTGACTAAGAGCGGGAGCACCATCAGCAAAGAAGGGTACTACAATTTATCATTATGCACCAAATTAAAATACCGTACAGCCAGCCTTCAACATACTATATATAGGGGTGTGCGTTAATGACAAAATAATGATATTGAAATGGATTTTGCCAATAACACAACTTAGACGATACTTTGGCAGTGTATATATTGGGTCTAAAGTATTCAGAAGTTGTTTGAACCTATCTCTCTCAACCGTCTGCATTGGCACAGTGTCTTTTACAATGGTGACACTTTTTTTTTCAGACTGATTCCACTACTGTTTGCTGAGTGTTTTTGTGCTGGTACTTTGGCTGGTTTAAGCCAGTGTCTCTCAAACATAGTCTCAAAACTCACTACCTTACCAGTTGGCCAAGCTTATTCGCCCACATTTGACTGTTCTGATGCGGTTTATGTGTTTAGAGACTTTTTTGTTCAAGTTATTCATGTTTATGTACGTGACTTTTTGCTACTTATTTGTAACAAGCTAGTAAATGGCATTTGTATGTGCCTGTCCTATTGTATATAGTACTGCTCTGTTTGTCCCCTCATTACCTGTATTTTCTCTCTATACTATAAATATATACAGTTGTTGCAAAAAAGTATTTAGTCAGTCACTGATTGTGCAAGTTCTCCAACTTAGAAAGATGAGAGAGGTATGTAATTTTCATCATAGGTACACTTCAACAATGAGAGACAAAACGAGAAAAAAAATCCAGGAAATTACATTGTATGATTTTTAAAGAATTTAATTGTAAATTATGGTGGAAAATAAGTATTTGGTCACCCACAAACAAGCAAGATTTCTGGCTGTCACAGACCTGTAACTTCTTCTTTAAGAAGCTCTTCTGTCCTCCACTTGTTACCTGTATTAATGGCACCTGTTTGACCTTGTTATCTGTATAAAAGACACCTGTCCACAGCCTCAAACAGTCAGACTCCAAACTCAACCATGGGCAAGACCAAAGAGCTGTCGAAGGACACCAGTAAGAAAATTGTAGACCTGCACCAGGCTGGGAAGAGTGAATCTACAATAGGCAAGCAGGTTGGTGTGAATAAATCAACAAAAAAAAAAAACGGTGGGTCAATTGTAAGACATACAAGACCATTGATAATCTCCCTCGATCTGGGGGCCCACGCAAGATCTCATCCCGTGGGGTCAAAATGCTCATAAGAATGGTGAGCAAAAATTCCAGAACTACACGGAGGGAACTGATGAATGACCTGCAGAGAGCTGGGACCAAAGTAAAAAGGCTACCATCAGTAACACACTATGCCAAGAGGGACTTGGATCCTGCAGTGCCAGGCGTGTCACCCTGCTTAAGTCAGTACATGTCTAGGCTTGTCTGAAGTTTGCCAGAGAGCATATGGATGATCCAGAAGAGGATTGGGAGAATATCATGTGGTCAGATTAAACTAAAATAGAACTTTTTGGTAAATACTCAACTCGCCGTGTTTGGAGGAAGAAGAATGCTGTGAAGCATGGGGGTGAAAACATCATGCTTTGGGGCTGTTTTTCTGCAAAGGAGACAGGACGACTGATCCGTGTTAAGAGAAGAATGAACGGAGCCATGTATCGTGAGATTTTAAACCAAAACCTCCTTCCATCAGTGAGAGCATTGAAGATGAACGTGCCTGGGTCTTCCAGCATGACAATGATCCCAAACACACCGCTCGGACAACGAAGGAGTGGCTCCAAGGTCCTGGAGTGGCCTAGCCAGTCTCCAGATCTCAGTCCCGTAGAAAATTTGTGGAGGGAGTTAAAAGTCCGTGTTGCCCAGCGACAGCCCCAAAACATCACTGCTCTAGAGGAGATCTTCATGGAAGAATGGGCCAAAATACCAGCTACAAACCTGGTATGCAAACCTGGTGAAGACTTACAGGAAACGTGTGACCTCTGTCATTGCCAACAAAGGTTATGTTACAAAGTATTGAGTTAAACTTTTGTTATTGACCAAATACTTATTTTCCACCATAATTTACAATTGAATTCTTTATAAATTCTACAATGTGATTTCCTGGATGTTTTTTCTCATTTTGTCTCTCATAGTTGAAGTGTACCTATGATGAAAATTACAGACCTCTCTCATCTTTCTAAGTCGGAGAACTTGCACAATCAGTCACTGACTAAATACTTTTTTGCCCCACTGTAAGCTGTTTCATCTGCTTATTAAGGCATTTTTGTCTTCCATCAAACAAAAGTATGAGTTGTTTCAATCACTCATAAATCATTTGTGCTTTCAGCTGTATCCCTGACTCATTTATGTATCATTTGCATGCACCTTTCTTGTGAAAATACCCTTTGTATTTACATTAAAGTAGCCTAAAAAGACTATGTAACTATGGTAATATCCAGACAACAGCCATTTTGGTTAATGCACTTGTGAAACAGCACATACCTGTATATTTGCTTTTTTATGTAACATATTAAATCTAAAAATAATTTTTCTGGTATTTGCATTCAGGATTTCGGGTGTGCATGTACTTGCGCTTCTCCTAATGGAGTTGCAGCCGGGTACAGATGCACCCCAGATCCTTGCAGCAGATGCCCTGTACCAGCTGGGCCGTGTTGAGGAGGCTTATCGTCTTCTCCTCTCCATGGATCATCTGTCTCCTCGCTCCCCAGTCCTTGCCCGCCTTGTCCTGCTTCAGCTGCACCGGGGCTTCCTGTATGATGCAAATCAGGTTCCTCTATGATCTTTCTGGCTTTTTAAATTATAATATGGTCACTTTCAAAGATACTGTAGCACGTATTCTGTCTGGGACTGTTCTGTGTGACTTACAGCTGCTGAAGAAGCTTATTAAGTGTGGGGACACTAACTGCCTACGCTCCCTGCTGTCTGTGGTGGCTCAAAAGGACAGGGCACTCCTAGAGAAACATTGTCATGATGTATCAAAACGCATTCTGTATAGCCAACAGAATGAAAGTGCCATCAGAGAGGCTGTGGTTTATCTTTCCATTGCCATTATGGCTTCAGGTGCGTGTGCACATATGCAGCTGTGTGGAGACATCTATTCTGTCCACTTAGGAGGAAATCGCAGCAAATGAGGCGGATTTATTTTGTTTGAAGTGTTGTGTGGTTGTCACGTCACTACATTTGGTACATTGGGTACATTGTCACATCATTACCAGGGGAATCTTTGGGTTGCATAGAATCATGCAGTCTACATTCAGTATGAATGATTGTCTTAATCACTGAGTGCAGAGCTCAATGCAGAATTTAAAATATAGTCTAAGTCATACTGCTCGTATGTACTAGTAAATAATAGTTTGAATTGATTTGTGAAAAGGGCGGGATGGTGGCTCAGTGGGTAGCTCTACAACAGGGACATTTCATGAGTGTCCCTGTTGAGTGCATGAAGCAGTTTCTTTAGATTTGATGCATTAGATTTGAAAGCATTTGTGCATTTTTTTCTGCCGTTGTGTAACATGTCCATTGTGCAACATGTTCATTTAAGGCTAGCTTATATTTTATAAAATCAAGCATCTTGTTTTTTTATTGCTTTATACAGCAAATAAAAACACACATTACAGGGAATGTCTACCAGGAGTGACTAATAGTATCAGTGGAAGAAATGAATGTCTTAGACCAGAAAAAAGTTTCTGTAGGCTGTGTGCTGTGGGCTCTGAGGAAGTGACTTAACTGATAGTAATTCTTTCTGACGTATGGCAGTTCCTATAAAATTGCTACACGTACTGAAAGCCAGGAAACTGGTTTCGATAGCTTATAAATGTCAATTTAACAGCACATTTCTTAGAAAACCTAAAGCAAACCTGTCTGGCTGTGTGAAATGTACTTACTATGACTTTGATTCTATAGGTGGTGAAGCAATAGATGCGATATTAGAGAGAGCTAGATGCTATGCTTTACTGGGGCAAAGGAAGACTGCCATTTTTGACTTTACTGCTATCCTTAAGAGGCACCCAGATCACATGCAAGCCCTGTGTGGAAGAGGGTTCACCTATCTCATGTTAAACCAGCAGAAGGTATAACAGTAAATCAGCTCACTGACCTTTGTGATATGTATTTTGAGAATCTAAAGTTACATTTCACCAGCATGACTTGTCATTATTTGAAATTGCATGGATGATGCTGCCCCCTGTAATTATCTCTGAGAACTACTTTCACATGCTTTGAAGTGGTTGAATGAATTTCAGATATTAGTATTAGTATTTAACTTTTATTCATAATGTATAATGTATAAGAAAGTGAAAGGAATTCTATGTAAGGATAACTATTTATAATGGTTGTAGAAAATAATCATACTCCTTTTAAATTGTTTTTCTTACAGTCTGAAATCAAAACTCATTTAAGTGTTTTCCTGCTTTATTTACACATTTTGTATTGCACTGTTCAAGTAATGAGAAAAAAGCCAACAGTTCTGAAAGTTAATAAAAAAATTAAAATCTAGAATAACAGTTGAAAAGTGGTCAGTTTCCTTGCCTTAAATACAGATGATAAAGTTTGTCAGATTGTTGTCGCATGCACAGACTGACCAATCTTAGCCATAATCTCAGACTAGCTTTTCAAATTTGCCATTGGCCTCTTGGTAGCTTCTCTGATCAAAATCCACCTGACTTGGTCCTTCGGTTTTTAGGGCCGGCCCAATTTATTAAAGTGTTGGTGGTGCCATACATGTCAAACCTCTTCCTAATGCTTAAGTGCTGCTTGGTGGACTACTTTGCGATAGTTCAGACCTCACAAATGTTTTGTATCCTTCTATCTCCTAACTTAGCAGCTTTCTAACAGTTTTATCCTGGAGCCCGTTTGATAGCACCATGCTTTCCAACCATGATGAATGCTTTACATTAACATGCACTACTATTAGTGGAATCCTTAAGGATTGGTTTTATTCTAAAGTCATCAAAACCAATGCAATTGTTGATTGGCATCTTGCAGTTAGCCTGTGCAGTTAGCATGTGTGTCTGGAATGTGGTTGATCATTTTGTAACAATTGACTTTCTCTTCAATAATTGCTAGGAATCCACAGAAGATATACTGGAAGCTCTTCAGATTGATGCTGAGGAGGTAACTCGAAGTATTCTGTCCCTAACAGACAAGGCACGGAAGCTAATTTGCGAATGGTTACATCACCACTGTCGAACAAGTCTCTCTACCAATCTGGCTTCTACTATGGTACCTTGTCAGGAGAGGTTTCTCCGTGTAGCCTTTCTGATTAGCAGAACACTCATAAAAACAGACAACAAGAACCCAAGATGGCACCTCCTTTACATAGACAACCTTCTGGCCCAAGGTAAAAACTGTAGTGCCTTGCCATAACTATAAAGTAACATCACTGTGTGTGCAGAGTTTAGGCACTTGGCTCAGATTATCCTTTTGTGTTTTCTGTGTTTTTGTAACCATCTCAGGGGACTTGAAGGCAGCAGGTGCACACCTGCGGCAAGTCTTTGGTCAGGAGTCTTGTGATGCAGTGGCTCAGGCAAGGTGGGGAGTGCTGGAGTGCTGGAAACAGAACTACAGATCAGCATCCAAGTGTTTGAGTGGAGTGTCTGAGAAAGACTCCTCAGTGCTACAGTTTCTCCTGACTCTTATTCAACCCCAGCAAAGGAGACGCTTGGGACAAGTAATACAATAAATATATACTCCAAGGTTTTCACTGGTTTGGAAAGATTGGGGCTAAAGTGGGGGCCAGAAGTTAGAGACATTTGTCAGACACCCTTATCCAGAGCAACTTACAATACAGTCTTACAATCCAAGCAATTGTGAGTTAAGGGTTTTGCACAAGCTGTGAGGTTATCTGCTGTGCCACTGTGCCGCCTGCAATGTTATTATTCAGAGAATATTTTCAAATTATTTGGAGCAGTTCCTGAGGCTCTGAGAAAAGAGCCAACCGCAGGAAACCTGAACTGTGATATCGTGATATTATTCACGATAACACATGACTTTGAATGTTTTATTGTTTTTATATAAAGTTTTTTTTAAAGAACAAAACAAAGAAGTCTTGAATTTCATACTGAATATGCCTTCATACTGATCGTACATTCTGCCAAATAGTAGGTCCACAACAATTGAGTTGTTGCTGTGCAACGGTAACAATCCATACCCTGCTCTAACACAGTATAAAGGACTAAAACTAAAACTAAAATTCATTAAGAGTTAAATGGTATAATTTAGTTTATTAGTAGTGTTATTCCTTTATTTGTATATGTCATGTGCTTGTGTTCATAAAGCTTGTCGTTACTTGGCAACGTTTCAGTGGCGTGATACTGTTTTGGTGGGAAATACGCTGTTTTCACAATTGTCATCATGGTGAGATCATGGTGAGAATCAGATTGTAAGATTGGAACTAACTCATTGACAAAAAAATTGCTCCAACAAGGAGAATGAAACTTTACATGATCATGTAATGATGATATATTGGTTAAAACTGTACAAGTGAAAGGAGGCTATAGTTACCCTCTGCACCACAAGCCCTCCATGTCAAACCCAACCATTATTGGATCCCAAACAGAACCTGGATTCGTCGCCAATGATGGTACGGTTCCAGTCCGTAGCAGTCCAGGTTTCTCGTTCAAGACACCACTGCAAATGAAGGCAACTCTGGCTGGCTGTGAATGGCAGGACATGTAGTGGGTGCTGTGACAACACATTTGCTTCTGCTAAACACCTGGAACTGTGTAGTGAAGTACCTCTTGCATCTGGATGGTGGACAACAAAACTGTGGGAACTGCTTGTTCTTTTCAGGAGATCAAATGATCCTCTCTACTGGGCGTCTGGTCTGGGCCATTTGGAGACTGTTCACTATGTGTGCATGCCCTCATGGAACCACAGCTCTCAACACCTCCTAACGGCTATATCAGAACGGTTAGATGGTGGGCAATTTGTCGATGCTTCTCTCAGTCCAATGATGCACCTCCTCTCAAAGTCTGTTAACTGGACATGACTTTGAGTGTGTCATAGAGGCTTGTCTAGCAGGCAGTGTTCTCTCACCAAGAGGCACACTACCCAAAAGTAGCAACTGAGAGCCTTCTTATAGGGCAGCAGGGAAATTTTTTTTTGCCCTCTTGTGGTCTAATCAGACCACACCTGTAATTATTTACATATTTGCTTGAGACATAACTGCATGCCGAGTTTTGCAGCAATCCAACATTTCCATCTGGGTGCGTTATTTTTTTTCTGACTGAATGTATTAATCAACATTAAAGCACATTGCTGGTAAATTCTCTGCAGGAAATTTCTTAGTTTGTAGTAAACAGTGCATGAGGTAAAGTAATAAGGCACTTAATGGGTGCAATACTCAAGTATTTCTTTGTTTCCCTTCCAGGCAGCATCTCAGGAGGCGAGCAGCGTCTCTCAGAATGGCCATTGGGAGGGTGCATTGACTCTGCTGACAGTAGCTGTAGAAGCAATGGAAGGCACAAAGCTCCAGCACCTAAGGCAGCGAGCAGCATGCCTGGCACAGCTGGGTTTCCACGAGCGAGCAGTGTCAGATCTGGACCGTGTCATTCTGTCCCACAGTGAGGGAAGCAGTGAGGAGGCCAAGGTGAGGGTGGAGGATCTGTGCAGACGGGGGCACAGCCTGCTGCTGTGTTCCAGAGAAGATTTGGCCTTAAACGACTTCTCCAAAGCCATGGACTTGCATGTGGAACAGGCACTGTTATGTGTGGAGGTCAAACCGGGGAAGCATCAACTTGCTGAGCTTTTCCTATGCTTTGCACAGCAGTATTATGGCGAGCGACAGCTGGATAAGGCCTGGTGTCTCACGGAGAGTGGTTTGAAGGTAGACAGCAACCATGCAGAGCTGCGCCACCTCAAGGTCAAAATCAAACGAGAGGTTTCTGGACCGTGTAACGTACACTAAAAAACTATACAGGTATGCGCTGTTTAATGACCGCATTACATTCGGCGAAACAGGACGTTGACTGAAATGGATATTGACCGGACATTAGCCTTAGTAACATAAGTCTTTTTAGGCTACTGTAATGTAAATATAAAGGGTCTTTTCATAAGAAAACTGCTTGAAAACTAGGGTTGGGTATTGTTTGTATTTTAGCGATTCTGATTCCAATTCTGCTTATTGATTTTGCAGCATTTGGTGTAGGAGACCAGAGTCAGACGAACACGGCACACACGGAAGTTCCAGTTAAAGAAAACGGTTTAACAAACAAAACAACGCAAATTAAAATAATAAAGGCAATAACAACAAGCACGATAACGATAACAATAAACTAAAGGAAACACAGCGAACATAACCATAGCATAGCAAAAACCAACGTGCTAACCGAACGTGAGATGAGCGACCAACCAAACATCAAGAGCGAAACGAACCGCTAAACAGAACGTACGGGGCGGAGTCCATGGGAGTATTAGTTCGAAAACGCAACAGACAGATATCCATGAAACAAATGAGAATTCCACAATGTAGCAACGCTAGCCTTATAAACCGAGCTTATAAATGGCTTCCTCCACCAATATGCAGTAAGCCCACAATCATTAACTAAACCCAGTCCAGCTGAGCCCACAGCCATCTTTCCTCCGCAAAGGATTGTGGGCGCTGTAGTTCGAAGCGCCCATGGGCAAACATGTCGGCTTCTGGCCGTAGTTCGTGACATTACCCCCCCAAAGACTCCGTCCACGGACTCTCAAGAAAGGCCCTCCCACTTCCCGGGGGTGCCTAGCAGTGTCGGGAGGCGTCCATTCAGGGCAGCGTCCTGGAGGGTTCTGGCTGTCCCACGCCTGACACGGGTGGGTGGTGGGATGCCGGAACGAGGGTCCATAATCGGGAAGGCCTCACTGGAGAAGATGACATCTAGGAACGCCCCACTAGAACTCCGGGCCTCTGGGAAGGCCTCTCTGGACTTGATGGCCTCTTGGAAGGCCTCTCTGGACTTGACGGCCTCTTGGAAGGCCTCTCTGGACTTGACGACCTCTGTAAAAATCTCCAATATGCACGCTCTCGGCGCAGACACTGGAACGGATGCCCGCAGCGCAGGCACAGGAACCGGAACAGACATCAGCGCTAGCACAGGAACCGGAACAGACCTAGGCACTGGCACAGGGACCGGAACAGACCTCGGCGCTGACGCTGGAACTGGAACAGACCTCAGTGCTGACGCTGGAACCGAAACAGACTTCGGCGCTGACGCTGGAACCGAAACAGACTTCGGCGCTGACGCTGGAACCGGAACAGACCTCGGCACTGGCACAGGAACCGGAACAGACCTCGGCACTGGCACAGGAACCGGAACAGATCTCGGCGCTAGCGCTGGAACCGGAACAGACATCAAATCTGTCCGCGCGCCGGAGTCGACACGAATGTCCGCGGTGCCAGGGACGGTGAGACTAGCTCTGATGAGTTACTAAACGTCATGTCTTGTGTAAGTACATCACTAGGCGGAGCATCGCTCTCCACTACAGAAACAAAAGACACAAAACCACGAGGGACTACTAACTCCCCGAACGGCGGAGGACTGGAACACGCCGTCTGCATTTTTGTTGGGGAGAGAATTCTGTAATCCTGCTGTAAGTGGAACGAACAGGACGCAGACGGTTGCAGAGTTCCAGCTAAAGAAAACGGTTTCATAAACAAAACCACGCAAATGAAAATAATAAAGACAACAGCAACAAGCATGAACGATAGCAATACACTAAAGGAAACACAGCGAACATAACCAACGTGCCAACGTGCTAACCGAATGTGAGATGAGCGACCAACCAAACATCAAGAGCGAAATGAACCGCTAAACAGAACGTACCGGGCGGAGTCGTAAACGCAGAAGTCCAGGGAAGTATTAGCCAGAAAATGCAACAGGCAAATATCCATGAAACAAATGAGAATTCCACAACGTAGCAACGCTAGCCCAGGGAACCCAAGACAGTGCTCTCCCGCCGACGTCAGGGAGAACCGAACTTATATAGGGCTTCCCCCACCCATATGCGGTAAGCCTGCAATCATTAACTAAACCCGGTCCAGCTGAGTCCACAGCCATCTTGCCTCCGCAAAGCATTGTGGGTGTTGTAGTTTTAAGCGCCCACGGGCAAACATGTCAGCTTCTGGCCATAGTTTGTGACACTCAATTTCATGCTGGCACCTTAGATGTTTTGCTATGTTAGATGTGCAACCTCTATTACAATAGATCAACTTTCCATGCTTAACATTTAGTCATTTTTATTTTCACTCAAAGTTGAACCAAACTTCTGAGCGCTTTTGTGCGTCCATCTTCTGCTACCCAACCCTAGTGCAAGAAATACGTAAATGGGTCAGAGATACCACTGAAAACACAAGTGGAATGCTACCATCTCCACAGCATCCAAAACCTAAACTGTTATACACATGCTAAACCTTCTTAATTTATGGAAATGCACAATAATTACAGAAAATGCAATAATGTGCTGTTACAACCCTGTGTGGAGCAAAGCCATAACACTTGAGATGATAAGATGGACACCTGTTTGATAGAAGCCAAAAATGCACTGAAGATCAGCCAGATGAAACAGAGACAGTTTGTATAGTTATAGGTGAGAGAGAATATACATATAGGTAGTAAGGGGACAATCAAAGAAGTACTACTTACAACAGGACAGGCAGATGCACTAGTGAACGCCATTGTGAATGCTTGTTACAAAAGTAGCGGAAAGTCATACACATAAACACGAGTAACTCGCACAAAGTCATACATCAATCACATTAGAACAGTCTTTACACAGTTTGTAGGTGATCAAACAGATTTTTATTTCCTATTATAGTTTATCGTTGTTAAAGTGAACGGACATTGATCGGATGGTTGTTAACGGCGCTTACCTGTATTGCAATATGAAAATTGGTTTATGATTAAGTTAAAGATCTAGTACATCCTAAAATTACATCCAGTACATCCTTCAAGATTTAAAAGTTTGATCAGCCTTTAGCCCTTCCTCATCTTTAGTCTGATTATTATCAGTATGTAAATGAATTACAACTTCTGCCGTCATGCATTCTGACACACTGATTTACATGAAACTGGAATTTTATACTTGCAACATGGGGACACCCCTTATCTGTGCCCAAACCCAGTGAAGTAAAGTAAACCAGATCTCTACCACTTAGTCACTGTAGCCAATTGTACTTCTGTAAGGGCATAGATTTTCTGAATTGTTTAATGATACTGCGTCCTAGTGTATTGTCAGAAATGAGCTAGCGTTTCTTTGCTGACTCTTGAAAGCTAATTGTTTAAGGGGATCTGTAGCAAAATAGAATGTATGCCTTTATACTTCAGAGCTGGGTAGCTGGCTAACCAAGAGGCTGGCTTTTTATGACCGTTAGGTTGAGTGCAGTAGTTTCTTTTTGTCTTTACTTGGTCATGCTAATTTGATAGAAAGCCATGTGGGAATAAATAGTGGATTGCTGGGCTGTTATGTAAAGAACAGTTGGATTTAGTGTAGTGCAAAAAGAAACCAGAATATTCAACAGTTCTTCATTGCAAAGAAAAGCAATATGGGTCAGGAGACAGAACTGAGCAGTGATTCAGATAGTAGTGAGTCAGACGATGACAGTAGGCAGGTTGAGTAAGTTGAGTAGGCTGAGCTGGCAACTTCACTGAGGCTCTGTGTATATGAAGATATGGTGTTTGTCCTTCTGCAGTTTCTTACTCTGAATACAGTGTTGATGTGGCTAGTTTATGGTTTTGCTCCTGTATTGGATTTGTGCTAATTTCATGTGGGACTGTGGTAGCCTAGCGGGTAAGGTACTGGACTATGGACCAGAAGGTCCAGGGTTCAAATCCCACCTCTGCCAAGCTGTCACTGTTGGGTCCTTGAGCAAGGCCCTTAGCCCACAATTGCTTGGATTGTAAGATTGTATCAATTGTAAGTCGCTCTGGATAAGGGCGTCTGCTAAATGCTGTAAATGTAAAATGTCTTGCGGTGCTTTTGGTGTATGATCCCAGTCCGTTTTAATTTTGGCATGGATCCAGGTACTTTTGATTCCAGATCATTTTTCTTATGCCAGGTAGTCATGATTCCAATCCATTTTAATTTTGGCAGGGATGCAGGTATGTTTGATCTCAAATTGTTTTAAATATGGCAGGGATCCAGGTATTCTTGATCCCAAACCATTTTTAGTTTTGTCAGGGATCCAGATACTTTTGATAGTAAATAATGTTTAAAATGCAGGGATCCTGGTACTCTTGATCCCAAACCATTTTAGCTTGGCAGGGATCCAGGTACTATTGATCCCAACTGTTACATGTTTTGTAGGGATGCAGGCTCTGTTTTAATGTGTCCCCACACTGTATTGTTTGATCAGTGACATGATAATTTACAGTGTGTTTGTTTACAGATTCATTAATTCATAACCAAGCATCTGTTTTAATTTGATTCCTGCTTTTTCACTGTTTTATTTTTATTTACTGTATTTATGACATTTTCTGTACTGTTAAGCACTCTGAATCACTGCTGTATAAGAGGTGCTATATAAATAAAGTTATTATTATTATAATTATTATAATTATTATTATACATAATAAATATTCGTTACGTCACTATTTCTCTTGGGTGGCACGGTGGTACTGGGTTCAATCCCAGGATGGACTGGCCTGGGTCCTTTTTGTGTGGAGTCTGCATGTCCTCCCTGTGTCTGCATGGGTTTACTCTGGGTAGGCCGGTTTCCTCCCACAGTTCTAAGACATGCGTGTTAGGTTAATTGATTACACTAAATTGGCATTGACTTATATGACTAGACATATATGACTAGTCTTGGCGTAACCTTGTGTATAGATGTAACCATGTGTGTGTCACTGAAATGGCCACTGATGCTGATAAACAAACAAACAAACAATTTCTCTTATCGTGGATGTTGTGTTACCAGGTTACCATAATGACACCCTTGACTGATTAAGTGTTCCACTTGGACCACTCCAATAAAAAAGGTCTAGAATCGCCACGTATATATATAACACATGGATAACACATAAAAAAGCAAACTAAAACTAAAATACTGTGATGACTTTTAGTCTTTATACAATACTTCAATGACACTGATTGTATACCCATAGGTATACATACTGATATACATGTCTTTTTTAATAAGGTGGATCTTAGCTATTGTTTTTGCTGTGTTGGTGATCATGCAGTGCCCTCTAATTCAAACACTTTTTGGTGCAGTATTCAGAAGACACAGTTTTTGGCATTTCTTTTACTCCCAGTATGTAGCATTTACTGTTTCATCAGCATAAAATGACATTTGACTGATATTCTTTGCTATGCAGACATGCATCATTTCCTGAAACACATTTCACACTTTTCTGACGAAATGTTGACGGATGTGTTTGTGGTTTTGCTACATAAGTAGACTGTAGTGGGATCATAGTGTCGTACGTGGATTGGGGCAAATGTAAAGTGGTTATGAGGAAAATGTACAACCCCAAAAAGTTGGGAAAGTACGGAAAATGAATATAAAACCACAGTCTTACATATACTTTTATTTCATTGCAGACAGTATGAACCTGAGAATACACATTCCAAAACAGTTGTAATGGAAGCAATTTAGAGCTAGTAATGAATAAAAAAAAAAAACCGAAAAAATGATGTGATTTCAAACAGATGATGTCAACAGGTGATTGTAATCATGATAGGAAAGGCTGAGTCTTTGATGAGCGGGAGGACCTCCAGTTTGTCAACAACTGTGTGAGAAAATTATTGAAATGTTTAAAAACAATGTACCTCAATCATTAACGATTCAAGGAAGCAGGCTTAAGCTGAACACCCATGATATTCGATCCCTCCGATGTCATTGCATCAAGAACCGCCATTCAACAATAGCTGATAGAACCAAATGGGCAAGGGATTACTTTTAATGCATACAAAGTGAATTCTGCTATTACCATGTATGTATTGTATGCTTTAGTGAATTAGTCTACTTATTTCCAGAGCTATTAGCTACAGTCTGCTAAATGCTGCAAATGTAAATGTAAATGTAAATGTGTTACCAGTCTGTGCTCTGCAGAGCAAATTGCGGATTAGGTTCTATTTATGGCAGAAAGTTGACACACCACACCAGCATCTCCTGTTCGATCCTAGCCTTCAAATTCCACCTCTGTGAAGTTTGCATGTCCTAACCGTGTCCACATGGGTTTACTCAGGGTGCTCTGATTTCCAAAGACATGCATTAGGTTAATTGATTACGCCAAACTGTCCCGATCTGTGATGACTAGTTATATGACTAGTAGTAGACATAGATGTAGCAGTAGTAGAAGTAGATGATTAGTAGTATGACTAGTTTCGATTTAACCTTGTGTATTGATTTAACCTAGTGTCTGTCAGTGCTGATTTTGTTGTCGAATTATTTTCATCATAGTTTTTGTCAACGACCTTTTTTCTAATGAAAACGAGAGGATGGACAACTTAAAATTAATGAAAAACAAAAACTAGGACGAAATGAATTGACACTTTTGTTAGCGGG
Organism: Ancistrus triradiatus; assembly: GCA_025084515.1. Classification (NCBI taxonomy): domain Eukaryota; kingdom Metazoa; phylum Chordata; class Actinopteri; order Siluriformes; family Loricariidae; genus Ancistrus; species Ancistrus triradiatus. Next base: position 91,310 of record JAJAGP010000960.1, on the reverse strand, counting down.
TAAAAACGAAACAAAAACGTTTGGCAGAGAGGACATCCAATGGTATCTGATTTAGTTTTGTGGAAAGGCGGGACACGTTGGGCAGCGATCCAATCAGTAATGCGGTAAGACGCACACCTTTGATCTAACCCAGGGAGGCCGTACAAATAGCCTCTGTACTGTTTCTCATGAAACTAATTCGACAACGTCAACACCCGGAAGAAAACATAGAGTCCAAATGTGGGCACATTTATCATTTTTATGTCAAGGAAAACAAGACTCTTTGTAAACCGTGTGGGGCGACGGTCTCCGGTATAACATACAATAAACTTGACACGACATGAGCAGGCATGTCATCCTGAAACTGCGGTAAAGCTATCCGCAACTAAATGGCGCAAGCTCCTATTTTACTAGTATTACGGTAATGTGTTGCAAATGCACTCTTAAGTTCATTATGTTCAAGCCAATATTTCAGCGAATAAAGTAGGGATTAAAATATGTTTCCAGGTCGGGACGTGGATGTATTTTGATATTGGACAATTAAGTACAAAAGTGGATAATTATGAATAAATGCATGGAGAGCATGCACATATATCTGATCTTCTGATGTTATATATTTAATAAAGCTCACAATGTATCATTTATTCTAACCTGATTCTATTGTACAATATCTCATGTCCACACCGTCCACACCGAGTGTGAAGCAGATTGGTGGGTTTTGATGAGTTTACTGTTTATATATATATATATATATATATATATATATATATATATATATATATATATATATATATATATATATATATATATATATTGTATATTAGTACATGCAAGTAGATGTTTCATTTCGTCGAAATACGTATAATGACTTAAATAATTCAAGGCGAATGTTAAAAAAAAAGCATTTACGTATTGCAACCTTTACATTTCATATTTTACTCAACTCTATCTACTGTAGAGTAGAAACTAAATCAAAATTTCCTGTCAAAATTAACACTGGTGTCTGTCGTTAAATAGCCATTGATGCTATAAGCGACATTAAATAAACCCAGTAAAAAAGAAACAAAAACGGCCTTACAGTGATGTGATTTTACAAATCTTAAATGTAAAAAAATATAGAAAATATGTGGCAGTCAATGTAGATATTAAATTAATCAGTGTATGGGAAACATTGCAGCATCTGTCTATTTTGTCAGTACCAGTACACTACAATATTCTATTTAGCTTGGCTAGATAATATATAGTATATAAGTACATATATTTAATATGGTGTTCGGACAACGTCCAGATAGCCTAACGTGCAGTTTCACAGAACTTATCAGCGACGCGTTTTTAAGCGTCATATACCTGTGTACAGTATGTCATTCGTGTCAATTCAAGTATTTTTGGGGTAATTTTGAGTTCCCGCTCATTACGGTTACTGAGTCATCTTTGTTCTCATTTGCAGAACTTTCTGTTATTTAATCTACAAGCATAACAGTCAGTGTGTTATATACTCAGACTTGCAACGTAAAAAAAATGCAACGTAATATTTAAAGTATAACTGCTACGTTTATCTTACATATACATGTATTTTATTGAGTCAATATCATACTTTGCCAAAAGATGGCAGCATAACATTGACCTTTAGAATTGTGCTATATATTTTGTTATAGCACTCAAACTAACAAATGGCTGAGTATTCACAATCTTTCACAATATATTTTGTCTTGTCATTATTTGGTTTAGTCAGAGTCCAGATTTGAATTTAGTGAATTTTTGCTCTCACATGAAACACAAACTAACTGAGAAACATTCTTCAACTACTTTGTCAACTGTTTGAAGACATTACCATTGAGTGGAACAACAATGATTTTGCAATAGTGGGTTTGACCCATTGTTTTGATCATGAGTGTATATCAGTATCCATCATATCAATACTTTTGAACTGTATACACTTAAAGTCATAACATTTTTCATTAAATCAGAATTGCAAAAAATGTGTTTGCACAATTTTAATGGAACACTACTCACTAACTACTCATCATGTGGTACATGAAGGATAGGGGTACAGTCTCACTTCATGGTTTATAATGCTGGGATGGGGCTAAATAAAGCTCCCACTATGTACTAAATCTCTGCTTTTGGTAGTGACTTGAAAACGTGGGGGAGGATTTATGGAATCCTGTTTGTTTTAAATTAAAATCTAACTCAACTTCACTTTCAAAGAACTAAAAAAAATTTGAATACAACATAAAAATTTGAACAAAATGTAAATGATTTTCACAAATTGAAATTTAGTCATCAGGGTTTGTGAGAGCCACCTCCAATAGCCAACACCTATAAATTTGTTTTTAAATATACTTACTATCTCAGTTAATAAACTAAGTTAAATAAATCACAATCCACATACATATCTAAGAATTGAGGAGCTCATTGATTGTTTTCCCTGTTTGAGCCTAGAGAATAGAATAGAATTTACTGGTCTATATATAAAAAACATACTTGTTTGGACTGAGTAAAGGCCTTTTCAAACCCGGTCCGATTTTTATGCAAGAAAAAAACTAATGTAGTGGAACCTTCACACCAAGTCCGATGCTCTGAAAACACTCTGAAAACTCCATGTCCACTTTTGCTTTCTTTAATTTCCCTTATCATAATCTCCTTGTGTCTTTTTCACATCATCAATGGCTGAAGAGAGCCAACCTGCCTCAACAGCTCCTCTGCAACTTCTACAGGTCCATTGTGGAGAGCATTTTGAGCAGTTGCATCACGGTGTGGTACAGCAGTGCTACTGCTGTTGAACACAACCCAGGAAAACATGTACTGTGAAATTTGACAGTAGAACCATGAAGTGGCCAAATTACCACCAAAATTCACAGTACAGCTGTGAAATAATTTATGGTCAGCTCATAGTCAACCAACTTTACAGTTGTACTATGAAATCTCACAGTAGAACCATGAAATAGCCAAATTACCATCAAAAATTCATAGTAGAACTGTGAACTTCATGGTCAAACTGTGAAAATTCACATTAAAACTGTCAAGCAATTCACAGTTTTACTATGAACATTCACAGTACATTTTGTCCTGGGAAGGCCCTGCAGAGAGTGGTGAAAACTGCCCAGTACATCACCGCTGCTGCCCTCCCACCCATGCAGGACCTCTACAACAAGAAATGTCTGAGGAAAGCTTCAGTATCTCCTCCAACCCCACACACCCCAGTCACTTCATGTTCCAGCCCCAGCCATCTGGAAGCAGGTACAGGAACATCAGAGCCAGAGCCACCAGACTCAAGAACAGGTTTTTCCCCCACGCTGTTAAACTGGTGACACCAGTTACACTAGCCACAACTTACACAGAACAATACACAGACTGACCACTTGCCTACTTCCCATTATATTTCCCATTATATTCCATAGAGTTTCTTTCATATTCATGTCTTTGTAGTCAGCGTGCTGCTTGTCCTATAAGTTCTTGTGCTTTGCTACACGCAGGATGAGCTGTGCTGCCTGATAACCGAGCTCTGATTGGTCAGCCTGATTTTAACCCATCTGAGCAATGCAAAGATTAGAACAGGTTCTGATTCAAAAATTTATGCAGCATTGTAGTTCGTCAGTATCGGACTCAGTGTGAGGGACGGCAATAAAACGTGACGTGAGTTTTTTTTGTGTGCAAAAATCAGACTCGGTGTGAAAAGGCCTTAAGGCACACTCTGTATTGTATTAATTTCTCCCATGTTCCAGTTTCTCTTTGGGGCAAATAAGTATAAGAATTCATATATATATATATATATATATATAATATATATATATATACTATATATATATATATATATATATATTCTGTTAGTATTTGCTTAGTATTCTAACCACAAGTGTAAAAGTCTGGAGTTCATTGCTACTGAAACTTTGGTCAGATGAAGCAAACAATCAAGGTCGGTTTGGAATAAAGAGAAGAATAGTTATACAAAAAAACATTCCTGCTGTTAAATCTGGTGAAAGATCTGTGATGCTGTTTTGCTGTGAGGTTGTTTTCTCTCCAAAAGCCCTGGCCCATTTGTAAGACCACATACACTGTAGCTTTATGAAGTTATTTAAATGAAATTATTTAAATAAAAAGTGACATTTCATCTGTTCCCTGCTTCTAAGCATCAAATTATTCCTCTAAGTGCTTTAAATTTTTAATAGAAAATGTTTATTCATACAGTCAGTTCCATTGTTGTTGGCATCCTTGTTAAAAGAAGGGTAAGGAAACTTATTACAAATGTGTTCCCTAGTTATTCGTCAACATGGAAATAAATGACAAACTTCTGAAATTGACAAAAGTCTGCTGACCTTCAGAAATCAGGCGAAGCTGTAATAAATCCTGTAGTAAGACGCAAGTGTATTTTGCTCCAAACAAATTGAGAAGAATGTTTAGAAAACTGATTTTTTTAAGACTCTAAATCTATAGTACAGTTTGAAAAAAATCTTACTGAAGTGTGACAAAAGAAAGATACTTCTTCATTATGACCACAAGTGTAAAAATCTGGAGTTCACTGCTACTGAAACTTGGGGTTAGCATGGGGTTAACAATCCAGCATATAATTCAGAAGTTGACTGTGTATTTCATATATACATGTTAATTAGTTCTAGGAGGCTTGTAGAGAACCGAAAATGACCAGTACAGAGCAAATTTCCCCATAGGTAATCATGTAAATTGAATTAATCCATTCCAGACCCCCAGAAAATCCACACTGTATAAGGCATTATATGCGTTAATGGAGTTGTACTGTACAGGTGCTCCCTGATTTATGATGGGGATATGTTCCAACAAATCCATAATAGCAGAGATATGGAAAGGATACATCTATAAGTAATGATGAGTAAGTTACTGTTTGAAACACTTACATTAACACTTACATTACAGTTGGCCAAAATCATTAACACAAAGCTTATTTTATAGTAAAGTGTTGAAAAACTCACGTAATGTAGTGACATTATCTGTACACCTTTCATGAAGAGAATTCACAGTGATGTCATCCATCCATATCGCTTTCATCACCTGTTCTTTAGTAGGCACTGAAATGAGTTTGTGAGAACAGTACTATATTTTCAGTTTGAGGGATGAAGCCATTTTAAGCAATGGTGATCAAGTAAGGTGATAAATTGTTATGCTTTTATCTACAGTGTCTCACTGAGGATTCAGATGTTGTCATGTGCTAAACTAATGAGGTTGACTTTGATGCCTGAGAATGATTTCTGTACTCCTTGCAAAAGCCATACTCATTTGGACTGAGGTCAGTAACCAAACATTCACACACATTATTTTTCTTGGATCCCACTGGCATTTTTGTGTACTCTCACAGGGCTATAAACTTGTACAGTTAATTCATTTCTTTGACTTGTTACATGTGCATGTACTCTGTGGATCCCATGTACAGCTATCACCACATTAAACTGTTGTCCAAGCTTATGTTTTATGACTGTATATTAATGCATGTATGCAGCCCAAATGTTGTGCTTTTTGCTGCTGTTATTGGCCAGTTAACAAAAAGGCTGAGAATAGATCACTGCTATAGATCAGCCTCAGGGTATATTTTTGCTCACTTGCTCACTCTTTTGCTACTGTAAACACACTCAGATGTAAACGGTCATTTCTTAAATTCTTAGAAATCACTTTTGCTTGTGAGTGAAAGTTACAGTGGTGCTCAGAAATTTGTGAACCCTTTTGAATTATCTAAATTTCTGCACAAATATGACCTAACACATCATCAAATTTTCACACAAGTCCTAAAAGTATGCGAAAAGGACCCAGTTGACCAGTGAGACAGAAGATTGTACTTGGTCTATGTATTGTGATGATCCAATATTACATAGCTGTGAGTGAAAAGAACATTGCTGCTCATCTGCAGTTTGCTAAAGATCACATGGACAAGCTAGAAGGTTATTGGAAGAATGTTTTGTGGACAGATAGAACTTTTTGATTTAAAAGTAGTGTGTTATGTTTGGAGAAAGGAAAAGACTGCATTCCAGCATAAGAACTATATCCCATCTGTGAAACATGGTGGTGGTAGTATCATGGTTTGGGCCTGTTTTGCTGCAACTGGGCCAGGATGGCTTGCCATCATTGATGGAACAATGAATTCGGAATTATATCAGAGAATTCTAAAGGAAAACGTCATGAACTGAATCTCAACAGAAGGTGGGTCATGCAGCAAGATAATGACCTGCGAGATCTGTACTAAGCATGATATCCTCATATATGAAATCTCCTTTGTTTGTGCCATGATACACTTAAACAAACATGTGTTGAAAAGAGCAGACTTTGATACATGCCTGTTCTTTAAATAAAACAAAGTACCCACTCACACCTGATTGTCATCCCATTGATTGAAAACACCTGACTCCAATTTCACCTTCAAATGAACTGCTAATCCTCAATTCACAGACTTTTGCCACTCACTAATATGTAATATTGGATCATTTTCCTCAATAAATATATGACCAAATAAATTTTTGTCTCATTTGTTTAACTGGGTTCTCTTTATCTACTTTTAGGACTTGTGTAAAAATCTGATGATGTTTTAGATCATACTTATGCAGAAATATAGAAAATTCTAAAGGGTTTACAAACTTTCAAGCACCACTGTAAATTCCTCAATCTATTTGTGTTATTTCAATTTCATAAAAAGTGCCAGTCATGGAGTTGGCTATAGCATTAAGCAAAGCCACAGAATAGTGCTTTGTTTAGAGAATGTAACAGAATCCCAGATCTTAAATGTTTGCCAGAATAAAAACATCACAATAATTGACACATGAGTGCCAGGCCATAGTAATGCATCCGTGACCATGTCCAAATAGCTTCTCGTGTTTTGACTAGTTTCTGAAATGGATTTTCTACTGTCTGAAATCCAGTAGAGCAGAGAGCTGGGACAGGATTTTCTTACTACTCTTGAGAGTCTTGAGAAATTACTCAGATTGTCAACAAACTTTTTCTATTACCTTATTAATCAAACCTCAGGACATTGAACAGTTAGGAGGGAAAAATAGATGGATTGTAAACTAAGCGTCTTTCCCGTTAACTTAAAGGGCAATGCGTCCATTAATTACTTGCAGCATGAGATGAGCATAGAGCAGAGTATTTAGGGATACGTTTATGGTCATTAATATAGTGTATTTCTACTTTTCTGAACTTTAACTTTTCTGAAATAAGCAATAATTTACCAAATTAAAGTTTTTCTAGTGTGTTCACAGTAAGTTATCTTTGAAACACATTTTACTTTTTCTACCTATCATTATTTACAGTGGTGCTTAAATGTTTGTCAACCCTTTTGAATGTTCTAAATCTCTGCATTAATATGACCTAAAACCCCATCAGATTTTACATCTTAACAGTATATAAAGAAAACTCAGGTAACCAAATGAGACAAAAGCAACAATCCCCAGTAGAGTGGGTCTAACGATGCTCTGCTCTGCCAATTATTATTGAGGAAAATGGTACAATAGTGCATATTTGTGAGTGGCAAATATATGTGAACTTCTAAGATTAGCAGTTATTCTGTAAGTGAAATTAGAATATGGTGTTTTCAATTAATGGGATGAAAATTAAATGTGAGTGGGTGCCCTGTTGTATTGTTGTATTTGTATTTTCATGATATGAACATAAGAGAGTCAACCATCAGGAGAACGCTGCACAACAATGGTGTGCATGGCAGGGTTTGTAGCAGAAAGCCACTGATTTCCAAAAATAACAAAAGCATTTTATCTAATCAACAGACCAAAGTAGATCTATTTTGTTTAAATGAGAATCATTCTTTCTGGAGAAAGAAAAACATTGTATTACAGCTTAAGAGCCTTATCCCATCATGAAACATGGTGGAGGTAGTGTCATGGTTTTCACCTGTGTTGCTGCATCTGGGAGAGCACAGCTTGGCATCTTTGATGGAACAATGAATTCTGAATTATGCCAGAAAATTCTCAAGGAAAATATCTGTCCATAAACTGAACTTCAAGAGCGTGTGGGCTATAGAGCAAAACATTCTTAAAGAAGAATAAAGTTAATATTTTATAAGGGCCAAGTCAAAGTCCTAAACTTAATCCAATCGGAATGTTGTGGATGGACCTGAAGAGAGCAGTTCATATGAGGAAACCCAAAAACATCCCAGAATTCCAAGCTGGTCTGTACATAGGAATGGGTTAAAATTCATCCAAGCTGATGAGCAGGACTGATCAACAGTTACTGCAACGTTTAGTTTCAGATAATGCTGCACAAGGGGGTCACACCAGATACTGAACACAGAGGGTCACATACTTTTACCAGTCATAAATTAATATTGGAACATTTATCCTTAATAAATAAAAGACCAAGAGTAATTTGTAGGGTTCGCCATTTTAAAAATGGCGAAAATAAAAATATAAAAGTTTCGGACGTTCCAAGTGGAACGTTCGGGAAGAGCATCTCACAGTTCTCTCAAGGCTTCAGGGAGCATGAGGCTGATGTGGGAATGAAAAGGACTAAACTATAAATAAGCGCAGAGTCCTTCTCTGAGCACGATCGTGGGGGAGCGTCCGATTCCCCCGATTGCGAAGGAGGAAGGGTGAGTGGCACAATAAGGAGAAGGCAGGCTGTGCTTCGCTGCAGCAAGTGAGCCCAAAAAGGAGCCCAGGAAGTCTGGCGTTAGTGCGCTGGAATCACTGACCCTAAGCTGGCATCTAAGCCTTAACGTGCCAAGCCAGCCTCCTGACTGGTCCCAAAGGACAATCTACGAATTGCCAGTCGTACCTTTGTCCCTATCCAGAAAACATTGCACAAAACTACGGACAAAAAAAGCCATGTGAAGGCTGGTAGCGCCAGCGCGAATGCTATGGCAAACAGATTAGCAGGAGCCGGGTGAGGGCTGGCGCAGAACGCATGTTTGCGAATGATTCGACAACCTGTGTGGGCTAACAGGTGTACTTATATAGCCCAAACAACAGCTGTCGGGAATTTGGGCGCAATAAGCCAAATAGGGGACTGGAACATGCGCAAACGCGCCGAGCATGTTCACGCCGAAAAATTAGTCAATGCCGTAATAGTAATATTTTAGTCTCAAAAGTTTTGCATACATTAGAACATTCACAAACTTTCAAACATCACTGTAACTGCATTTCTTACTGAATTCATTGTATTGTTTTGCTATTCCCAGAAATTATGTTTTATTATTCATTAATCACATTTCAGTCACTGGGGAATGTTTTTGGCAGGCTCCATGGAAAAGGACACTTTTGCATGCTGATAAACTGCAGATCACAAATATGTTTTAAAAGAAAGTTTTTTTTTCTCTCCAGAATTAATAAGTAATAAGAAGTAATATTGGATCATTTTCCTCAATAAATAAATGACTAAGTACAATATTTGTGTCTCATTGGTTTAACTGGGTTCTCTTTATCTACTTTTAGGACTTGTGTAAAAATCTGATGATGTTTTAGGTCATATTTATGGATAAAGTGTGATTGCATGTACAGTATTTGGACATTTGGATTCAACATTTTTGGTAATTGTAGAACTACAAAGTGCATTTACATGGTAAGTGGAATAAATGGACAATAGCTGTAGAACCAAGGAGGTGTACCTAATAAAGTGACCAGTGAGTATATCTTTATACTGGACCACACAGAGTTAGAAAAAAAGAATTTTATTTACTACAAACACACACAATGAAGTCTTTACCTTAAACATGTAACATACAAGATGGTTAAAAACTGTATGTGTAAACTAAGTTTATGTATTTACAATTGTTATATGCAATTGTTAAAAAAGACACAACTTGTCAAACCTAGGTCTATGTGCTGTGGACCTTTAGTCACCACTAGTTAGCTGTTATGTTGTTTTGTGTCCTTTATAGGAAGGATTTTATTGCCTTTGTTGCAACAAGTATTGTCGTCAATAACAAAGACCCACCAATACCCAGAGTGCTCAAATATTAGAAATACCCTTTATTGTCAATGGTGGATTCTGCTCTTAAACAATTTAACCAGTCAGTGGGTGGAGTCTGATTTGAATGAGGAACAGGCTGAGAGATCAGGTGCCATTCACACAGCACACTCTGAGAGTGTGCACGGATGTGTGCTACTGGTTTGGGGCCAGGCTGTTCTGTGAAGTGATGCTTTTTTGGTAGTATCATTGTTTGGAGTCTCTACACAGCTGAAGGCCCTCAGCTCCAAAAATGCTCTGTTTAAGCAATTAGAAATGGAGCAGTGTTGATCTACGAGGTCCAGTATGAGTATAATTTTTGTGCAAGTTTTTAATATTGATTATTGCTTTGTGAAGTCCCCCTTTTTCATCAGTTACTGCTGGTGACTGCTGATCAGTCCTGCCCATTGACTTGGGAGACTTTTAGCCCATTCCTCCATACAGAACAGCTGCAACTCTGGGATGTTGGATGGTTTCCTCACATGAACTGTATTAACAACATTTCTTTTGGATTAAGGTCATGATTTGGCCATTCCACAACATCTATTTTACTCTTCTGTAACCATTATATATATTACTTGTGTTGCTGTCTTGCTGTATGACTCTTGAGCTCAGTTTATGGAAAGTTGTCCCAACACATCCTTCAGAATATTCTGGTATACCGGTAATTCATAATTCATTGTTCCATCAATGATGGTAAGCTGTCCTGGCCAACATGCAGCAGATGAGACTCAAGCCAGGATAATATCACCATGGGATTAAGTTCTTAGGCTGGAATGCTGTGACTTTCCTTCTCCAGACATAACTCTTCTCATTTAAAACAAAATCTTTTGCTCTTATCCAATAGCAGTGTTCTTTTTTGACAGAAGTTGCTTCCTTCTTGCAACCCTGCCATGTGCACTATTGTTGTTCAGTGTTCCCCTCATGGTGAACACAAACATTAACATTAACCAGTGTGAAAGAGGACTTTAGTTGCATAGATGTCACACTGGGTTCCTTTGTGAGATTTCAGAATCTTTTTTTGGTCAACTGAGTAGCAATGCTCTTGAAATCCACAGTTTGGTACATTAACTCTGGATTTGTGGGGGTCTAAACTCTTTAGAGATGGTTTTGTAAAGTTGCCTGATGTGCATCAACAACTCCTTTCCTGAGGTCTTTGGAAATCTCATTTTTTCATGCCATAATACACTTCCACAAATGTATTGTGAAGTGCAGACTCTGAAAGATACCTGTTCTTTAAATACTATATGACAGGGTGCCCACTCACACCTGATTGTCATTCCACTGATTGAAAACACCTGACTCTAATTTCATCTTTAATGAATTGCCAGTCCTAGAGGTTTCACATATTTATGCCTCTCAAAGATATGTAAAATGAATTAATTTTTTCTCAATCCAATAAATTAACCGATACAATTTTCCCAAATCAGAAAAAGTTGTATTTCCATGTATTTAAGAAATGCAAAACCACATTCTGCACACATTACAATGGCATGGCTGGTACCGGTAATGGACTGGCCTGTCTGCAGTCCTGACCTGTCCCAAATAGAGAGTGTGTGGAGTATTTTGAAACAAAAAATGAGACAACAATGACCCCATACTGTTGCACTGAAGAATAGGACAAAATAACACCTGAAACACTAAATCGCTTTGTATCCTCTGTGCCAAAACGTCTTTTAAGTGTGGTGAAAAGGAATTACAACATTATAAACTAGTAAATGCTTTTCTGTCCCAAGTTTTTTTGGAATATGCTTGAAATGCAGGAATGGATGTTTATTAACAAATGAAAAGTTGACCAGAAAAAAACATGAAATATCTTCGGTTCATACTGTCTGCAAGTCAAAGGAAATGTAAGAAACACTGCAAATGCATTTTTTATGTGCATTTTTCGTACTATCCCAACTTTTTCTGATTTGGGGTTGTATAATATTTATATGTCATTTTTTAAATTGGGTTCTCTTTATCTACCTTTAAGACTTGTAAAGGTAGTTTATTGTCTGTAAATCTGATGGTGACTTGGTCAGATTAGTATATATATAGAAAAATCAATAAAAAGCTTTGTGTTTATGATACTGTAGGACCTGTGGACCTAGGACCTATGATGACAAAAAAGCAATAAAAAGATTCTCCAACATTTAAGCAGCACTGTTTAGTAAAGAAACCACCCAGTATGTTATTCATTTGGAGAACGTACCATTCCTTGAGATGACTGCATAGAGGACACCCCAGAAAGGAAGGTGAAACCCATGTAAGCAGGGTGCAGGGTGTTTGCAGCTCAGTCCCTCAGACAACCCTTTAGGTGAATGTGGATCAAGAGAGATGATTTGTGGAAGGGTAGCACAACCCGAGGGTCACCTGGATAACGGTTTCTGAAGCTGAATGAGCCAAATGACCTGTTGTCTCCAGGTTATATCGCAGAGATTTGTCCAGTTGCATTGCAAGCTGTGTGTTTACTGTACTGTTAGGACCTGTGACATAGGACTTATGAAAAAAGCAAGCAACACATGATCATAACCACAGTATGACCACCCACCTAAACCCATTTAAACAATTGTTTTTTTTTAATCAAAGCAGACAGACAGCTGGTTCTGTTCAGCTCTCTCAATACTCTTTGTAAGTATAACTATAGTGCATTCTGAAACGCTCAATTTCTTAAATACTTACAGCTCAAATTAAAATGACTGTATTTGCATGTAAAGAGTTAATAGGTTGAGCATTACAATAACCATGTAATATGGGAGTGGTTTCTCTCTCTCTCTCTATCTCTCTCTCTCCTCTATGCTCACCACACACCACACACACACACACACACACACCACACACGCACACACACACACCTTTAAGCAGGCATGAATTTCTTAAGGTTAATGTTCTTCTGGCACGGCATTCGAATAACCCAGATCCTGTCATTTAGTTGAACAGGATTCATGATCATCATTGACAGGTTGAGGCCACAATGGGGATGGTAACAAGTTATATAGCTGTTTGTTCAGTTTCAGTTTGTTCTTCAGTGTTTCTATTTCGGGAGTCTTTACCATGTACCCCTTACTGATGGTTTCAGCCAAGTGCCTCAGTGTGTCTATGGGAGTTTATTATGTTGTCTTTTCTTATTGTTTGTGTTATGGTTCGTTCTTGGGGTTTTATAAGACTGATATTGAAAATGGCGATATAACTTGGAGAAAAGGTACAGGGTAAACATCTGTAAGACATATTTTTGTATGGTTGGTGAAAAATTTCTAGAATAGTGTCACAGTTTTCATCACGGTGTCTGGACTTGCCTCTTTGTAACGGGGGAAAAAAATTCATAGGTGTTAACATGATGGTCTTGCCTTGGAAGTATAGTCTAACCTGTTATCTCGCCAATCTCATGTGATGGTAGGACAGATTTCCCTCTATGCACTTTACCTTGGCCTTGCCAAGCTTAAAATGTGACAAATGTCTTGGCAGTAATGAAATTCTACCAAACTAAGCTGCTATTTGTCAGACCATTGGTAGGTGTCACTTTAATCCTACTTTAAACTTGCAACGCCAAATGATGTACAGCCCCTGTCTGTTATCAGAGACATTATATAGGGAGGAGACTGGTCACTGGTTGAAATATGAATGGGACTGTAGTACAGAAGCACTTCCCTTTCATTAGAAAGAACCAATTGGCAGAGAGGGGCGGCAAGTCTTGGCCCCTTTGTAGTGTCAGGATGTGCATGCACAGTAGCCAGAATAACCTAAAAATTTTTTTTTCTGTGTTATATGAACCCAACAACAAGTAAGTTATATCATTTTTGCCAGATTATACCAGTGATTCTAAATATGCATTTTAAACGTTAATTTCTCTTTCAGCTTTGGATATATAGGTCTCTCCACATTCAAAGAGATAGGAGTCTGTTCTTGTATGGCTGGAAATAACTCTACAGTAGCGTTACCAAGATAGAGGTGGAGTGAACAGATTAATCTTATAATGACTTTGTTGTTATTCATTGAAGACTGGAATTCATGCGCTTTGCATCACAGAAACAATCGTCAATCACAGACTATTTCGCAAATTTGTGTAAATGAATATAAACTGTACATGTACATGTTTATGTACATTGTAAATGTGATTGTACGATCATGCGGCTGCTCAGTAAAGCACATCATGTCAGCATCAGGTATGAATGTCACTTTGTCTAATTTTTTGTTACCTCGTTAAGTCACCAAACTCTCCTCTTGCCAAAAATAGCCATGAAACGGACGTGGGTGATACAGATCAATGAATGAGTGAATCTACTCCAAGTTAGATGAATTTCAAAATATATCTATATATAAGTAAATCTTTTGGCTCTTTTGGATTAAAAAAAATCACAGTTTTTGTATTAAAAGGTGAGTATTCTTTAAATATTCCCACAAGGTAACATATGTCAGATCTTTATATTTTTGTAGGGACATTTGGTCAGTACAATGATATAGAAACTTGACCCCCACACACATTACAGAGACAAAGAATAGTTTCCCTACTGGAATGTGTTTTGGTCTTTTTGGCCTGGCATGTGTGATACATTCTGTTCTGAGCCAGTAGCAGACCCTACCAAGATGCTGTGTGAAACAGCTGTGCGGCTGTAGCTAATTTAGACGGCATAGTCTTCCATGATTTCTGTCTAAAGATTAGACCTCACATATACATATCAAGGACATATATCATGGTAAAAGGGCCATGATTATGTTCATTTGTAAAAGGTTTGTTTTTATAACCTGTGATGCCAACATGTTATTAATTTGCATTACTAGACCTAACTGTTTACTGTGACGGGACACACTTTTGCTGATTTATAATAAGCAGTGAAGAAAATTGTTGAGGGAATGGAAGGGGGGATATAACAAATCCTTATGTTTCAATGGCTGTAAAAGCTCCCATAGTCCTGTTTATATTCCAGCCCTTTGTGGACATTTTTGGCTACAACTTGCTCGTGTTTGCTGTCATCCACATGTGTGCTTGCTGTGTTTATAGCGATCAGAGGAATGTGGGAACCCTAACAGACACACAGAGAATAAATCTCTCCGTGAGCAAATTGCATGTGTTACGAAACCCTGGATGTGTCCCTGTTGAGACTTCTGGACTGTTTTAGAAATACTTCACTCCCAGCTCTTTGGTACCAAACCTTGTAGTAGTTATTCCACAAATAAGCCCACTTTGAGTATCAGTGCAACTCAAGAATGAAGCATTTAATGTAATTAAGGGAAAAGAACGAGACATTATAGGGATATTAAAGTGATTAATAAGGCCTATTTACATTGAACGTTATTTCGAGATAGCAATGTGTTTTCTGGGACGAGATCTGGGATGAGATTCACCCATGATCTTGCACAAAAAAAGTTTGAATTAAAACATGAATGTGCCGTGTTAGCACTTGCTAACAAGCAGTGTTCACTACCATAATTCATGTTTTTAAAACTTATATATTATTATATTCATTTAAAAGGTCTTACATTCAATGTGTTATTTTCAAAATGCTATAAGGATTAAAAGCTACACTACACTATGCAACTGTATCATAAATCATGCAAGGTGAAACTTGAGGTTGATGAGGCATTTCATTTCTTAGTGCTCTGCATTTTTCAGATGCACTGAAAACCTCATCGGCAGTTTAATTAGGTTAAGTAAATAGTTCAGTAGTGTCAAATGAGTTGAAGAACAAAGTGTTGCTGTCACACTAGAAACTTGTAATTCATAACTGCTTGCAAAATGACCAAGCTGGGACTGTGAAGTTGAATAAATTCTTTATAGTGGTGGAGTTAGCAATTTATTAGTCAGTAAGCAACTGACACGTTGTTATCTCTTGGTTTGAATGCATTTCAATTTTCTAAAATTCATTTTACACTTGCTAACATGCAGTATTTACTAGCAAACATCTTGGAACAATCATTTATTTTACTTCCCAATGGCTGCCAAAAACTGTCACCACAAACTTTTTATCAAATTAAACTAATTTTCCTTGTTTATAACGATATTTAGCCAGGCATAGTAAAATTATCTAACACAGTGAGAGTAGATGGGACTGTAAGAGTTGCACTAGTTTATTTAAGTCTTCAAGGTGGTGAATTGTTCTCCAGTTTTGTATGGTTTAAACTTTTTTGATGCGAAATGGAACACGGTACACTATTTGCCCAAAAGTATGTAGACACCCCTTTTTTAAATTGATCTGTGTTATTTCAGCCACAATTCCTCCAAGTTCATCATTTGACAAGGTACCTCCCTAGACAAACAATGACAGCAGAATGGACTTTACTGAACACCTCATTCTCACTATAACAGTCTCAAAAACAGTTTCATAGGTTTCCACCTTCCCAGCAAGTCAGTTCATCCACTTTCTACTCTGCCCTTCTCAGACAAAGCCTATAAAAATGGATTGCCAACTTTTATAGGAAAAATAAGTCAGCTTTCACTGAACCCTTGCCTTACCTTTCCTAGAAATCTTTGAGATGAATTTGAAATCCATGTTGTCCAACATGTACTGTCTGTACTGTCAAACAACAAATTGTTTTGGATATGATCTTGGTTGCCCATATGCTATATAAAAAAAATGAAAAAGAAAAAAAACATATGAAGCTTTTAATCCTTAACAATAGTAGAAAGATGTAATGTACATAGTGACATCTGTACAGTACGTGCTACACTGTGTTTTGTCACAAAAGTAGATAACAGTTTCAAATAGTTTATGTCCTGTTTTTTATGTAACAATTATAAGCCACTGGTGAAATATTTAATAAAATCTTATACTTGCATACTGCTAAGAGTTAACAAGCAAAGTGAAAATGCAGGCACTGACACCAGCATTTTTTAATCTTATAAAATATGGCAAATAATATGCAATGTATAACATGGAGACTTGTTATAAATAATCAGTTGTTTTGTGTTTGTTTTAATAATTGATCTAGATACAAATGTGCACCCAGTTTTTGAGTAATCTTTGGAGTTAATCCTTCCTTGTCCTTTTAAATTAAACATTCTCAAATTCTGAACATTTCCAAGAGGGAACCCTAAAAGTGTTCAATGACAAATATCCACATACATACACCCAAAAATCATTATTATTGTTTTCTCAAACCCCTTTCTTCCTGGTCACATGTGGCAAAACATTTCTTTGCTAAGTAACCCCATAATTATACATTTCAATCTATATTATTTGTATATGCAATTTTAGTAGGCCATTATTGGGCCTCAAAGTTTTTTTCTTTGTGAAGCTGGTGTGAATGAAATGGTTTGGTGTTGATTGCAAACGCTGGTGTAAACAAAGGGCTCTGTTACTTTTCAAAGGCCTGTATGTAATGCAGTTACCCCAAGTGGCCCAGTCATTCTCAAAAGATTTTGGAAAAGGGCCTTTTGTCAGGGTCGGAGGACAAAACAAAAATTTCCACATGGAAATTCTAATTACCTAACCTGCAATTTTTGGAACCGGTTGTAATTACTGAAATTTGCTGTTATTTTTAAAGTGTTGTTTTTTTATGGACAACAAAACTACTGCACAACCAGGTTCCTTTGGGTTTCCCTTTCATTCCCTACATGACCAGTAGACTTAGAAGTATCCTGTCCCTGCAATTCATAGTGCCAATTCTGAGGCAACTAGGGGTCTCTTACAGACTATAACTAATGGCCAAAGAAACTGATATGGACGTGTGCTCTGTTCTTAAGCTTAGATGTCTGTGTAACAAAACACTGGACTGGAGCTCGAAGACATGAAAAGGTTTGGAATTATTATTAGTCATCCTGAAGGAAACGGTTATTTGTCAAATTGTGTGGGACACAAATTTGCAATGTTTGAAGTCAAAAGGTTTGTGAACAATAAAGTTGCATCCAGAAGCATAGGTATTAAAGTGTTGTTAGGAGTTTGGTCCCCCCTATTTCGTGCTGCAAACTGGCCCTTCTTGATTTTGGAAAAAAAAAAACATTGGGGGCTGTGGATTGTTGGACAAAAAGCCTGAACTCACCTTCCAGTAATTTCTTTCAAATATTTATTCTGATTGAGTTTAAGGTCAGGGCCCTGTGGCAGGGCCAGGCCCAAGTTATAAATCAAAAGTTAGTAAGGTAATTTCTTTAATGGACTTTTGTTTTAGGGGAAAGCCAGGACAGGAAAGCTGATGAAAATTAACTTGTTGGGGGGAGGGTTGGCAGTCTACGAATTTGTGTTCATAAGGTGGGAGTCAATGTTTTAAGCACCACCTCGTTCTTTAAAACCCCTACTGCTTGACAAATGATAATTCATTGCTTGGTATGCTAATAGCAGTGAAGTTGGAGTGTGGATGAAAACGAAAAAAATCAATATTAGAAAGCCTTAGAAATTAGGAGTGTTGTCGGCAAATTAAAAATTGTAAACTGATTCTTCATTGAATCGAAAACACAAAAAAAGTGAGAGTGATATGTCCCAAATAGGCTGGTAATTAAGCACTTCAGACAACAGATTTTTAAAAACGTGGTACCTCGTTCTTCGTTTGTTTAATTCGTTCGGAGAAGGGGCTGTTTGTTGAGAAAACCGAAAAAAAAAAACATCGGGCCTTGCAGGCACAAACCCCCAACACCTGGAGAAGATGAACTGGGGCCCCCTGTTCCGACACTATGTCTTGGAATGCTAAGTGGATCTTGAAGACCAGCAAAGCAGCCATTTCCGAGGGCCGGGGGAGGTTTGGGAAGGTTGGCAGGGCGATGAGACAAAACTGCCTTGGGGAAAGAGAAGCGATCCCGCGGGACGGTTGAAGGAATGCTTGGTGTTCCGTCGGAACTCGGGGAGCCCGGTGATGAATGAAATCGCCCCAGATATTTTATGTGAGGGACAGGAAACATCAGGGTTTGTGGGGGAGAAGTTGAAGGAGGGGGCCCGCAGGGAAGCGGGTACGAGGGTTCTTTCTTGTTGCTGGGAGCGGGAGGTGGTGGAGGGGGGGGGAGAAGGGCTGCCACAAAAACTCCCCTGGTTGTTGTCAGCGGTCCATGGATTGGCCAACCAGAAGATGTCGCCCAAAAGAATAGCCAGGGTTGCTGGTGGTAACAGGGAGTGGAAGCAGCCAAAAAACCGGGCCAGGTCATTTGGCACCACTGTGGCAGGGTTTTCACGGTGCGGTGCGGTCTGAAAGTTGGGCACGTACAGACGATTGGGTCCCCTGGATCGCCCGCTGGACCTTCCAGGTGATGTGGGCGATGAGGTGGTTGGGTGGCATGATGGGCTTGGTGGAGGCCTTGGAGCCCTCAGTGGCAAACTGGCAGGACAGGGCGTCGGGCTTGCTGTTGCGAGATCCCGGCTGATAGGTTAGGGTGAAGTCAAACCACCCGAGGAACAGAGCCCACCTGGCTTGCCGAGAGTTGAGGCGCTTGGCTGACTGGATGTATGCCATTTTGCGGTGATCAGTCCAGACGAAGAACGGGTGCCTTGCACCCTCCAGCCAATGCCCCCACTCCTCGAGGGCCAGTTTGACCGCCAGAAGTTCACGATTGCCCACATCGTAGTTGCATTCTGTGGGTGAGAGCCGCTTGGAAAAGAAGGCACAGGGGTGCAGATGGTTGTCAGGGGGCCACGCCGGTGTCTGAAGCATTGACCTCCACAATGAACTGTCGGCTGGGGTCGGGTTGAGCAAAGACAGGAGCCGTAGTGAACATTCTGAGCCAGAGGAATGCCTGGTTGGCTTCCGTAGTCCACTTAAATGGAATCTTCATGGAGGTTAGCTGATCTTGCTGTAATCCCAGGAGAGGGTAGCAATTCCGCCTAGTGATGTTGTTCAGGCTGTGGTAATCAATGCAGGAGGAGAGAGTTTGGTAGTTTCTTCGAGCTGAGAAGTGTGGGGGAGAGCCTTGGATGCCAATGTGGTCAAGAGAAGGCAGTTGAGGTAACAATGGTCGCTCTAACTGGATATCTTGCCTTCCCTCCAGTTGATGCTCGGGCTGTGGTGGACAAGCCAAGGGTAGCTGAGAACCATGGGTGTCTTCAGGGAATGGATGACAGCAAACGATAGATCCTCTCGATGGTTCTCGGACAGGATGAATGGGATAGGTTGCATGCGATGGGCCAGAAGTCAGATGATTTTGGCCAGAAGTCGGCCATCCAGTGCGTAGGCCTGAGCAGGGACCTCCAAGCCCTCTATCCGGGCGCCGAGCTGGCGGGGCAAGGTGGGGGCCACAGTAAGGAAGGGATGGTTGCCAGGTGGGGGGCTGATCTTCGGGCTTGCCAGAACCCCCAGTTTTATAGATGAGCCAGGTCTTTTGGCCGAGCTGAGCAGGTGTCAATGGTGTGGCCCTGCCGACCGCAGTACATGCACAGACCCTCCATCCTGCGTCCTGCATGGGCTCGGGGTCCTCAAAGTGGAGAGAGAGAGAGGCCTGGAGGGCTCCTCCACAGAGGGCCTGGTGCGAGGAGAGGGGATCGCCTGGACCAGAGGACCTTTCCAACCTGTGTGCAAGCAGGCATCGGTCCACGCAGATGGCTAAGTCAAGCAGCGCCTGAAGGTCAGCAGGATCATCATGGACTGCGAACTCATCCTTGAGGCGCTCGGGGAAAGCCCCGACCATGAATAGAAAGCATTGTTTGCCGGGCAAAATGCGGGGGGGGTCATTTCCCAGCCAGAGTCCGCAGCCAGGCAACAAAGAACTCCACTGCATAGTTTCAGGAAGACTGACAGGAGGCATTCTGTCGGGAGGGGGCTGATGAGGCGACTCGACGCCGCCTTCGCCATGGGGCTCGGGGGTTGATCGAACACCGGCCTGGAAACCGAGGAAACAAGGTTGGTGTAGAAGGAAGCTCTCCAAAAGCTCTTCTTGGGAGATGCGGCCTCAAGCCCTCAATTAGGGCCCCTAACCCCAAAGGGGAGACTGATAAAAACGTAAGGCGACCCTTGCTGGCATCGGAGACACAGGGCCGGAGGGGAACGGCTGCTGGAAAAACCAGGATCAAAACTTGCAGAAAGGAACCACCTTGGCACTTAGCCAGGGGGTTCTTCGCCAGCGAAGGGTTCCATGAGGAAATGGGGGGTCCATGGGCCGGGTAGGAGGAACCGGTGGGTGGTCTGGGGGGAGGCAGGCAACTGATGGGTGGACACAGGGGGCCCCAGTCGGGATGTCAACAGATGGAGATTGTGGGTCCGGGGAAGGCCACCAGCGGGCTGAGGTGTCGGCTCCCAGCAGCACCGAGGAGGGACTTCTGATGGGAGAAGCAATAAAAGGAAAGAAGGGCAATAAATAAGTAAACTGGTTGGTTAAAGTAAAAAAAGATTAGATGCAAGCCAGGGTGGAAAGGTTAAACTTGTCGTGCTGCTGTAGCCCAAGCTTGCTGGTGATCTAAAGGCTATGCCGATTGCCCCAACGGTTAAACGAGACTAGCTGCCTGCTGATCTGCGGGTTTCATTACTGGCCAAGTTGGGGGGGCCAGATTATTTCCTGTACCGTCGGATCTGGGATTCCCACCTAAAAGAGTTTTGGTTGGAGGCCCAAATATGCAAGAACCAACAGACAGACTTACAAACAGCAAAAGTGGATGCCTACAGAAAAAATGTATTTAAGAGAAATTTAAACTTGTATGTGATGAAAAAGTGAATGAGTGGCGGCCAAGTCCAAACAAAGCCGGAAAACGGAAACCAGGAACAACGTGAGGAGGAAAAGAGGAGGACGAAGTGTGGCAGCAGCGTGAGGGCAGCTCCACGGTCCAAACACCAAAGAGCAGCAGGCAGGACGGGGGAGGTATTGCGGGAAACACCAGAAACTGTGCAGGAACTGGGAATCGGAAGTGTTTTTTTTTCTGGGGGGGAAGGAGGGAAAAGGAGCCGGCATTCAGTTCCTCCAAACACAGGGAGAAAAAAAATAATAATTGGTTGTGGGAGCCAGGGGAAAAGGGGAAAAAAATGCACTGAGCTAACAGGACTAGATATCTAAAAAAACACAAATGGCATAAGGTAAGTACAGATACTGGAAGGTATCAAAATGAAAAACCAAGGCATGAGCATTGAGGAGCTGAAAAAACAGGTAAAAGGGAGAAGGCTGAAGTAGCCACGAGGTAAACTGTTAACCAACAAACGGCTTAAGTTTATCGCTAAGCTAACCACTAACTAATAGGGAAGCAGAGGAAAAGGAACCAGGTACCGGGTTCAATACGGTTGAGAATCTGGGCAGCATCTAGACGATTCGAGTTGGCGGGTTTTGTAGAGGGCAAGTTGATGAGGAAATGTTGACCAGGTGTTGTAGACGGAGGAGTGAGGAAAAATGAAGAAGCCAATTTTGATCGGCTGTGGAAGGAAAGAAAAGAAAGCCACCACACACATACATGCCGCACTCGGGGGAAAATGAAACAAAGTTGGAGGCAAAGGGGAGTGTCACAAAATAACAAAACGGGTGGAATAACAGAGGAAGGGGGAACAGGGCGGAACCCCCCAACAACAGGAGACTGTTTTATTATAGGAGGCGATGGTCCCTGGTTGAAATATTGGGGAAGGGGGACTGTAGTGCAGAAAAAGAGGAAAAGCGTCGCCCGTCAATTAGAAAAGAAAAAAAACCAATCACCATATACTAAAATGTGTCGAAGAGGGGGGCGGCAAGAAGTCCTTGAAACCCCTGTGTAGTGGCAGGGATGCAAATATGCGCAAAGTAGCCAGGAAATCCAGAAGGTAGCCAGAATATAACCTTTTTACAAAAAAATTTTTTTTTTTTCTGGAATTATTTGAAAAACCCAACAATTGCAGGTAAGTTGTTATATCTTTTTTGTCAGGTTAATTCTCTTTAAGATTTCGATATATAGGTCTCCCTCCCATTTTTAAAAGAGATTTAAAAGAAGGGGGCCTTGTCTGTATGGCTGGACAGAACTGTGTAGTGTTATTACCAACCCAAGGATTGGCGGAACGGAGAGTGGTAGTGCACAGAGTATAATGTCACAGGAATAATCAACATTCACAGGGCCTATTCATCATATTTGTGTTAAATGAATAAAAACTGTTACCCCATGTACGTACATGTTTAGAACATTGTAAAATGTATTGTAACGATTCATGGGCGGGCTCCTCAGTAAATCTTGTCAGCATTCAGTTATGAATGTCACTTTTGTCTATTTTATAACCCTTGTTAAGTTGCCAAACTCGCTTTCTTGCTAAAAAAATAGTTCTTTCTTGAAAACTAAGTTTATAACGTATATTAAAACTAGATAGGAAAGAAGGAAATTTTGGAGGTGAACAAATCACACATGTGATAAGATTTTAGCGGGAAAAGGTCTTATTTCTTCCATTTTAGGACTGGATAAAATTCTGGGTTTGGTGGTGTGGATATTTTCCCTTGAATCCATACCCCCAGGAAATCCCTGCTGGGATTAAATTTGGTTTAATTTCCTTCAAACCCATTGTTTGGGGGGGCATACCCATTATGAACGATTTGGGACAGCAATTTTTTTGGTTAAAAATTGTTAAAAAAGGGAAATCATCTTCACTTTAATTTTTTATTGTTCTTTAACTAACTTGTTATTTGTCCAATAATATTCACAATGCTTGAATTGCCTAAATTACTGGTTCTGGTGAAGATCTTAAGTCAGTATTTTCTTTAATTATTCAGTGTTTATATGAGTGGTCTGACTTTGTTTATTCTTTACATCAAGAAGGTATCCTGTTTAATCATCATCCTTGTCCTCGCAATTGTGAAACATGAAATAAGTGGTAATGTGGGTAGCAAGTTGAACCAGTCACATATGAGGCCTGACAGAGGGAGCAAATTGCTTTCACACATGGTGTGGTGTGCACCAAGGTTCATGTGTAGCAAACCCAGACTCTTTTAAAGTAAAACAGAGATCAGTTCCTAAAACCACAAAATGGCTCAGAACCAGTTTTCACACATACCTGTCTCTTTGTCCAAAAACAAGTGTGAAAATTCCCTTGTTTTAGAGTACTATTCTCAGCCATTTTCCTCACTCTTGCTATGTTTGTGTTGTCCAGAGCAGCAATCTTTGTGAAAATTACAGTAACTTAGCAAACACTGACATACAGGTTAGTTTAGTGAAGTTAATTTTTCAAAAACAAAGTAGATAGCTTCAGTCATAGCATATACGATTAAGTTCAACCATATTTTTACTACACTACAATTCTACATTGCATGCATTACTGACTTGCACTGTCTAAAGTGATATATGTTAACAGCATGAGCACTCCATGAAAGTGAAATAGTGCAGAGCCTCTCCAGTGATATGATGACAGTGTTCATAATTGTTTGGGGTGAAGCACGCATGCTTCGTTTGCAGCTGGACTGCAGAAGCTGTAATGTGTCTGCAAAAGGAATGTGAGTCAAAATTCTTCCCTTTTTATTCAGTTTTATAAAGAGAAAGATACATTGTGGTTTTACACTATAACATTTCCAATCATTACTGAGATCTAAATCCTATGTCTGAGCTGCTATAATGTACATACATCTGTACAAATAACACAAGTATAATGAGTTTATGTTCTGCTGCTTGTCAGCAGGTGGCACGGTGGCGGTGTGGTTAGCACTGTCGCCTCACAGCTCCAGAGATCCCTGGTTTGATTCCTGCCTTGGACTCTTGTCTGTGTGGGGTTTGCATGTTCTCCTTGGGTCTGCATGGGTACTCTGGTTTTCTTCCACATTTCAAAGACATGTGTTAGATCAATTGTAGTGTCTAAAGTGTTCCAGTGTGTGTTTGTGCATATGCCCTGTGATAGATTGGTGCACTAGGGGTGGTCCACCTTGCACCCTGTGCTGCTGTTTAGGGGACTCTGAACTGGATTAAGTGAGTATAAAAAGTGGATGAGTGAGTTATATGTCAGTGCAGAGTGCTTTGCTGATCAGAATCTTTTGTGCGATTATATTCCAAAGACTTGGAATTAGAAACTTTTATAAATTTTAAACTGTCAGCCAGATGGACTTTCACAATATCTTGTCAATCATAACATTATAACATCAGGTACGTAAGCCTGTAGTGAAAATGTTCACTTTTTGTAAGAAGTATTTTGACCACAAGTTTGTGCTCCACTTTTTTCCTCCTGAATACTTCAGTATGATGAATTATAAGCTTTCCCTTAGTGCACAAGGCCAACATACTGTCTAGCACACTATTATTTCTGGCTGATTTGCATTTTCTGCTCTTATTAAATATACTTCCTATTAAATCATTTAACAAAGAACCAACTATATAAAACGGTTATTAATAACCCAGGATTGGTTATATGAGAAGATCTTATACGAGAATTCATGGAAAAGGCTGTTTCCTATTAATAACGAGATGTCATCCCAGCAGAGGTGCTCATTAAATTTAATATAGTTGTGGGAGAACATCAACTGTTGCACTGAAGGAGCATTTAAGCTTACTGGCTGAGGTTCAGAGCTTCAGAGCTCTCATTTCCTTCTGAAGATCTAGACTGTAAGTTCATGACTTGATTCCTATTCTTACTACAATGCCAGACATTTTAAAGGGCATGCCATGCAATGCTTCACAAATGGAAAATATTATATATATATTTGTAATATATAAACACATTTCAGAATGTTTTAGTATTTGGTCTACTCCCCCTTTTTCTGTAATGACAGTGTGCACTCGAGCTGGCATGGACCCCACAATTTGGTGCAAAATCGATGATCAGTGTTATCCCAGCCTGATTTCACAAAGATTTCAAACAGCATTTTGTGATGTTACTTAGTGCTTGGCTTTATCTTCTTCAGTACCCCCATAAAATGTTGAAGGGGTTTAAGTGCTGTGGAGGAAAAAGTCCATGCCAGTCAGATGTACTCTTGTTATGCGGATTATATGACTTGTAATGAAAAATACTGCATTAATATGAGACAAATGCAAAATAGAAACATTTCCTTTATTAATTTCAGACTTTTGGCCCCCACATCCATCAGTGAAATCAGACCACCATCGGAGCACTTTTACACCCTCTTGTGGCAAGACTCAGTGTCTAATCACACCATGCCTGTAATCATTTACATATCTGCCTGAGACATAAGTGCATGACAAGGTTTCTATAGTATGTTATGTACTGATTTCCTGATACTTAATATATCTCCCAGTCCAATCTGGAAATACTCTGCTACACCTATAATTCTGTAGTGAAATTCTTGAGTTTTTCTCATTCAAGTCAATCCACTGCACTGTATTATTACACAGATAAATGTACATATTTTGGACTAGATATTTTAATGATGCTTAATGGGAGATATGCATCATTATAAAGTACACTGTATATATAAATATACAGTTCCTTGCAAAAGTATTCGGCCCCCTTGAACTTTTCAACCTTTTGCCACATTTCAGGCTTTAAACATAAAGATATGAAATTGTAATTTTTTTGTGAAGAATCAATAACAAGTGGGACACAATCATGAAGTGGAACGAAATTTATTGGATATTTTAAACTTTTTTTAAAAATAAAAAACTGAAAAGTGGGGCGTGCAAAATTATTCGGCCCCCTTGCGTTAATACTCTGTAACGCCACCTTTTGCTGCGATTACAGCTGCAAGTCGCTTGGGGTATGTCTCTATCAGTTTTGCACATTGAGAGAATGAAATTTTTGCCCATTCTTTCTTGCAAAACAGCTCGAGCTCAGTGAGGTTGGATGGAGAGCGTTTGTGAGCAGCAGTTTTCAGCTCTTTCCACAGATTCTCGATTGGATTCAGGTCTGGACTTTGACTTGGCCATTCTAACACCTGGATACGTGTATTTTTTGAAAATAACGCCTATATGTAGATTTTTGCTTTATGTTTTGGATCATTGTGTCTTTTGTTGGAAGATAAATTTCTCCCAATCCCAGTCAGGTCTTTTGCAGACTCCAATAGGTTTTTCTTCCAGGAAATGGTCCTGTATTTGGCCAATCCATTTCTTCCCATCAATTTTTTTAAAACCATCTTCGCTGTTCCCTGGCTGAAGGAAAAAGCAGGACCAAAGCCACGGGATTGCTTGCCACCACCATGTTCGACAGTGGGGGGATGGTGTGTTCAGGGGGGATGTGGATTGGGAGAAGCTGTTGTTGCTTTTTTTACGCCAAAACATAAACGTTTTGGCATTGTGGGCCAAAAGTTGAAATTTTGGTTTCATCTGACCCAGGCAAAGCACCTTCTTCCACATGTTTGGTGTGGTCTCGCAGGAGGGGCTTGTGGCCACAAAACTTTTAAACGAGGAACTTTTTATGGAGATCGTTGAGAAAATGGGCCTTCTTCTTGCCACTCTTCCATAAAGGCCCGATTTGTGCAGTGTATGAACTGATTGTTGTCCTTATGGACCAGAGTCTCCCACCTCAGGGCGTAGATTCTCTGGCAGTTTTCATCCAAGAGTGATCCTGTTGCCTTTGGCTGCATCTCTGATCCCAGGTCTTTTTCCTTTGTTTTTGAGCTGGAAAGTTTTTAGAGGGACGGGCAGGGGTCTTCTTGGTTTTAGATTTGTAGTGGTTGGATACTCCTTCCATTTCAATATGGACCGCTTTGCACTTGCACCAGGGCTTCCTTGAGGATGTTTAAAGCCTTGGGAAAAATCTTTTTGTATTCAAATTTCCGGCTTTTTTAAATCCGGCTTTAAACTTCTCCACAACAGTATCTCGGACCTGCCTGGTGTGTTCCTTGGTCTTCATGATGCTCTCTGCGCTTTAAAAAGAACTCTGAGACTATCACAGAGCATGTGCATTTATACGGAGACTTGATTACACACAGGTGGATTCTATTTATCATCATCAGTCATTTAGGTCAACATTGGATCATTCAGAGATCCTCACTGAACTTCTGGAGTGAGTTTGCTGCACTGAAAGTAAAGGAGCCGAATAATTTTGCACGCCCCACTTTTCAGTTTTTTATTTCTAAAAACGTTTAAAATATCCAATAAATTTGGTTACACTTCATGATTGTGTCCCACTTGTTGTTGATTCTTCACAAAAAAATTACAATTTCATATCTTTATGTTTGAAGCCTGAAATGTGGCAAAAGGTTGAAAAGTTCAAGGGGGCTGAATACTTTTGCAAGGCACTGTACGTATATAACCATAGATCTCTATTGAATGAGAAAAAATTGGAATGGGAGATAATGTAGAGATAAGTTTATGTAGATATTGTGTGCACACACTCATGATTTCGGGCCAGATAGCTTGAATGCAGTTGGAAACAGAGTAGTTAGAACACATGTACTAGGTTTTGCCAACTGTAGCTGGGACATTGCCATCAAAAATAAACTTCATCCACTCAGCTTTCTGTCTTCTGAGGCCTTGAGCCAGTGTATCAATTTGTGCTTGTTTGTGTAGCCAGCAACAGAGCTGCTCCTGTGCTTAGATCAGAGCTACAATATAATGGTCCATAGGTTGAGATAATCAGATTTGAATGATATAACTCTAATGAGCCTGCACATGATTTAGGGAGCCAAATCTGAATGACTTGTTGTTTTCTGACCCAGGCAGCCCACAGAAAATGACTGGATTGTCTTATTTTACAGTTTGTGGGTTGGTCGGTACTCCAGATACCCAAATGTAGGTGCGTAACCACTAAAATACATGAACCTCTAAAATTATGGGATGACAGAAAGGTATGAGTGGGCACTCAGTTGTATTGAAATTACATTGATCTATCAAATCCTGACTTTCACAACTCATTTGTGACAGTGTGTGAAGGTGTGAAGGTTAGGAACCTAAGAAAATACTTATTTGAAAAATGTCACAAAACCATCTTTAAAGAGTTTGGACTGTATCAATCCACAGGCAAATATATTGTATACAAATGGAGGAAAATCCAACAAGACCATTATTAACTTCCCCAGTAGTGGTCAAGCAACATAGATCACTCCAAGAGCAGAGTAAGTCACAAAGAAACCCAGGGTAACTTCTAAGCAACTAAAGGCAATTTTCACATGAACAAATGTTAATGTTCATAAGTCTGTCATCACAAGAACATCGAGCAGCGATGGTATGCATGGCATGGTTGCACAGCCACTGCTCTCCAAAAATAATGTTTCCTCTCTGCATTGTGCTAATGATCATTGCCAGGAGGCTATTTCAATTTTTTTTTTTTGTATGGATTAAGCCAAAATAGAACTTTTTGGTTAGACTGAGACGTGTTCTGTCCGGAGAAAGTAAAACACTGCATTCAATAATAACCATTGGTTCATCTGGGCCAGGATGGCTTGCCATGAATTTTAAAAGAAAATGTCAGGACATCTCTCCATGAACTGAATCTCAGGAAAACACTGGTCAGGCAACAAGTCAATGACCTGTTCTACCAAAAGAATAGTAAATGAAGAATAAAGTTATTATTTTGTAATGGCTAAGTCCTGACATTAATCCAATAGAAATGTTTGGAAGCATCTGAAGTGAGAATCAGAGTTGAAGCTGTTCTGTATGGAGAAATAAGCTAAAGTTCCTCCAAGTTGAAGTGCAGGACGGATCAAGAGTTACCAGAAATATTTAGGTGCAGTTTCTGATATACAAAGAGGTTACACTCATCCAACTCAAAGTTTCATTGTTCCTGCACTGTTGCGTGACTTTGATTCTGAGCATTCTATTCCTGACTGTTATTGTTCCTGTGAATGAACTCAGCTCTACTTTTGGACTCAGGTTGGCCTTTTTTTTACAAAGGTTTTACTGCTTGGATATTCTGTTGCTCTGGTATTTGAATTGTTTTTCAACCAGTTTTTGCTCACCCCTTTCATGCCTCTGCTTTGTTTGTCATAAAAAGCGTCATCGTATTGTTTCTCTCCAGTTTCTGCCAGTTATGAAAACACTGAAAGGTACACATACTTTAACCACTCACAGGTATTGTCATATTGGATCATTTTCCTCAATAAATAAAGGGCCATGTATAATATGTTTGGCTCATTTGACTACTTTGCTTCTCTTTATCTGCATTTAGGACATAACAAATCTGAGGTTGTTTTAGGTAATATTTTTGCAGAAATATAGAAAATAAAAGGATCCTAAGGGTTTCCTTTAAAATTACTCAAGCAACCATTTTGTGCCAGATGCTTTGTGCTTGATTTCAGTTTGCCATTGGTAGTTCAGTGGTTAGGACTATAATTGGAAGGATATGATTTTAAATCCTGTTTGGTCTCTTGAGCAAGATCCTTGACCTTCGACTGTTGTTTTTGTGTAAGGAAATCTGCTAAATACTGTAAATGTACTGTAGATGCACTTATACAGACACAACACATACTGCTATGCTATTATCGTGCCAGTGTAATTACTATGCTGAAGAACTTCCAGAATCCAAATAATATCTGGTCAGTGGGGAGTGATAAATTTTGCACAGAGACAGACAGGCTATAGCCTGTACAGCTTGTATAGCTATACAAGTTAAGCAAACTTTGACTTTGACTTTGGGAGTGCTCTAATACCTGCTGGGTGAAGAGGGACACAGAGAATGACAGTCCTCTCTGCACAAAGTCGATGTAGACGTAGAAGTGGAGGAGGAGCTGAGGAGCCTCAACACCCCAGCCATGCATATCTGTCAGAACTCAGAGAGAGAAACAGACAGAATGAGATTAGCAGCAACAACGAAGACAAAGTATCACAGTGAGAGAGAGGCAGATCAAAACAGTGTGTAAGGCAGGAGAAAAGTGTTACTTGATACACAGCACAGCTTGCGCGCAGATTGCGCAGAAGCACTTGTTTTGTCTTCATCTATTTCATAATGTTCTGCAGGTCTGTCCTCTGGAATTCTTTCACATTCCTGCATTCTTAATCTCAGTGCTCCAGTCTATACCCATCATGATCCCACCTTGGTGGTACGTCATTCTTGGGGCTCAGGTAGCTTCCACTGTGGGTGCTGGGAATACACATTTACGTTACTTTCATCGGAACTGCTACAACTGCTTCAGTGGCTACAGTGGATACCAGACAGGATATGTGGAGCCAGGTGAGCGTTACCTGTAGTTTCAAACAGGAGTTTTATAGAGAGTTTTATAGCTTATGGTCCATGAGCTCTCAAGGGGTTCTACAGATACGTGGTTGGTAAACTTTGTAACTATGTCCTTGTACATTTTCTCTAACGAATGTGGACCATAACCTTAAAAAGACCAACTGGTCTAGATTACAGAAAATCCCAAATCTTAAAATGGTTTTATTAATGTAACTGTACATTCTGTTATGTTATAATTACTGGGATGAAGCCCAGCTGTATGGTTTGATAATACATTGATTCTGAACCCTATACCCTATACCCTTTGCCCAACTCAGGACTTTTATTAATACTACTACTACTACTACTACTATTACTACTATTACTACTACTACTAATAATAATAAGGAGAAGAAAAACAAGAAGAACCTGACTATTTTCCAGTGCTTGTGATTAGTGCATTTATTTACCAAAAAAGAAAGATAATCAGCTGAAGGCAAGATTGCAAACCTGCATAAATTTAGCTTTTCGCTGATCTGTAACCATGACAAAAAAAGGAACCTCGCTAAATCATTTATACAAGATGCTTTGTACCTTTTTTCAATGAGATCAAACAAGATGAATATGGGAAAATGTAATGGTGTTTAAGGGTTGAAAAATAATAGTGGAATGGATTAACCAGGATACGTGAAGACACAGAAAGTTGTTTGCCTGAGTGGTTAGATGTCCTCAATCTACCCCCAGATGCTCTGATACAACAAAGCTGGATAGGCATTTTCCTGGATCCTAACTGATTCCATGGGTGAAATGAGCCATGGTAATCCAGTTTCATTCCATTTGGAAATGGGCATTTAGATTTAATTTAGACTTAATGCTTAGTTATGAAACATTTGTGGACCTCTGTCCACAATGTAAGACTATGAATTCTTTCTAAGAAGTCTAAGAAATTCTTTGAGAAAGCACACAAAATGAAGAGTTATTTGAAATCGAAAAGTAAAATCCACAACCAAATCCTTAGTGCTGAGTGAACAGTGCACACATCAGTTATCACTTCAGCTTAGTTTCTCCTGAACATTATGGATTTAGCTGTGTGGATCGATAACCTTCTGGGAGTAAATGTCTGTGAATGGAAATAGAAACGGAGGAAATGTGTTTTTGATTAAAAGGATTCTGCAGCCACTGCAGTGTTTGTTTTCTTTCGTCTGTCTTAATTCCTCAACTCTCTCTTACTCTGTTTTTTATCCAGCAGTTGGAACTGTATTTTGCGTCTCTGATTTGTGATATTTCCTTATTTTTCCACAGAATGTCTTACACAGACTATAATTCTGGCACTTTAGTATTTCTAATCCTTATTCATCTGTACAGACTATTTGATATGGCTGTCCAACAAATTACATATTTGGACAAATGGACCAAGTTATGAAGTTCTATAGATTTTAAATCCCACCACACCTTAGGGCTATTTGAATAAGTATGGAGTATAGATTACACCAAATTATGTAATGTGGAATAATGCCATGATACTAATTTCTATCAGTCATGTTTAGACAAATACCAGAAGTTGAATCTGTTCACCTGGACATAAAGTTTTGTTGGAGAAATGGCAAAAAAAAGGGAGGATGGTTTGAACGCGGAGTAAAAGAAGACATTTTTGTAAAAAGGGAACGTCCATCCCTGAACCGAGGAGGGGGCCTACAGAGTACACCTCTCACCATCTTACAACGCCGCTATTGCAGCCCTTCCCCAATCTGTGGTGAATGGCACACGTGGCCATTGTCATTAATGGTATAATCTGAATATTAACTGGTTCCCATTGTTATGCAATGGTGCTGGTACCAGTCATTCTGAAAATGTGCTGTATATAAGATTTGGGGAAGTTTTCCAACTAGCTGAGACTGAAGAAGTCACTTAGATGAGTGACGAAACGTTTCTACGACAAAAACCTTATGTCCAGATGAACAGATTCAACTTCTGGGATTTTCTTACCTGGATTTATTGAGCATGCATCAAGATGTTTAGACCAATATATCATTCTTTTTCCATCTGGGTCCTTTTTTGTTTGCTGGGTGAACTGTAACAACGGAAAGGAATAAACATATTTTATAGTGTAACACAATGCGTTGTACCCAGTACCTCCTAGGCATGATTCCTGCAATTCACTTTTAAAGGAGCGTTAAGCAACTTTTTAATTCTATTTCTACATTCATGGACTTGTGCCGACTCAGTGTGAGATTAATTTAAGCAAACCACACAAGAACAAGATTACAGGATGTGACTGTCAGTGGATGCCTGTACTTCTAGTCTCACGATAAATACCACTGTTTAACTTCTCTGTTGAATAGCCTGGGACCTTTCCTCTCTTCATTCACCACTCTGCTGTTGTGGACGTGAAAAGCAGTAACCTTTTTGCTTTTTCGGCCACTGTAATTAAGATTCTTCTTGGATCTCCTGGACAGGTGGTCTCCATTAATCTTTCAGTGTTTGTGATCTTCTCAGGGCAGGTTTACTGACTCTCAGGGTGCTGTGCAGAGTCCAGACCTGTCAACACACATGTACAATATGCTTCAGTTATCAGATAGCAAAAATAACCCAAGTCATTTTTTTATCTGCTATGGTTGGCTATAATTTACTATGGCATCATGGAGATGATAAACAAATTGTCTGATGTATTGGTTTTTAAGCCAGTTCATTACTGAAGGTGATGTAAAACATGCAAATCATAATGTGGGATTAGTGGAAGACATTTGAATTGACATTCTTTTAACTAGAAATCTGAAAAAGATTTATTAAATCATTTAAATAAGCAAATTATCTCATCTACGATGTACACTAAAGTTGTATCAGTCTTGCTTGCAATGGATTGATACATTACAGTGTACAGTGCTGCTTGAAAGTTTGTGAAACCCTTAGGAGTTCTATATTTATGCATAAATATGACCTAAAACATCATGCGATTTTCACACAAGTTCTAAAAGTAGATAAGAAGAACGCAGTTAAACAAATGAGACAAAAATACTATACTTGGTCATTTATTTATTGAGGAAAGTGATCCAATATTACATATTAGTGAGTGGCAAAAGTATGTGAACCTTTGCTTTCAGTATCTGCTGTGACCCCACTGTGCAGCAATAACTGAAACTAAACGTTTCCTGTAACTGTTGATCAGTCCTGCACAGGAGGAATTTTAGCACATTGCTCCATACAGAACAGCTTCAACTCTGGGAAGTTTTTGGGTTTCCTCACATTAACTGCTCACTTCAGCTCCTTCCACAACATTTCGATTGGTCAGGACTTTGACTTGGCCATTCCAAAACATTAACTTTATTCTTCTTTAACCATTCTTTGGTAGAACGACTTGTGTGCTTAGGGTCGTTGTCTTGCTGCATGACCCACCTTCTCTTGAGATTCAGATCATGGACAGATGTCCTGACATTTTTCTTTAGAATCTCTGATATACATTCAGATTTCATTGTTCCAACTATGGATGGCAACGCCATCCTAGCCAAGATGCAGCAAAACAAGCCCAAACCATGATACTACCACCACCATGTTTCACAGATGGGATGGGGATAGCAGTTCTTATTGCTGGAATGCAGTGGTTTCCTTTCTCCAAACCATAACGTTTTTTTTTCTTTTAAAACAAAAAAGTTCTATTTTGGTCTCATCTGTCCACAAAAACATCTTTCTCCAATAGCCTTCTGGCTTGTCCACGTGATCTTTAGCAAACTGTGCAGACGAGCAGCAATGTTCTTTTCTTTTTGGAGAGCAGAGTGGCTTTCTCCTTTCAACCCTGCCATACACACCATTGTTATTCAGTGAGAACACGTGTTCTTCTGATGGTGACTCAGGAACATTAACCATTAGCCAATGTGAGAGATTCCTTCAGTTGCTTAGAAGTTTACCCTTGGGTCCTTTTGTGACCTCGCCAATTATTACACACCTTGCTCTTGGAGTGATCTTTGATGGTCGACCACTCCTGGGAGGGGTGGGGTAACAATTGAAATCCCCCCATTTGTATTTACAATCGGTCTGACTGTGGATTGATAGAGTCAAAACTCTTTAGAGATAGTTTTGTAATCTTTTTACAGCCTGATGAGCATCAACAACTCTTTTTCCTGAGGTCCTCAGAAATCTACTTTGTTTGTTGCCATGATGCCACTACCACAAACATGTGTTGTTTGAAGAGCAGGACTTTGATAGATCCCTGTTCTTTAAATATAACAGGGTACCCACTCACATCTGATTGTCATCCCATTGATTGGAAAACAACCTTCAAATTAACTTACTGCTAATCCTAGAGGTCACATACTTTTTGCCACTCAGTAATAAGTAATATTGGATCATTTTCCTCAATAAATACATTTCCAAGTAATAATATTTTTGTCTGCATGTGGTTTTACTGGCTTTTTCTTATCTACTTTAAACTAACTTGTGTGAAACTCTGATGATGTTTTTAGGTCATGTTTTATGCAGAAATGTATAAAATTCCTAAAGGGTTTCACAAACTTTCAAGCACCACTGTATTATACCGGAGATAGTACAGAGCACCACAGCACCTAAAACAGTATTGTAATCTAGTATAAGAGCTATGGATGAGGACATTTAATGAGTTTAAAAAACTCTGTAGGCACTCCAGGACTTGATGGTAAGAGCTTGCTGCTGGAACTGGCAGTCCCTAAGGGCCCCAAATCCTGGGCGGGGCTTGCAAGGTAAAAGTCAGGTGGTGCATTACTGGGAGCCCTGCGTTAGAAAGCACAGTGTCCAGGGTGTACTTTCTACCTGTGCCCAGTAAATTCTGGGCTTGGTTCCAGACTCTTCTCCATGACCCTGACCAGGATAAGCGGGGGTAAAACAGGGTGCTTTTGGCTTAAAAGCTCAGATTCTAAAGAAAGACCAGTCAGGCTGTTTAATGCCATGTTTTAATGGCCACAACAATTTTAAGCAACAGTCATCATACTTGTGAAATCCGACGTGAGATCAGCAACTTTGTAGTTCCTCTTGTGATATCTAATCAGGTTAAGAGAAAATAACTTTTCTTATTATACTTTTTATTATACTTTAATATTAATATGATTGAACAATCGAGGAGGCTAGATATTTGTCATGTTAGATATTCCAGATATATGATAAAAAAAAACATTTTTCATCTCGAAAGAACATTCTTGTAGTACTACAAGTAATGTATGTACTTCCATTCATCCTTTGCAACAGCAGACCCAATACGACTGGGGCATATCTTGGTCATATTCTACTGCCTATATGGCATTATTTTTTTAAAACTTCAATAACTTAATGAAATATGGCTATAAAACTGGCCTCTTAACCTTCCCAGGTTACCCTAGAGTTTTTTGAAAAGCATTTTAAATTTCTAACGGATGTATTTCATTTTTGATAGTTACACTCTGGATCTTGGCTTTAAAATTATACTTTGGGCAGAACTGCATCACTGAATGTTGGGGTGCTTAATGTTTGGCAAATGTTAAAGACATTTTACATTGCTATGTTGAAGAGATCGATCTTCTGTAGATTTGTTTTATCTCCTGCTTTTGTGTTAGTCTAAGTCTGCACAAAGACAGAAACAATGGAGAGAGAAATCAGGATTAAAATGTGGAAAAAATATATTAAGTAGAGTTAACTCTGGCATTAGACGGATTGTTGCCCCTTGTGGTTGAAATGATTTCCTAAGGTAATATAAATATATCTTAGTGTTTTGGCAGTGAGGGGGCTGTGGATTAATATTTATGATACAAACATTACTATAAAGCTGTAATACTGGCACTTACTACAAGACTTACTAAGACCTGTACAACAGAGTGCAACTCTGATGAGAATTTTTAGTCTTGGCTTTGAACAGTGGGAGCCAAGCCAGAAGCTGTACAAAGAGGGTTTTTTATTGAAAGAATTACAGCCTGAACTCATTATAGGTTTTTTGTACTTCAGTGATGCATCTTCAATGTTTAGGCTTAATTCTTGTTCACTAACTAATGTTTACATGCTTATGTTTTAGGCGTTCAATGCTTAACTTGTTCACTAACTAATGCTTACATGTTTTATGGTTTGTTTTCTCAAATGGTGTGCTAAATAGTATTTTGGTGATATATTTTGCTATCGGTTTAGCACTGAGGCTTAAAAGCAGTGTTGACTGGCTGACTTCGTGAATGACCACAGATACTGACTGACTGTTATCCTTATGAAAGGTTTAACAATTTAAGCTGAAAAACTGCTTATTGAATAAGTATTTTAAGGCACAAATGGATACATTTTAGTGGCTGAAACCACCTCATCAATTTATTTCCCTTTCCCTGTCAGAACCACTAAATGGTTGGTCTTGGTAGTTTAATAGAATAGGTTGCCATATTTAACTGAGTGTAGCAAACAAACCTAGTTAGGTATCTAATTCAGTCACAGACCCAATTTCATCGTGTTTTTTATCTAATCTGTCTACAGATGTTGATGTGTTGGCCAGGTTCATAACGGAGGATGCCAGCACAGATGTGTGAAAAAACCAGAGGCACATACTACTGCGAGTGCAACCGGGTTTTCGTCTACATATAAGATGGTCGTACCTGTATTGGTGAGTTATGCTTGGGTTCATTAGAGATCATTGGCAGAGCGTCCACTTGTATTAGTTAAAAACTGATTTTTTTATCTCGCTTTTTTTTTCTGTGCTGTAAGGCTTTGTCAGGCTCAGCTCTGGGCTGACTGTTAAAGCTGAGTACTGTTTCATTCCATAACAATTCCATAACAATCTCAGTTGGGTACATTTCTGACTGGTATAGATTGTTCTTTTGATCTATATAGATATAGTGTCAGAATAACATCTGGTTCTGACATATGCAACAAGTGTTCCAAAAGTTCCCATCAGGTGCTTGTCTATGAATTGAGAAAGGGGTCAAAGACCAAGTCAGGACTGAGTCTCACTGAGAGTAACATCAAGTTAAGATCAAATCCACTTTGAGACCAAGGCATCAGCTGTGAATATATACTGTTAAGCTAAAACATAATGAACACTTGATGAAGGGAATAACACTGGTTATCCCATTACAACTGCACATGTTGTGGACTGGGATATATTAGACAGTAGGCAAACAGTTGGTTTGTGTAAGTCAAGCTGTTGGATGTGGGAGAAATTTACAAGTGTAAAGACCTAAGCAAAGTTGACAAGGGCCAAGCTGTTATGGTCAGGCTACTGGGTCGAAGCCTCTCCAAAACAGAAAGGTTTGTGGAGTGTTCCCAGTCAGCAGTGGTACGCAATCGCGCTGAGAAGTAGTGACTTAAAGTCCAAAAAGCTGCTGGTGAACAATGGTGAGGCCCTGGGGACGGCTTAGGGGAAATGGATAGTGGAAACTCACCCTACGCTATCAAAAACTATCTAGCGGTAACTTTGGGCCTCTAAGTCATACCATTGCTGACGGTCTTCAAACTGCCAGCTATACCTCTTTCCCAGACAAACACAAAAAATCGGGAATTAACCCACGCGAGATGGGTGAGGTCTCAGAAGGTCGTTTGATGATGCAACAACCTGATTGAGCTCAGGTGTGGTCTTATATACAAGAGCCAGCAGGTGTCGCTGATCGTGCAAATGAGCACAGGAGCATGTGCAATCGCCCCAAGTGTGCCCAGGCCGAAATATGAATCAATGCTGCCCTTTAGCGTTATCAGATAGGATCAGCGTGACACCTAACACCTGCAGCTTTATCATCTTTTCTGCACTTAGTTGAAATATTCCCCATTATTATATTCTTATATTCTATCACTTGTCCTCTACAGTACTATCTGTAATCTTGGCGTTTTCTTTGATTCAACTCTGTCTTTTCTTCCTCACATTAGGTCTATTTCAAAGTCTGTTTTCTTTCATCTTCGTAACATTGCTCGGGTGCACCCTTTCCTTTCTCCCGCTGCTGCTGAGATTCTGGTGCATGCTTTTGTTTCCTCTCATCTGGATTATTGCAGTTCTCTTCTTTACGGTCTTCCCTCAAACTCAATTCGAATTCTACAATAAATCCATAATTCTGTCGCTAGGATTCTTACTCAAACCAAAAAAATTTGATCTGGTTCATAAACGCATCCAGTACAACTGACATTTACAATCCCTCCATGGTCTTTCTCCACTCTATCTCTGCAACATAGTCCATCGTTACACTTCTACCCGGTTGCTGTGTTCCACTGACTCTAACCTTCTCTCTATCCCTAGGTTCAGGCTTTCCTCCATGGGTGGGAGATCCTTTGCTGTGGCAGCTCCCACCCTCTAGAACTCTCTTCCTTCATCTGTTAGGTCTGCTTCAACTATCCTGGAATTTAAATCTCTTCTAAAAACGTTTCTATTTTCCTCTTCTATTATTGTTTGATGTGTCTGATTGTCTTGAACTGTGTGCCTCTTGTTTGTGTAAATTATAATTGATTTATGTTATTCTTGTTGTAAAGCGTCCTTGGGGTTTTGTGAAAGGCACTATATAATTTAAATGTATTTAAATTATTATTATTATTATTATTATTATTATTATTATTATTGTTATTATTATTATTATTATTCTCTGGAATAGCCTCATTTGGGCTTCATACATTTCTGAATCTCCTTTCCTTTGATTATTATCCTTATAACCTTTGTCTTTTGAACACTTAAGTCTTTTGCCTTTGCAAAGACTAGATACTGTAAGATGCACTGGAAATTGGCATGCTTAAAAAAGCATATCCTGAAGGTGCATTAATTTGGCATTGCCAAAGCACTTCCCTATTCTGCCAGTCACAGGCACAGACTAACTGTTGACAGAACCCCCTCCCATGAGATTTGCTCCTGAAGTACTAAAGCCAACCATGCGGTTGCATTGGAACTCTATAATGGGTTCTTTTGCCAAGCTCTTCTGATCACTCCTGCTCCAGGAACATGGCTAGAAGATACCTGTACTGGCACTCAACAGGCAGCATACCAAGTGATGAGGGCCCTGGGATATTGTGCCATTGATGGCCCAATAGTCTATGCAGGGTCAGAGTTTCCCATCCTTATTTCCCATCAATATAGGGATTGTGCAGTTCCAGCCAAGCTTTACCCCATACTGGAGGTAAAAGGAGGTTTGCATGAGGTACAGCACAATCCTGTCAATATGAAGGCCTAGTCAGAGTGTGAAGAATCCAGTTCAGTACGTAACAGTCCCTCACACTTGTGAGTGGCATCAATAGATAAACCCTTTCATGTCTGACCGTGTGGTTCTATTGGTATGCCCAGGTCAGTGCCCAAGGGAATGCGAATAGAATTCCTTATTTTTTATGTGTATATTGTTCTTATTATGGTAAATATACATATATAAGAGAGGAGGAGAGAGTGTGTTTGCCTGTGTGCTTGGGTGAACTGTGTACAAAATGGCATCCACAAACAATATGGGTATGTAAAGAAAATAGAGGAAATTAGTGAATGAACTAAGGTTGGGATTATTTCCCCCATCTCCTAAACTCAAATAATAATTTGTTCCATTTCATTTTTTCTGACAACAATCGATAGCTTTGTATCTGTCCTCTGTTACTCTTCCCTTATTTTAGTTTGACTACTAAGTCTCTAAAAACTCTTGTGGGTTTTTGTAAATTGTAAAATTGCTATTGTAGTATTTTCCCCATTCTAACTGCCTTACTCATTACATAGACAGTTTTTAAAAAAAGGAGCTGGTCTTGGTAGAGACCCATGACACTTTTTGGCAATACCTCTATACATAACCAGGACAGGTTTGAGTACTATCATCACCAAGTCAAAGACAATAGAAAAAATATATTAACACCATTTAATTCATTTGGTTCCATTCCAAACAGTGACTTCTGATTCTACCGAAAGTATTATAGTATATTGTGTGAAGGACAATACATATTGTCAGAGGATTTGTCATCTGAGAGGCTTTGTAATCTACAGTATATGCATTTGATTATGCAAAATATGCAACCCCCTCTGGTCTTTACTTATGAACTTATGACATGTTTACTTGCATATTTTATGACTTTCTTAGATCATTATTAAAATGAGGATGTGCATTGTTTGACTCTTTTAAGATGTGCCAAGTTGTTTGTTATTACTGTACAACAGCTGTCATTTGTTTAACTGAAATAACAAGTGATTCATTTTTAAAGTATGCAACTGAAGCTGAGCGATGGCCTTGAGATATCTTGTTTTCCATAAAGGAGTTACCTTATCTTTTGCCATCCATGAAATTTGTTCAGTGGAAACAGATGTCTGTTTGACCTAAATAAAATACATCAGCA
The DNA here is from genome assembly GCA_025084515.1 of Ancistrus triradiatus. Lineage (NCBI taxonomy): Eukaryota > Metazoa > Chordata > Actinopteri > Siluriformes > Loricariidae > Ancistrus > Ancistrus triradiatus. The sequence continues at coordinate 50,381 of JAJAGP010000960.1, read as the reverse complement.
AATCTTTTCCTACACAGTGGGTTTATAGCAGTAGCTACATTGTGTCCATGAGAGTTCCTAGATGGAACAAGGTTCTAAGCTATTCCAGCAGACTCCAGGGCTGTGAGCCCAGGTTCATTCCAAACCTCAGAAGTACTGAGTGATAGAGAGCCAGATGACTTCAGATAGACGGACAGAAATGCTAATGAATCACTGATGCTTCACACTGAGAGATCAAAAAGCTGGTAAAAGTACTCCTTCAGACAGATATAGACAACGCTTTAGAACCCTCTAGTTAGGCCATTAATAACTCTGATACAAGGCAAATATTTTCATTTGTAAATTGGATTACCAAATATTTTTTTTAGCTTGGAAACATTCTCTTTTCCAGGCTTCTGTTTTCACTTTGAACAGTTTATGGAAAACCACATGGTAAATGTCCATCCAAACTGCAAACACTGCCAGTCGTATTCTTTTCTTTGTACGGATAAATGTTGTCATTGCAGTGATTTAAGAGTAAATCAGATTTTAAAAATTAATCCATTTTTCATGTGTTTTGAGTTAGTTTGTATTTTTTTAATAATAACACATGCATATGTGTTAATGCTTTTAATATCAGATTAAACAGCATTTTGTTCTTATGACGCAATTTAACAACCAATATCTATCATTCTGTAATGCTCCATTCCCAAATGACCAAGTTATTTTTACCTTAGGAACACTGGAAATCTACTCATATTTGGTAAATATCAATAGGAAAAGGCTAGGGGAAAGAGCTGTCATCTAATCACACTTTTGAGGATTTATTTAAAGACGTACCATTGTTGCTACTTATCAGAGAACAGAGTGACTTGTCACAGATACTGGGCTGAAGTGGATACCACACTGTGGAGATTATAGCGGTGGGTAACACTGGTTAGATAGGCATGTTGGTAAGTCTGCATAAACAGTATGAGATTCAATCCATTACTAACTAACATCAAGTGAAGATATATATAAGGCTGGCTTTTCATTGCCAACTACAGTTTCAACGTTTCAGCTGTTCTAAATATGTCTTAGGATCAATGCTGGCTTCTCAGCCCTTTCAGTGAAGGTAGCCAAACCCTCTTTCATGATTAAGGTGATGATGTATGTTGTGGGTTATATGATGTGGGCCTGTATCATAAAAAAGCAGATGACACTCAATATTGCAACAACATAAAATGTTAAGAAATGATTTAACTAAGTGCAACTGTAAGAAGGGAAGCCAAAGAAATCAAACCTCAGTTTGTCTGAATAGTCCCACTGAAAGAACCATAATAAACAAGTACTAAAGTCTTGTTTCTAATCATATGGGAAAGTGGAACTCTTAAAGCAACCCTGACTAGTTCTGTTGTTCAGTTATTTTCAGGTTAAGACAGATTGGTGCTTCTGGTTAATTACTTTCTGTGTATTTGTGACTATAGTATTATAACATGTGGAATGGTGGCACAGAGGTTAACACTGTTGCCTCACCACTTCAGAGATCCCTGGTTCACTTGCCAGCCTGAATTCCACCTGTGAGAAGTTTGCTTGTTCGCCCAGTGTCTGCATGGTTTTCTAAACATGTTGGTAATATTAATGTCTGTGCTCTTCAGCTGTGCAATCCTGTGCCATCAGTAATGGAGGCTGCGAACATGAGTGCATGCAGCTGTCTTCTACCCACTACCAGTGTCGCTGCAGACGTAATTACCAGCTTACAGCCGATGGCAAACACTGCAAATGTAAGTCTTCCATCACTGTCTTTTCTCACAGGATTTCTTAGTTTAAAAGCTGGTGACTGTCTGCATTGGTGTTTAACTGATGATTGTAAAGTTGTTTGTTAACATAATTCAGACAAGTGACTACCTGTAGCCACATACTGTATCCCAGTTCATTTATACCATACATGCGTTTTGCAGCCAAACTGTTACAAAAAACAGATGCAGATGCAAAAACAATAAACCCACTATTAACAGATTTTACTTATGAAAATTTCTCTGCTGAATTGTTTTGAAACAATTGTGATATATAGAATGTGTCACTCAAATTAAGTTATTTGGCTTTACAAATTTGAATTGAATCTGTACTTGGATCAAAATCAAGGCTACACTATATCTGATAGCATTCCATGAATACTTGCCTTTAGTTCAGATTTACTTTAAAATATACTGTACAGAAAAGTTTCCAGACTTAACCAATAACCAGAGGTGGGAGTCAATTCCCTAGGCAGCTCATCATGTGTGCAGTTCTTGCCTCAGAGTTGGCTGAGTTGGCTGAGAGTATATCATGCTTAACTCCCATCTGTACTGACTCCTTTAACATAAGCAATTGCCCTAAACAACAAACATAAACAGTAGATAGAACTGACTATTTAAATCAACTTTTTATGGGTGAGCTGTGCTGGACCTCCAATAACAATGAAGTATGAATATGGTATTAACAATGGCAGAATTGATGAAGTAGAGTAGAATTGATGAAGTAGTTTTTATTTATGCTATAGGTTTATGAAAAATGTGTTTCTAAAAAACACAATAAGCACATAATCTAAGCATTTTTAATCAGTGGACCTGAATACTAATGGGTCAAAAATGTATATACATATAGACTAATGAGCCACAACATTATGACCAGTCACACATCAAAAATTGTATTTGATTGTGAAGATTGTGCATGTTTAGGTCTGGGATATATTAGGCTATAAGTGAACATTTGGTTCACAGAGTCAACTTTGTTGGAAAACTTCAGTGATTTTGACATGGTTCAGACTGTTATGAAAAATAGCAAGCCTTGTGGTGTGTTCCTGATTAGCAGTGGTGAGTGAGTACAATCAGTGGTTCATGGAGGGACAAACAAGTGATGAGATGTTAAGTGCACAAAACTTGTCAATGACTTGTACAAACAGAGAGATTGGCTACTGCTGCACAGGCCACAGAAGTTTTAAATTGCTGGTTACAGGTGGAATGGGTCATAACCCACAGTGCACCATATTGTGCTGAGTTTGGGGATGTGTAGTAACAGACCTGTCATAGTGCTAACCAAGCTAACCCCCGTTCACTGTCAAAAGTGCCTACAGTTGGCATGCGAGTATGGAGCAATGGAAGAAGATCGTCTGGTCCAAGGAGTCCCTTTATTTTTATATACTGTATAACGTGGATGGTCAGGTATGTGTGCACTGGCTACCTGGGGAAGTGATGGCATAAGTTGCGCCATTGGAATTGGGAGTGTGATGCTCTGGGCAATGTTCTGCTGGGAAACCCTGATTCCAGGCATTCATGTGGATGTCAGTTTGACATCCTATCTAAACGTAGTTGTGGACCAGGTGGTTATAATGTCTTGGGTCATCTACAAAGTCCTATCACAATATTATGACCATTTATTACTTAACACTCACTGTCCAGTATATCAGCTTTTGTTTACCATATAGGAGAACTTTGTAGTTCTGTAATTACAGTCTGTAGTCTATTTGTTTCTCAACATACTTTATTAGTCCCCTTACTCTGTTCTCTAATTGTCAGGACCCCCACAGATCAGGTACTATTTGGTTGGTGGACTATTTTCACTCCAGCAGTTCCAGTGAGGTGTTTAAAAACTCCAGCAGCACTGCTGTGTCTGATTCAGTCGTACCAGCAAAACAGAAACTATCATACCACCATGTCAATGTTGCTGCAGTGCTGAGAATGATCCACCACCCAAAGAGTACCTGATGTACCTGATGAGTACCTGGAGGTCCTCTGGAGATCCTGACCCTTAGAGAACAGAGTAAAGGGGGCGAACAAAGTATGTAGAGAAACAGATGGACTACAGTCTGTAATTGTAGAACTACAAAGTGCTCCTATATGGTAAACAGAGACTGATATACTGGACAGTGAGTGTAGAAACAAAGGGTGGTTATAATAGTGTGACAGGACTGTGTATGTATGTAGTTGATTGCTGTACAAGAAAATAGTGTTTAAAGAGAAGAATATTTTACATGTCTGTTTTTTGAACAAACTTTTCACAGCGTCCAGAAGAGCTTTATAGTTACAGGACATCTGCTGTGGTTTTATAACAGTTACACCAGCAAAAATCTGTACTTCAAAGCTTTACAGTTTTGTTTATGTAAGCTAAGGTATTATTTAAAATAAGATTAAGATCCATATTTTGTGGGCATAAGCAATCAAAAAATCTGAATTAAATTATTTGCACAATGTTCTCTCTTTACTATACTTCGCAAATTCACTACATGAAGACAAGGGCCTAAAAAAAACGTAAGCCAAAGCAACACCATATTCGCTCATAAATTCATACCAATTTCTTAGTGAATGTGTTTCTTGGGTCACAGTTGGATGGATATGTGAAAGACATTTAGGATTTGACAGAAGAAGAACAGCTAAAGCCAAAAGATGTGGAATCTCTGAGGTTCCATCCAAAACTTATAGCCTGTCAGCTCACAGGCTTATAGGCTTTGTATGCAATTAAGCCAAATTCCCATGTAGTGCTATCAATTATCAAGCAGTCAGGAACTGATACAGTGTCTTCATCAAATATAGTGCTTAGGATTAAACATTATTAAACCAAAGACTCAGTTAGACAAAAGTAATCAATTGCGCAAACTGCACAAACTCTGCTGCATTTAATTGCTGTGTGTTTTGGCTCGCTTTAAAATAGTTGCAGCACCCCCAAGACAAAAAAAGGGAAAACCACTTTCATAAATCAAAGTGTAGAGTGTCCTATTTTATTTTTGGAAGACTGTGCTAGGATCCAGATGACTGTCAAGTTGCACTTTTATTTTAAGGTCTGTTATTTAACAGTGAACTTACTGATTTTAATTATTTGAAAACAGGCAACAGAAACTGAGTATAAATTCACAAACAAAAGAAAACATAAGAGCCTGAAATTTCTGCACACTTTCACAGGGATTGACCAGTACCATATAAATAGCTATATATAGCCATTTTGACTCTACTGCTGACAAAAGTACTGACTTTAAAGTTTATGGGTTTTTGTTTGGTTTTGATAGAACACATGATTTAAATACAAAATTGTAACATATGTGCTTAGAAAGAAATGGAAAATACAGAGGCAAACATAAGTGACATAAGGAAGAACATAAGGAAGGTTTAATAAGAACATGGGTCATGGTTACAGAGTGCAGCACAGAACACTAATAATATACACAATCAACACAAATGCACCACACTCAAGCACCTAACAAACAATAACAGATGGATTACTGTCACACAATACAGATTGAAATACATAGTAAACACAAAGGGTATAAATACATATAAAAAGGTGAAGGAATGTAAGAGGAGGAATATAACCCTGAGCGCAGTGACCACAGAACGGGAACGGGAAAAGCTGAGTGCTTATTGATTGTCAACACATACAGAATAGTCATTACATTTATTGGAATAACTCTGACTTTTGCTGTCGTATACACAAATGAGAAAAATCATTATGTTCTGCAGATTTAGAGTTATAGGCTGGATGGGCTTGTGATGTAAAGAAATCAATGTGAGTAAAGAAAAGATTTACTGAGAAAAACCAAACACAGAACCAAATATTGAACACATAAGCACACCCTAATAATGCATGCAGGAAGCAGAGATTCAAGAAAGTTATTTCATACTTAATATTTATTTGTTTGTTTTCCAGTCTTGCATGGTTTTTAAACTTTTAAATTGCTTCATTATATGTGTTAAGTGCAATAAATTATTTTTTCAACTTTTTGGGGTGAGTTTTTGCAACAATTATGTTGATTTGGAGTGTTTAGTAAAAAAAAAAATCTTAGTAATAGTTATATTGGATAGGTTTTGATGAAAAAACAAAATCAGACACATGTATGGTAAACATTTAACAGTTTTACATAAGAGCAAAATCAAAAGCAGGCCAAGAAGGTCAGTCATAGCTCCAGATCTCTATGGGTTAATAATCTTCAATAACAGCGTTTGAGTTATAGAAGTCAGTGTCCTTTCAGCTTTCCTTGAGCTTATTACATTATATATGCCTTTGGAAAACCACTCTTTCATTTACAAAGTAGCCAATTCTGGAACCCCTTAAGCATGATGCTAATACTCATCAGCCATTGGTTTCTCTAAACAGCTGAATAGCAAGCTGTTTAATTTGACTCTTGAATTGTAATTTGTACTGTCCACAATATTATTAAGAAGTCAAAGATTAAAAGAAGTTACGGAGATCTGTTTAAGTCACAACAAGATCTGGTAGACCTGATCTGGTAGAATTAAATTCTCTGATAGAGCCACTAGCTGACTTGTCAGTTATACTGAGCAAAACGTCACATCAACCATCCAGCTATTAAGCATGATGTTTTGCTCTGGGGATGGATGGCAGTCAGTGGCACTGGAACTATTATTCATTTAGACAGAATAATTGATTATACTGAAAATCAACAACACTTGAAAACTAGTGTAGTGTCCCAATAAGCAGTGAAAATATAGGAGAATATAAACCTCCAAATCAACCTTGAACTACAACCCCAAATCAAAAAAAGTTAGGAATGATATATGTAAATCCAATTCAGTCTTTCAATAATTTTCTCATGCATTTGTTGATCAACTGAAGATCCTCTGCCCACCTTTGCTTCTCAAAGATTCAGCCTGCCGTACTTTTGTACCAAATCATGATTATAATCATGTTTTGACATCTCCTGTTTGAAATCACATCATAAATTTAGTTTTTAACCTCATTACTAACCCCAAATTGCCCTCCTTCCCAAAATGTTTGGAGTATGTTGCAGACCTGAAATGCAGGAATGGATGTTTATTAACAAATGAAATGAAGCTGACCAGACAAAGCAGGAAATATCTTGGGTTCATACTGTCTGCAATGAAATAAAAAGTAAATGTAAGGAGCACTGTAGTTTTTTTTTATTTGCATTTTCCATACTGTCCCAAATTTTTCTGGTTTGGGGTCTGATTTCTGAGTTGTACTTTGGGATTTAGAAGATTAAGGTTTGGTGTTTACAGTTCCCAGACCTTGAATATTTCTAATCTGTCAATGGTAGATTTAAAAGTAATATAAAATCAAAGCATCCTGTTTTACCCTTGCTTATACCCTTGCAAATCCGTTAAGGTACTGGACTGTGGACCTGAAGGTCCAGTGTCCAAGTCTTACCTCTGCAAAGCTACCTCTGTCTGCCAAATGAGGTTCACAAGAGAGAATCTGGAGCTTACCCAGGAATTCACTAGGCGCAGGCAGAGGTACACCCTGGCACCATTGCATGACCTTCACGTTACAAACCTCACCTAGAATTTCTAGAAAACCTCGCCCAATCCCTCAGGAACCATTACTTCAAGCTGCTGGCTCTGACCACTGAACTACTGGAGCTGCCTGGTTCATGTAAAATATGCAGAAATACAAATGAAAAAAACATGTTCATGCTGTAACATGCAGTGCCTTCTTCGGTTATAGTAAGAAACCCGTGTGCGGAGAGGAATGGAGGCTGTATGCACACATGTCTTCGGGTGGGGAGTCGAAGCCAGTGCTCCTGCCACAGAGGCTACAGCCTGGCACAGGACCAGAAGAGCTGTGAAGGTAAATGCCTCTGACAGTTTTGAAAGAAGCTTTTTTACCGTTTAGCTCATTTCAATTCCTCTGCTGTGGAAAGTTTATAAGGAACATCCTCTGCTTAATAGTTAAATGGAAGATTTCTTTCCTGTGGTTTTGGAGTTTGAGGAAGGATGGAAATGCTGCCTACCATTGGGAGAAGGACAAAAAGGCTGCATGTTGTGTATCTAATCAAAATTTATTTTGGCCAAAGTACTGAATGAACCTCCAAGTGCTGAGATGCTGTTCTCAGACCTATAACAATAATGATGTGGAATGTAAAATAAAAGGTTTTGTAAGATAGAGTCAAGATGATTTAAAGCATAGAAAAAAACTCCCTTGGGACTGTTCAGAGATTTGACTTTCACCTCATCATCCTGCTTAATTATGCAGCTCTAAATACAGGGAGGTAAGATGAGCTGTCTTCTTTCTTTGTGTTTTCAGACATCAATGAATGTGAAACTGGACAGGCTGCTTGTGCTCATGATTGTCAAAACAGTCCCGGTTCCTTCTTTTGCATCTGCAACTCTGGATATGAACTAGGCTCTGATGGCAGAAAGTGCTACCGTGAGTCACACAGAGAACTGGTTTTACAAACGTTATCTACTGAATGTAGTTTTATACTCTTGTCGACATTTGATTGTTTTTTTATGGTCTAACAGGCATTGAAATTGAGATAGTGAACAGCTGTGAGTCTGGGAATGGAGGCTGTTCACATCACTGCCAGCATGGCACAATGGGACCTGTCTGTAGCTGTAACCATGGTTACCAACTTGATGAGGACCTCAAGACTTGCTTGGGTAAGGACATGCATGTTTTTCTATTTTCTGTATTTCTTTAACCCACGTATATATTTCATTTATAATGCTGGTATGGTTTAATACTAAACCAATATGCTATTATTTTTTATTTTATATCATTGGTGTCAACAGTGACTAAAAGTCTAACAGGCTGCATATATATTTGTCTTTTGTACAGTACTGTGCAAAAGACTCAGGCCACCATGCCACCATTAGAATGACCATATATAATTATTTAACAGTCTTTCTATTAGACTACAGCCAGAAAATACAGGGAATTTGTATGCAGTATTAAAAAACAGAAAGAAATCAAAACAGCTTCTACAGGGTACAGTGCCAAATAATTATTGTGACCTCCCCATACATGTGAGTAATAGCAGCATCTGGCAGCTTCATCTGAATGCCTGCAGCAATGCATGGACTTTACATGGCCTCTGATGGTGTTCTATGGTATCTGTCACTAAGATGGTAGCAGCAGATCCTTTAACTTCTGCAAGTTTTGAGGTGGAGCCGCCGCAGATCACATTTAATGTTTAAGCACATCCCACCTATGCTTGTTCAGACTGCGATCTGGGGAGTCCAGAGCAACACCTTGTCACATCCCTTAAACTTCTCCTGAACAGTATGTGCAGTATGGCAGAGTGCAATGTCGTGCTGAAAGAAGCCACTGCCATTGTGGAATAACTTGCCATGAAAGAGTGTAACTGGTACACAACAATGTTTAGGTGGTACATGTCAGTTCATGTCCACATGAATGCCTGGACCCAGGGACAGACCCATGCATCACACACCCTCCACTTTCTTCTGTTCTTCCCATGGTGCATCTTGAGTCCATTCCTTCAATAGACAAACAGCACATGTACTCAGCTGTCCTTGTGAAATATTCTTCTACTGATTCAAGGTCCAGTTCTGATGCTTGACTGCTCACTGTAGGTTCAGCAGTGGACAGGGGTTATCATGGTATTACACCTGCCCATTTCTCCTGGATTCAATACATTGACTACAGGAACAAACTATTCAATTTGGGGAACATACTAATTGTCTTAACTATTATCTTAAGGAAAATAAATTAAAAACGCTAAATATTATACTGGACTTTTAAGACTGGTCAATGTAAATTAAGCCTATTCTGATTGGTTGACCATTTTCTGCATGAACCAATAACCATCATGCTCCCTCTTGTGCTCTTGACTGTGACTTACTTAAACTAAGAAACTCATTTTTAAAGTTTTTGTAGACTTAGGAGTAAACTGAACCTTTTGGGAGTAATTATATTATGGCATTATTAAAACAATCTACAGTAGGGGCCAAAAGTCTGAGACCTCAAGTGAAAAAGCTTCTATTTTGCATTTTTCTCAAATTTAGTGCAATGTTTTCATTACAAGTCATATACTCAGCACTACATGCATTGACTTTCCTTCATCACCTGACCTACACCCGATCAAACATTTACACGGGTACTGGAAGACAGAGAACTCCAAGCATTCAGTGACACTTTGAAATATGGTGAAATCATGCTGGGATTACATGGATTCAATTTTGCATAGGAGTCCAATTATTGATAGGAGTCCATGCCAACTCAAGAGTTTGCTGTCATTATAGCAAATGGGGGATCATATGAAATACTAGTACATTCCGAAAACTTTCGTTAAACTTTTCACCCAAATTTATGCAGATTATATGATTTGTAATGAAAAACATTGTATTAATTGGATAAAAATCAAAACAGAAGTGTTTCACTAATGGCCTCAGACTTTAGGAGCCCACTGATTATGCAATTTGAATATTGTTTTAGCTTTTTAAATGCCTAAGAGACTGATAATGTGGCTGAGCAACAACTTTATGCTTATCATTATCGATATAATTTAAAAAAGTGGAATAATTTGACTTGCATTCTGGCAACACATTGACTCAAATGGCAAGCTAATCATCCCAATCAGCCATCCAATAAAAGTTATCTATTTAAAAGTAATTTTGTGAATAACATTAATTTAAATAAACTATTGTTAAGGTTTATGACACAATTAATTTTTCTGGCACATTTTAGAGGTACCAGCCTCTGTGGGTGACCTGCGGGATTTAAACTAAATGTTTCATCCTGAGCATCAGGAAACATCTTTTAGTCAAATTTCCAGGCCCGCAGGGGTCAACATAAAGTGGTGGCACATGGTCTGACATCATATTTCGTGTTTAGGCACACACCTCAGGGCCGTTTCTGTTTTCCAGACTTGGACGAATGTTTAGAGGAAAGCTCATGCTGTGAACAGGACTGCACCAACTATCCTGGAGGTTACGAATGCAAGTGCAGGGCAGGATACAGACTCAATGCAGACGGTTGTGGATGCGATGGTACACAGTAACTCAATTCACTGACAAAACTGACAAAGAAATTATATATCAGTGTACCTTTTTAAGTTCGACAGACATGTCACTATTTTGCAAGAAGGCTTATTCAAGTGTGTGTGTGTAATTTTTGTAGACATAGACGAGTGCTTATATGATAATGGAGGATGTGAACATACATGCCACAACACTGCTGGGACCTACCAATGCTTCTGCCTTTTGGGACACCGCTTAGCTGAGGACAGACACTCATGCATCCGTAAGTTCAGTACCCTTAATGCACACTAATTTAGAAAGCATTAATCATATAGGCTGTAACAGTCAGAAAAGCCACATTTATTACAGATATAAAAGGAATAGTTCTGTGCTTTTCAACCTAATCTCTAGTGATTCTTGCAGTATAGGGTACTGGCAAAATTAATTTCCATAGCAATGCCCTAATGCTGCTGACATAGAAGGGGCAGGGAGATAATTCCTGTGTTGTTAAGATAAAAAATATATAGTATGTGTAGAATTACAGTAGATTAACGCAGGATTAATGATATAATTGTGTGGTGGTGTGTTCTTTTGTTTTGGTTCAATACCCTGACAGTGACCACAGAGTGATACTGGATAAGCCTCTCAGGTGTAGAATGTTTCAGTGCTCATGGCTACAAGATCACAGCGATAAGCTGTGCTTGTTTTTATTTCAGTGATACATAATTATGAAAACATAATTTTACATGTCACTGATTTTATATAGCCAATATGTACGACCAAACACTGACAATAAATGGGAAAAAGTATGTAGACACCCCTCATAATTAGTGCTTTCTGTTTCTTCAGCCACACGCTAACAGATTCTAAGTCTAACGCTAACAGATTCATAATATGAAGCATGCAGACATTGAATCCCCATAGACAAACAGTGGCAGAAGAATGGGTTCTTAGTACATTTTCATGGGTTTCCACCTCAAAAAGTCAGTTTTAAAAACAAATAACATCCATAAATAAATGATTTGCCAGCTTTAATCGGTCATGTCCTCGCTTTGCTGTTAGCTCACGTTTGGACTAGAGACTGTTGTAACTCGGTTGATGTGTTTAGAGAATTGTTTGTGCAAGTTACTTGTTTCTGAGTGTGCTCCATTGTTTGCCCCCCACCACCTATATACTTTCTAGCTTATATCTATTTAAATTGATTCACATTCACTTGTTGAATCTCTGTTTCATTTGACTGGTCTTCCATGTCCACAGGGTCGTAATAGTACAGTACAGTACTGTCTATTATTATTGTGAATTTCCATAAATCACAAAAGGTTTAGCAGGTGTATAACAGTATAGGCAGGTATATAACAAGATAGCATTAGGGTTGCTGTGTACATGTAGATGGAAACATTCCACTTGTGTTTCAGCTGTATCTCTGTTGCATTTCCAGATCATTTGCATACATTTTTCTTTTGAAAATACCCTTAATAATTGCATTACAGTAGCACGAAATGAATGTGACTATGGTATTGTCCGGTTAACATCCATTTTGGTCAAAATCCTGTCTGACAGAACGTAATGTGGACGTTTCATCTCTCACCCTCTACCTCCTCTGTTTGAAAAGCCCTTCACTTATGTATACAGATGTGTTAGATATTTACCATACAAATGTCTTTTCGTTTTTTCTCTTTGTCCAGCTCTGGAGAGGGCAATAGAAGCACTGTCAATTGAAACACTGTCCCGACGTGTGGGGGCAGGAAAGCCATTTCCAGAGTTCACCCTTTTGCATGATTACCCAGAGGCTCTGGAGCGTTATAATGATTATGAAGAAGACACATTTGGAGAACTGGTTGCAGAAAGCACTGTCATGCAAAAATTTGGTTAGTAGATAAAATTTGCAAAAGTCTTTGCTGAGTGTTGTTGGAAACCTTTCTGTTATATTGTTATTTGACTTAAATATTCACTTTCTTGCTAGTCTATTTAACATCACAAAATCAGTGTTCTCTAAATCTGTGAATGTTTAGTAATTACTTTCTTCTGAAACTACTCAGTGTGCCTGAACAAGACATTTGGCTATGACTGCATCCTGACTTGTGAGGACTGTTCTAATGGCGGAGCCTGTAATGTGGACAGCACTGGATGTGACTGCCCTGATGGCTGGAGAGGCATTATTTGCAACGAGAGTGAGGTTATAGTGAGAAATTTTCTCATTTCATAAACACAAACCTTTGGGGTATGACTTGTCCTCATGTTTTTGGCCCCTAGCCTGTCCCGAGGGCACATATGGCAGGAATTGCTCCTTCACCTGCAAATGCAAGAATGGCGGCACCTGTGATCCAGTCAATGGATTTTGCCACTGCCCACCAGGGGTCAGTGGAGATATGTGCCAGATTGGTAAGTGCATGTGAGAGATCTGCAACTGTAGCACTAGAAGGTGTTCTGAATGATTGGTATAACATTACATTTTATGGAACATAGAAGAAAATTGGTATGTGAAGCCACATTTATACATTGCTTGGACATTAATCAAATACTAAAAATTACACGCAAATGGGGATGTGAGGTGAACAAAAGCCTGGAATGGAATCTGGATTTTAGGAAGCCATGGAAAAACCGAATTCAAGAATCACTACAACAATACTGAGTGGCACTGAAGTGACCTCAAGCCCTCTGATCACCAAGAGAGGGACTATGGTATGCACTGTGCTGCTCGAAGCCAACAGACAAACATCACCTCACTAGAGGTTGGATAAGAACCAGTACTCTACCTACTCAGCCCCTCTGGTTTACAGTATGTCCCACCTGGGCAGGGAGTGAAGAGTTCACAGAACATATAGACACAACAGTGCAACCATCTAATAAAGTATACTTTAAAATAGAATATGTGTATTATGTGTATTTTCATCTAACTATCAGTTGTCTGATTTCACCATTTCCAAACTTCTCTGTCCACTAGCAGCCCTGACACATGAGCATGATGATCTAATTAACATGAGCCACTAGGGTTTTTGGAAAGTAGGTTACACACAAAAAAGTATCATTTAATTAAAATTTGTTTATTAATATTGCTTATTTTTATTTTATTATATACAGTCTAAACTGTCTGTTTCATGGCTATTTTTGGTGAGAGGTGAGTTTGGCAACTTACAAAAAAATAAACATACCTGATGTTGACATAATGTGTTTTACTGAGCAGCCCTTGTGATCGAACAATCACATTTACAATGTACATTAACATGCATGCACATGTAGAGTTTCTATTAATTTATTGAAATTTGAGAAATAGGCCATGATTGACGATTGTTTCTGTAACGTGAAGTAACTGTTCAAAATAGTGCATCAGTGTGTCAATCATGTGTCGTATGCTTTAGACAAACTAAAATACTTAAGATGAGACTTCCACATCAACAGAGCAATAACAATCAGCAGCGATGCATCAGCAGAGTGAGCAGGGTCAAGATCTGCCAGCAAAGTGGGCTGCCAGCTGATGAGAGAGCAGAGAAGACGACTTTGTCAGTAGGATTAAAGTGACACCTACTGACCGGTCTGAACTTGACGATTCAGCAGGGTAGAATTTCATTGCTGGCAAGACATTTGTCACATTTCAAGCTTGCTCAGGGTGAGAAGCCAGGTTGGCGGCTTTTCAAGGTAAAGTGCATGGATGGAAATCCGTCCTGCCATCACAGGTGGTGGCAGATGAGGTTGGCGAGATAACGAGGGGTAAGATAACAAGGTTAGACTGTATATAACAACTAAATCCATGTAAATAAATGCATGCACTCCAAATATAACATGTACCGGATCTTGTAACGGCAGGATCCAGCACCAATAAAGTACTCGGTATGGAACCACTTCTTTGCTTAAGGGCAAGACCTCCCTGTTCCATCTATCTGCGTCACCCTCGTTTGTGCCAGTTTCCATACTGGGTCTTCTATTCAGCTTAAAAATCTTTGTCTTGAATGTCTGTTTGTGTTCACCTCACCAGGAGCTTCACCTCCGAGTTCCTTGTGTCATGAGGACTGGGTCAGTAGTGCCCTCACATGACAGATTCAATTGACAATTCTATCCACATCTTAATAAATGCAGTATTAATTCCCAATTATATTATATTATTTTTATTACTATTATTTGCTACTTAACTGATTCTTCAACCATCACCACATCCTTGCAAGAGCTATTGTATTGTTATGCCAAACTTAATAATTCTGTGTTCTGTGGCTTACAGGCTGCCCTAAGGGCTTTTACGGCAAACACTGCCATAAGAAATGTAACTGTGCAAATAATGGACGATGTCATCGTACCTATGGTGCCTGTCTGTGTGAACCAGGTCTTTATGGGAAGTTCTGCCATCTCAGTGAGTCAAAACAGTTTGCCTATATAACTTATATGACTATGACTTAAGTTTTAATTTGATTATTAACCCATTTTTACACATCCTCAAATACCATAAATGCTTTTTTCTATATTCAGCATGTCCAAGATGGTCATATGGACCTGGCTGTTCATCCGAGTGTCAGTGTGTACAACACAACACTGTTGAGTGTCACCGGCAATATGGAACCTGTTTATGTAAACCTGGGTACCAGGGAAAGACCTGCACTGAGGGTTAGTTGAGTTCCTGGTGACCCCTTAGAGCACAAGTGCCAATCTCAAGCCTCAAATATGGCTTTATTGTGACTTCGGTATATGCATGTCTCATTATTTTTAATCTGTGTTGTCTTTTATATATATAGACACCCTGTATAATCTGTAATGAACAAGAATTTAAATGAATCATTCCGAATCACTATTTTTATAGCAGTAAGACCAGAATTCACTTTGTTGACTAAGAAGTGCTAATAAGGATTTAAAATGATCTCTTAATACAGCTGCATACAGTTGACTGGTCCAACTGTTAACCGTTAACCAGGGGTGAAAGTAGGCCAGAAAGGTCCTATACTGCATAGCACTAAAAGATATACTGTACCGGAAAGAGGGGAGAGCAGCTCCTTTTCAGTTGCTAAGTTATTCTGAATTGCTTCTGTACTGTTCATGCTGTATTATGATCCGTGCAGGAATGAATGAATGAGGCCGGAATCCAGCTGCCCTTCAACAACATAATGCTAGCGCCAGCTTCCCATGCTGCAGCTGACTGATATCCAGTGTTATGGGGTTTTGGCAGGCAGATATTTGTAGCAAAATCTCTCAAGTTGTGTAGTTGATTAAGTTGTGATATTTCATGATATTCTGTTTAATTCCAAAAGATATCGAGTGCCTATTATAAACCAAGCAAAACAGACACTACAACTGAACATCTCACTCCATAAACAGCACAATGGCACAGTTGCCATATCTCGTGAGAGAATTAAGCAAACAAGGTCTATGGAAACAAGCCCAAAAGAAGCAAATTGAAGCCGAGGGGAGGTGAACAATATGAAGCAATGATGGTTACAGTAGTTGTACTGGCAAGAATTTAAAACTACTTTTCACCCCTGCCGTTAACTAAATTTGACACCTCTTGGTTGATTGAATTTGTGCCACAGAATGTTTCGTTCACTGTTAGAATCTCAAAACACAAAAACGAAAACATTGTGTATATGCATCTGTTCTGACTCTTCAGAGTGTGATAGTGGTTACTACGGTTCGGGATGCAGGACCAGATGCTTATGTCCACCAGGAGTTCCCTGCCATCATGTCACCGGAGATTGCCAGCACAAGTGCCCTGCTGGATGGCAGGGAAAGAACTGTGATCAAGGTGGGAGAGTTGACCTTTACATCTCAAATGTATTAGCACTGGAGGTGGTTTATGGAAGATATGTACCGTGGGGGGCAGTAGTCCAGTGTTCACTAATGAAAATGCTTCTGTTTGACATTTTTCTCTAACTTAATATTACATTGACTTGAAAACAGTGGAGTTCATGCCAGCTCGGGTCATATTAAATACATATCAAATACTGACTATATGATCTTTAATGAAAAACAATGTATTAAATTCTAGTAAAATGCGAAATAGAACCATTTCCAGTAGTCACTGTATATGAATATGAACACTGCTTCAATATGGTCTGGTTTCATTTTCTTCCACCAAGGTTAATCTCTGGAAGTGCTACTTAAATGTTTAACTGCTTATGTTCATGTGTTCTCCCATGGGAACAAAACTACAACGATGAGCTCAGCACTGGATAAACAGCACATCCAGTGTTGAGCTTCTGTAGATGGAAGGTTATTTAGGTGCTGTATGATGACCTGTAGGAAAAATAAACGCTACAGTGGTAGATTTAAGAGCATGAATGCATATAAAACTAGGTTTTTACACTGGCGTGTGGTTTTAGCTCTTTGGACCATTTAAAAGCCAGCTGATTATGGTGATATGTGTTGGGTTATTTATCGTCATTGGGATGTCTCTTGGTAAAACTGGCTTCAGTGCATGCGGACGTCCCTCATCTCAGTTTTGTTGCCAGATCTACAGTCCGTGCTGTGCTGTGGAAGCCAAGAGGGTCACACACATATCCAGAATACTTTACAGAAAGCCTGTGCTGGCAGAGGGGGCAGTAGGTCTGGAAGTTGTTAAACAATCTTATAGCTGCATCTGCGATGAATTAGGAACAGGAGGCTTTGTGAGGAGACCCACAAACTTTCCGTTGGATGCCCTCTGGGCTATGTGCAGTCACAGAACGAGACAGAGAAAATTAATTCTGTTGATTACTGTCTCTCTCCTTAGTGACCCTGGGGCCTGGGCATGATGTTTTCAACAGAGCTGGTTAACCCAAACCTTCAATTTGCTTGCAGCTAATTCAGACTTCAAGTCCTACTCCAAATGACCACAGGCTATCATTCCTACCATGTTTAATAAAATCCTTCTATATTACTATACTTTACCCAGATCCACAGTCCTTGCTGATGTTAATCAGACACTCTTTCTTACTGATGTAGAAACCAGTCCTACTGCAATTATACCAGACCCTTAGTCCTAATGTAGACTTTTAGTTCTACTGCATTTAGCGCAGATCTTCAGTCCTATTTAGTCCAAGTCCCCAGTCCTACTACATTTAGACCCACGGTAATGCAGCATTCTGCACGGATATTCATTCCTCCTGCAATTTACCATGAGCCTTATCCTTGCTGGTGTTACCTCAGACACTCAGTAATACCAGAATAAACATCTACCTTAATTTATGCCACATTATGTTCTCACTCCTACAGCAGTTAACCAAGACTCCAACCCTGCTGTGGTTTATCCATGCAATTAAACTCTAATCATGACCCTCAGTGATACATCATGAAACCCTGGTTAGCCTTAGTGTTTTAATGAGCTGTGCTACACCTTCATGGCACAACACATTACAACAGTGCTACACCTGTGTGCTAGGAAATAGCTGACTCAAGGTGGAAGTAGTACATGTGCTATAGCATGACCTAGCCAAAAAGTGGGCTGGCTTCCAAACTCTACATAAATGGTGCCTCTGACTTTAAACTCAATAAAGAAAATATAAGATAAGCATTATTTGATAAGGGTGACATTCTGGTTCACTCTGTTGCCTCAACACTCCAGAGATCCATGGTTCTGGGACCGAGCCTGTGTCTGTGTGGGTTTTCTCTGGGTGCCACATCTCAAAGACATGTGCTGTCCATGTGTTGCTGGTTGGGCCTTGGCTCCAGGGTGTGAACTTACTTTGTCTTTGGGATCTCAGTTCAGTGTAATTGATTTGTTAGGCTAAACAACCAGTCAGACCAGGAAGGAAGGAAACTCTCCTGCCATCCTCCAATGCTGATTCAACAGGCTATATTATGGCTGATTGGCTCTGGCAATAATACAATAACCCATTTGGTTGCCGATTCCGCCTGAAATCAGACTACAATTAACCCAGAACCTACTGGAGCAACTTAGAGTTTTGTAGCACTGACCCAATTTATTAGTTTAACTTCATTTATCTTGTGATCTCAGTCCAGCTGTTTCCTTCACTGTTTTGACTCTCTATTATATTCGTATGAATCACTTCCCTAGTAACAGCTGAGCTCTGGGTAGATAGATTCAAAACACTTCGGTAAATGAGTATAATATTCTAAATGTTGCTTTTGTGCATTGTTGTGTGTTTAACCATGGTGATGATGGTAGCAAGCAATAAATAGCAAAGAAATCGTTTTTCTATCTTTGTACGACTTACAGGAACAGAGGCAAGAAAGTCAGTAAAATAACCTCTCTCTGATTTCAGTTTACTTGGAAGGATAATTAGTTTGAATTTTTCTGATTACGGGGTTGACTTTATTCCAAAAAGACTGTATTTAATAAAATGTGTATATCTTTTTACCAGGATGTCCAGGAGGAAAGTTTGGTGTTGGCTGCACTGAGTCATGTGATTGTAATGGAGCAGATTGTGACTCTGTGACTGGGCACTGCCTCTGTCTACCTGGCACAACTGGAGAACGGTGTGGTGAAGGTAAACTTGTGGAACAATTGAATGACTTAACTGAGGGAGGCAAACCACTCAGGAATCTTTGTTGCAGATGGAATTTGTATTCATTGACAGTATTTTAAATGGATGTAGTCTGCATTTTTCCAGTAAAAGGTCTCAGTTTGTTCTCGAGTTTCTAACCTTGTTTGAGACAAAAATCTTACCTTTACTGGCAATACATTTAGGTGTTTTTTTTGTGGATTGAATAGGGCATAAGCAGAGTGAGTGTTTTTTGGCTAAGCTTTTTCAGCTCCATTCCAGTTGATGATTGACTGCAGGGATATAATGCATTGCTTCTCAGGCCCCTTTATTGAAGGAAATAAGAAACGGTGGCTATGCTCATATCACCTTTAATAGGAGAGATTACGTAGGTGTTGGTGATGGCAGCTTTCAGCAAGAGCCTCAAAATGTTTTTTATCAAGAATATTCTGCCTTCTGTTTGGGTCTTTAGGCTTCTCAGTGACTTGTTCATGCCTCTCACTCTATCCATCTCATTGCTGGCCTTCCTTTTATAGTTAATTGGTTCTTCAGCTAAATATAAGGTAGCTGAAGTTTGGGTACCTGACTCTTTGACAGAAATGTGAGACTTTTTCAAACTTTTGCGTCTAGAACCACAGAACAACCATAGCTGGACTATCAGACCTTTGTTTGCAGAGACACAGTAATACATTTGAAATTTTTGAAGCTTATTACAAGGAAATCTGTGTCATATAGTGCCTTGCATAAGTATGCACCCCCTAGCAGGAATATGATACATTGCTCAGACCCCTTTATTGAAGGAACTAGACAACGGGTGGCTACACTCACATTTTGTATTGTGACTGTTGTTACAACCTGGAATAGAAATGGATTTAATTGCAATAACATATAACGAATCTACACAAAATAGGCCATAATATTGAATTGTGCAGGGTCTGCCTGTGTACAATTGAAGTATTATAATATCTCAATATAAAGACACTTTGTTCTAGAACAGTTTGAGAGCATGCCTACACAAACACGACAAATACCAAGTTATATAAACACATTGGGCACAAAATTATTAAAAAAGGGTGTGGTTATACAAGATATCCCAGACTTTGAACATTCCACAGAACATCATCAGATCCATTATTAAGAAATGGGTGGAATATGGCACAACCATGACTCTGCGCAGACAATGACATTCATCAAAAGTCAGTGATCAAGTAAGTGGGGTAATAACCAGAAAAGCAACCAAAAGGTTACTCTGAAGATGCTGGAGAGAACTGCAGCTGAGATGGAAAAAAACTGTGGACAGGATCAACTATTTCTTGACCACTCTACAATGGAAAAAGTGGCAAAAAGAGTGAGATTTGTTGAAAAAAATCTCATAGAAATCACATTTACAGTTTACAGGCAAACTTCTGGAAAAATGTACCATAGTCTGATGAGACCAAAATTTAACTATTTTGCCTTGTCGCAAGTACGTGTTAAGGTTCGTGAGCGCAAACACATGCAAAACCACCAAATTTAGGGCTGGAAACCCAACTCTGGCTCACAAACTGCACACGTCACAAGCTAAAGTCAAACAGGTTTATTCAACAAATAACAGATAGGAGAGGAAGAGGAAGAGAAAGAACCCAGATGGAGGAAGTGGCAGCCAAGGGACGAGCGACAGGCCCGGCAGGCCCAAGGACGGATGCAGGTGTGGGAACAGGCGTCGCCCATGTGATCAACGGGCAGGTCAGATGCAGGTCTCAGAGACAGATGGTAAAAAACCCAGTTCAGGGGGTTGTGAAAAGTTCAAGGGATGCTGAGTACTTATAAATCCTTGGTCTTTCTTAAATGATCCAAATAGATAGGCAAAAGCTGCTTATCACTACTCTATCCTCACTATCAATTCTAACACTGAGAATAGTTTAAAGTTGGTTAAATATTGTACTGTAGCACCTGTAAGCTGAGTGAATTATGAATGTATATGAACATCGGCTTCAATCTGCTGGAGTTCCTAAGCTTGGCCTAGCTGTCTGGCAGCCTCACAAATCTAGATCATATGAGATCACTTGCTAAAGTATGAAAGAATGCAAATTCAGTCTCTAAGAAGTAATTCATTAATTTAATTCATCCGTAAAAATACGATGTTCTCACTAGGCTACACGGGGAAACAACAACAGAATCACAATGGAAAAAAGTAATGAATTACCATATGTGTTGTATTGCAGAGTGTGAGGAGGGTCGCTGGGGCCTGGCTTGTGCCGAAACGTGTCCTGCGTGTGAGAATGGTGGCCAGTGTGACAAACAGAATGGAACCTGCGTTTGTCAGCCAGGATACATAGGAAACCTCTGTCGGACTGGTGAGAATGGGCACCATTTTTATTTTTCTGAATAATAGCCATTTTTGTAGTGCTGCTGCCCAGAAACCCCAGGACGTGTTTACAAAAACTTTACAACCTTTTAATGATCCTTCCACAGCTGGGTGTTTAAACATCAGTAAATAATTTTTACTATGTTGTTTTTGCTCTATTGCTTGAAGTCTGCCCAGGTGACTGGTATGGTCTTGGCTGCCAGTCTCGGTGCACATGCAGGAACGGCAGCTCATGTCATCCTGTCTCAGGCCTCTGCATGTGTAAGGATGGCTGGACTGGAGCCAACTGTGACAAGGGTAAAGATGCTTCAAAGATTGTAAATGTTTTTATCACACAATACTCCAGGGGCTGTATTCATAAAGATTCTAAGAACAGTCTTAGAAAGCTTCTAAGTCAGCCTAAAGACTCCTAGCTAGGAGTTTACACTTAAGAATGATTCAGAAGTGATCTCAGAGCGACTCTGAGCAAGGAGAACGCAAAAACTGGGTTAACCCAGTTGCTACATATGACGCGTTCTTTTGACGACTGTGGTTAGGTTTCACCACGCGTCACTCACTCTCACTCTCTCTCTGTCTCTCTCACACACAAGTGCACTCTTGATTAGGGAAATACTGTATAGCCTATTATAAGCCTTTGAAATAACAAACAGGCTATTTCTGTGTATTTCATACTAATCACACACATACACCGCAATTTGCAGGTATGATTGCTGCCTTGTCTAATCATTTTCTTCTTCATTTTGGGTGTTACACCATTGTGGTGCTGGGTAGGAGATGTGAGTGAATCTCTAATAAGGTCTATGACAATCATTATTCCTGCACAATCTAATCGGTAGCATTTGATTAATTATTCAGTGAATTTTTTTAAGCCTCCTATAAGTCCTCCCTAATCCTAACAGTTTTTCACCTTAGGATCTCTTTTAGGCGTTAAGATGCTTTAAGAATAACTTTTATCTTTACTAGGATCTACTCCTAACTTTGAGAGGGAAATGCCCACAATTCTATGATTTTTCTTAGAATTTAGTCACTAGGAGCTACTCTTAGCACTAAAAATCTTTATGAATACGGCCCCTGATATACAGTACTGTGCAAAAGTCTTAGGCTACCACAAGATGTTGTATAAGCAATGTTCTAATTACCCTAAATATTTATATCTCAGTCTCATTTATTAGAACACAAATAGAAAATACAGGAAATTTGCATGCTGAAAAAAAAGATGTGCTTCTATAGACTAATGTGGTAAGTATTTAGTGTGACCTCACCTTACACTTGAGCAATAGCATCATCTGGCAGCTTCATCGGGATGCCAAGCTGACCCTTTTACAATCTAAAGAAGCTTGATCAGGAATGGTCTTTTTGGAAGGGTAGCAGCCGAGAAACCACTTTTTTTTTTATTAGTGGAACAGGGTGAAAAGGTGAAGATATGCTAAAGCTTTACACAGACTGGAATGAAGATCAGTGGAAAAGCACCTTATGGAGTGACGGAGTCCAATCACCCATAGTATGTGATATATGCTCTTTATGCCATTGCTAAAATTCTAATGGTGGTCTAAGACTTTTGCACAGTGCTGTATACGATAAGGAAACAGCAGGATATAACTAAATAATTAAGAATTATTAATAAATATTTATAACTAAATAATTAAAATGCTAAATGCTGTGTGCCAGTGTGTGAGCCTGGGCGCTGGGGAGCCGACTGTGTCAACACCTGTAACTGCACAAGCTGTGACCCAGTGACGGGGGATTGCCACTGTGAGGCGGGATATACTGGGCCCCGCTGTGAGCAAAGTGGGTAGTGAGCTTTGAATTCATCTTGCATCCTTTAAGCAGAAATGTTTAAGTTGTGACTTTCTACATCTCAATAATGACGCTCTCTTCTGTAAGAATGTCCTAAGGGTTATTTTGGGTCAGGCTGCCGACATCAGTGCCAGTGTGAGAATGGTGCAGCATGTGAGAATGTTGGCGGTGCTTGCACATGCCTACCTGGCTGGACTGGAACCTACTGTGAAAAAGGTAAGACAGAAGAGATAGGTGGGGGGAGGGTGGGCAAAACACATGACTCTAACACCTGTGCTAAAAACAGGACCATAAATATAAAGGTGTGTATATGTCTGCAGCGTGTCCTCGGGGATTCCATGGTCTGGAGTGTCAGGAGAAGTGTGAATGCCTGAATGAGGGTCAATGTCACCATGTGACTGGAGACTGTTTGTGTCCAGCTGGCTGGCTTGGAACCCGGTGTGCTTCCAGTGAGTCTAACTGTGAGCAGTACATCATGTTCATGCACAAATATAAACAAGCATTGCTGTGTTGAAAAAGGAAAATAGTGGTGTGTGATCTTGATTAAAAAAATATCTCAAAATATTCTGGGATTAAATCAATATTGGTAAATAGATGATACTTTGTCTTTAGCAATGTAGTCGGTTACAACATTTGTTATGTCCTGCCATCTGTTGCTTTTCTTGTCATAAGGCACTTTTTTGTAGAATGAGTCCGCTAAGGTTTGCTGGGTGTGTTTTTGTGCTGGTACCTTGGCTAGTTTAGTCCGGTCGTGGAGAGCTCACTCATAAGGTTTGTCATAATCTTCATATTCTGCATGGTGGTCAGTTCGCAGATGGTGAAATAAGTTAGTTATTGAGCTGTCTTTAACGGCAACCAATTCCTGACATGGTTTGCAGATTGTCATCTTTAGAGCAACTAGCAACTAAAGATGCAGTGGCCAGTTTTTTGTGTGGTTTTCTGCGAGTATGTGGTCTCATATACAGTCGTATGAAAAAGTTTGGGCACCCCTGATAATTTTCATGATTTTAGTTTATAAATCATTGGTTGTTCAGATCAGCAACTTGAGTTAAATATATCATATAGCAGATGAACACAGTGATATTTGAGAAGTGAAATGAAGTTTATAGGATTTTACAGAAAGTGTGCAGTAATTATTCAAACAAAATTAGGCAGGTGCATAAATTTGGGCACCCCAGCAGAAAAATTACATCAATATTTAGTAGATCCTCATTTTGTAGAAATAACAGCCGCTAAACGCTTCCTACAGCTTCCAGTCTGGATTCTGGTTGAAGGTGCTTTGGACCATTCTTCTTTAGAAACATCTCCAGTTCAGTCATCTTTGATGGTTTCCAAGCATGGACAGCCCACATTTTCAGTAATATTCATGTCTGGGGACTGAGATGGCCATTCCAGAACGTTGTACTGGTTCCTCTGCATGAATGCCTTAGTAGATTATGAGCAGGGTTTGGGGTCGTTGGCCTCGGTGCAACTTTGTCACTGATTCTTGAACATTGTTCTTAAGAATCTGGAGATATTAACTGGAATCCATGCGACCCTCAATTTTAACAAGATTCCTAGTACCTGCACTGGCCACACAGTCCCGCGGGCATTATGGAACCGCCACCAAATTTTACTGTGGGTAGCAAGTGTTTGTTTGGGATGCTGTGTTCTTTTTCCGCTCCTTGTTATGTCTAAATAACTCAAATTGTAGTTTCATCAGTACACCAGCACTTTATTCCAAAATGAAGCTGGATTGTCCAAATGTGCTGTAGCACACCTCAAGTGACTCTGTTTTTGTGGCGTGTCTGCCAGAAAAGGCTTCTTCTGCATTACTCTCCCTCCCATACAGCCTCTCCTTGTGCAAAGTGGCGCTGTATAGTTGGACGATGAACAGTGACACCATCTGCAGCAAGATGAGGTTGTAGGTCTTTGGAGGTGTTCTGTGTGGCTTGACTATGACTGTTCTCACCATCCTTCGCCTCTGCCTATCTGAGATTTTTTCTTGGTCTGCCACTTTGGGAGTTCCTTAACTAGAACTGTGCCTGTGGTCTTTCCATTTGCCTCACTATGTTTCCTCACAGTGGAAACTGACAGCTGAAATCTCTGAGAGAGCTTTTCCCTTTCCCTGAACCATGATGTTTGAACAACCTTTTGTTTTCAGGCCATTTGAGAGTGTTTTGAGGCTCCCATGTTTGCCACTCTTCAGAGAAGATGCAAAGAGGAGAAAAACTGTCCAATTGGCCACCTTAAAAAACCCTTTCTCATAGTTGGATTCACTTGTGTATGTAGATCAAGGGTCAATGAGCTTACAAAACAAATTTTGTGTTTTCCAATAATTAGTGCTAAAGGTATTCAAATGACAAGGGTGCCCAAATTTATGCACCTGCCTAATTTTGTTTGAATAATTACTGTACACTTTCTGTAAAACCTATAAACTTAATTTCACTTCTCAAATATCACGGTGTTCATCTGCTATATGATATATTTACCTGAAATTGCTGAGCTGGACAACCAATGATTTATAAAGAAAAATCATGAAAATTATCAGGGGTGTCCAAACTTTTTCATACGACTGTAACTAATATTGTTCCGGTCACATTTAGCCACATGGGCACCTCACAACAGCGACACAAACAAAGCCACACATAAAAAACATACTACTACCGTATTTTCCGGGCTATAAAGCGCACTGGGTTATAAGACGCATTAAATAAAAACAAAACTCTTAAGTTCCGTTGGAAGCTCAGTTTGGTCTTTACCTGGCGCAGGGCGTCTTCTTGCTTCCTCCACTTCCGTACCATTGATTTGTTAATGTTGAATTCTCTCGCAGCTGCTCTATGTCCATGTTGTACTGCGTGACTGATAGCGTTGAGTTTGAAATCCGCTTCGAAGATAAATGAATGAATGCACGTACCCTAATGCTGAAGCACATTACGTATTACTCCGCTATGTTCCTGACTACGGTTGCCGTGAGCTTCGTAACTTACCAACGCCGTGCTAAAACATTTTGACAGATTTATGAGCGCCATGTACCATCTACAATCGGTTCTAGGTCAGAAAGCACAATCAGAATTAATTCATACATTAGACGCACCGCATTTTAAGGCGCACTGTCGATTTTTGAGAAAATGAAAGGATTTTAAGTGCGCCTTATGGTCCGAAAAATACGCTACATTAATTCACAATATAATTCTGCTTTAAACACAGTTTGAGATTTAAATTGTGTGTTTGTTTATGAGACATATCGGTGCTGATACATGCTGCTGATGAGAAAGTGTTAGAGTTGTGCTTCTATGCTACTACTTAGTACACTAAATAGTCTCTTCCTATATATGGCAGCATTAGTGAGGGAGCAATGATATAGTGTTATTTCGGTTACAGCCATGATTTCAGTGTTCTAGTTTCTTCGCAGTAAGTGAGTGTTGTTTGCAGTATGCATGATGAAAGAAAGCAAGCAGGAAGACTTCTGAAAACACTCAGAGCAATAATAAGGCATCATCACGTCGCTGAATATGTGGAATTTGACAAAGCTAGAGCTAACTCTGCTGAGAGCGCAGAGCCAGACAGAAGCAAGAAGCTGCTTCTATCTTTATTTTTAATGGAAGAAAAAAAATCTGAATCGTCCAGTCGTATATTTCAAAAATCGGAAGCGGCCAAGAAAATTGCATTCGGTGCATCTCTCATAAATCTAACAATGTAGACTGCAAGGCTGATGGTGTTTGTATTTTGTCTTCTGGCACAGCTTGTTCACTCATTTTGAACTTCAATTGCTTTTAGGAAGAACGCTAGCTTGATTTGTGGTGCTAGATTGTTGCATGCTCTCAGTTAGCAAGCACAGTAGTCTATCCTACCTGGCTACATGACACAGTGAAAATGTAAACATTTAAGATTGAAAGAGAGTGTAAGCTATGGAAAGAAATGTAAGCTTTTGCCTGTTTTTTGCAAAGGGAGTGACATACTCGATAAAGTCAGCATGCACATCATTAAAACAAACATTAAGATATTATTGTAAACCATAAATATTGCATAACCCTACTCTAAAATAAAATCATAAAGCAGATGTTTAGCAGAGGTTGCAAGTGTATCAGTGGTGTTCTGCATTCAGCAAATTCATTATTTGAGCATGTTAAGAAAGTAATGCTACGTGGGCTCCTACCTGTGCCTCTGACATGTTTTAGAAATGTTTGTTAGCATTCTGAACTGTTTCTTCTTGTTCGGGTCATGTTACAGGATGCTTGGATGGCACCTATGGCTCTGGTTGCAGTCAGAAGTGCAAATGCCATAATGATGCCATTTGCGATCATGTTAATGGACAGTGCCATTGTAAGCCAGGCTGGGCTGGACCAACTTGTGTAGAAGGTACAGCATTAATCCTGTAGCATATATACTGTATATGATCTTCACTGTACCGTTATTAACATGGTAATATACCGCATTTACTTCATTACATTTATAGTCTTATGCATAACTCTGGGCACACTTGGTCAAATAGCTAAAAAGAAGGTTAAACCTTTGCATACACCAGGGGCATTTCTAGTCTACTTGTCATACTGGGGCAAGCACAGAACTTAAAGGAGCACAGCTGTATGCCTCTGCTTGCCAATGCGTTGTAGGGTCACAACTGTGTATATAAAAATAAGCCTGTTAAACACTAAATAGATTAAGTGATTTAACATTAAAGTTGGGTATTACTCTGCCATGCATGAGAAACAAAAAACAAGTTAATACTAAAGATGGCATGCTCTGATGTTCTGCTAAGCAATCCAGGACAAAACTGACTTTTTACCGCCATAATTTTAGTGGGGCACAGCAACTGATGCCACCCCTTGGCAAACACTGGATCTTGCCTTTGCACAAGGTCACTTTTTTACCCCTACTTAAATAGTTTGAATGAAAAGACTTAGCAAAATTAAAAGCTTTCTAATGACCTTGTAAAACATTACACTTTCACTGTTAAGAGATATGCTGTGCTGGAAGAAGTGATAGTATTGAGATTGAAGACATATTTTAGGTACTTAATGAATATGATTTTTTTCTAGAATGCATGGCTGGCTTCTATGGGGTGGATTGCCTTCAACATTGCCTGTGCCAGAATGGTGCATCATGTAACAAGACCAGTGGGCACTGTACGTGTGCCAGTGGATGGACTGGGATTGCGTGCGAACTTGGTATGGAAGCTGTGCATGATACTAACAATTATTTTAATTTGTAATTCATTTGTAATTCATTGAATCCAGAGATTCATATGGAATGTTACAATCATTCACAATACGAGATCATTTATTGTTACTGTATGAATAATGTACTGAAATTAATAAAGAATAGAAATACAGTCTTAGAAATTTAAGAACGCGAAACACAAGTACAAATGGTGCCAACTGATTTTTCTACTACCAAAGTTTAATCTGGTGATTGTAGTTATACCATGGATAGTGAATAAAATATAACTCTAATATATATATATATATATATATATATATATATATATATATATATATATATATATATATATATACACAGACAGGGAATGTATTAATGGATAACTGCCTACTGTATATATTCACAGTATAAACTCACCGGCCACTTTATTAGATACACCTCGCTAGTACTGGGCTGGACCCCCCTATTGTCTTCAGAACTGCCTTAATTTTATTCTTAATAATATCCTTAAGTCTGTGTAAGAGCAAGAGATTCCAGATGATGTTATCAAAACAGTATTGCACTTCACTAATGGCTCTCTCGGGCCAAACTCTTACAGACTGCACAGCTGGTTTTATTCTTGCTATGAAGGGTCTGATTGGTGGGGTCAAAAACAAAGAAATATGATGTGACTGAATGAGGTGGGGGGAGTTTTGTACGAAGTTGCAGTGTTCGTGTAACCATAATCTAATATGCAGTACTGTGCAAAAGTCTTAGGTCATCATTAGGTTTGTTGTTTTGGCAATGATATAATGACCATATAAAACATATTGTCGATGATTCTACCCACAAATTTCGAACATGGATTCGTCACTCCATAATACTCTTTTCCACTGATATTCACTCCAGTCTTTGTGAGCTTTAGTATATCTTAGCCTTTACACCCTGATCCCCTTCCAAAAAGTGGTTTCTTGGCTGCTACTGTTCCTAAAAGACCATTCCTGATCAAGCTTTTTCAGACTGTAGGGTCAACTTGGCATCCCAATGAAACTGCCAGATACTGCTACTGCTCAAGTGTAAGCCTACACTAAAAGCTTGCAACAGTAGTCTATAGAAGTTGTTTTTTTTCTGATTGTTTTCAGTTTTTAATACTGCACAAAAATGTCCTGTATTTTCTGGATGTATTCTAATAAAAAGACTGAGAAATAATTATATATTTCCATTATAGCATTGCTAAAACAATGGTTATATCTAATCTAATGGTGGCCTAAGACTTTTGCACTATGCTGTATTGTTCCTCTTCCTGAAAGTCTACAGCCTGGTAATATTTGGGCAGCACTGTCCATAGTTTGGCTTGATTAAAGTTTCCTGCTATCATAAAAACACTAAAATAAAAATCTTTTCTCTTTCAACCAGAGTGTGCTCCAGGCTACTTTGGTGCTGACTGCAGGCACATGTGTGAATGTGAGAATGGTGGTGTGTGTGACCGGAAGGATGGAACATGCTTGTGTCCAGCAGGCTGGATAGGTCAGCGTTGTGAGACAGGTGAGAATTTGCCACAAGCAGGAGTTCAAGTGGAAAATGAAAAGTGGTGGAGCTGTACATGACTAGGATAAATTAAAGCCTACGTACTTATAAAACAGTTTACCAGCGTGGTGTGTAAGCAAAAGTCAAACTTACTGGCTATCCAGCTGATTAACTTGTCATACATACACTCCATACACAGACATCTTCTTTCTGTTGCATTTGCCACTTGTTTTCTCAGCACATTACCCTGCAATGAATAAAGGAGGTGGACTGTGGTAGCCTAGAGGGTAAGGTACTGGACTATGGACCAGAAGGTCCAGGGTTCAAATCCTACCTCTGCCAAGCTGCCACTGTTGGGTCCTTGAGCAAGGCCCTTAACCCACAATTGCTTGGATTGTAAGACTGTATCAATTGTAAGTCGCTCTGGATAAGGGCGTCTGCTAAATGCTGTAAATGTAAATGTAATGTAAATTAAGAATAATAGGTGCAAGAATAAATGTGATTTTCTCTGACATTCTTGGGTTTGCTGTTCATCATGTTGCATTTACAAGTGGCAAACTATTTTTTTATTCTGAATGGAAACTGATGGAGTTCATTCACACTGCGTTTAGCCTGTGAGGCAGGGCATTTTGGACTTGGCTGTCAGAAACTGTGCTGGTGTGAGCGTGACGCTTCCTGTGACCACATCACTGGGTCCTGCCTGTGCCCTCCAGGATGGAGAGGAGTACACTGTGAGAAAAGTAAGTTTTCTACAGGTTTGCTTGCATGTTCTTAACCAAATTGTACAGTCTCATAAAATCCATATTTTTTGTTACACTGCCCTCTGGTGACAGTAACTTAGTAAGTTAGACGATACAGTTAAACGGCTTTAACGGACATTACCATAGTCACAGTATTTTAACTACATTACGCAGGTAACAGTACCCTTTAGGAGGTCATCCCCGAAGTGCAAGCTGTAACACAGCTTGTTCCAAATACAGAAATACATTTCTTATTATAATTTAGTATAATTTACAATGGGATTGCCTCATATACCATATAATCCAATTTGGTGAATTATGGTACATCTGGACACATAATAAAATGACTATTTGTATATGCATATTGTATATTGCTCTGTGTGCCTGGTTATATTTTGTGCGCATCTTCTTGTCTGTTTGTTTTCTGGTCACCTGTAAACAGCCAGTTGCTAAAGGGGAGGGGGTTGAAAAGGGTTTATAAGGATGGGGGTTGGTAATTGTGTGATAAACCAAGATGTCCATTTTTCTCTACAGCATGCCTACCTGGTTTTTATGGGAACAGATGTGCTCAACGCTGCCTTTGTCCTGATGCCACTCCTTGCAACCATGTAACAGGGGAGTGTGGTTGCCCTCCTGGCTTCACTGGCACAAGTTGTGAGCTTTGTAAGTAAATTAACAATTATGCTTATGCCTAAATAAGCATTATAGTAATACTACAGATCTCTGAACATAACTTTTTGTGAAAGCTTATTCTCAGTTCTACTCTGCAGCATGCCAGCCTGGCACATATGGCATAAACTGCAATCAGGTCTGCCAGTGTTCTGAGGCTAACCATCTCTGCCATCCTGTCACAGGAGTGTGCTACTGTGCACCGGGCTTCCAAGGAGACAAATGTGACATAGGCAAGCATCTAATTCTGCTTATTGTTTCTGCTATAAGATTAGTTACCATTAAAGGCATGCAACATTGTCTGTCTATGCTTATGATTGCTGTTTTAGAGTGTGAGGAGGGTCATTATGGTCCTAACTGTGAGCGTGAATGCCAGTGTTTTAATGACGGTGTGTGCCAGCCAACCACGGGCACTTGTATTTGTCCTCCAGGCTTCATTGGAGCAAACTGCAACATCAGTGAGTAACAACTAACCCTATTCATAGACAAATCAGATTGGTTTTGATTTTGGGAATCATAATGCTGATATATAATAATTTGGTAATTATATTTCCCTCTACATCAGCTTGTCCTGCTGGAAGGTATGGACAGGACTGTGAGCAGGTGGCTCTCTGTGGAGAGGGAACAACAAGTGATCCAATAACAGGCCGCTGTGTGTGCAGCCATCAACAAAACTGCAGAGATGGTACGAACTCTCTTTGTAGTCA
The DNA here is from genome assembly GCA_025084515.1 of Ancistrus triradiatus. Classification (NCBI taxonomy): domain Eukaryota; kingdom Metazoa; phylum Chordata; class Actinopteri; order Siluriformes; family Loricariidae; genus Ancistrus; species Ancistrus triradiatus. The sequence continues at coordinate 18,428 of JAJAGP010000960.1, read as the reverse complement.
GATACTGTGTATGTAAATATACGGGCACTGAACAGGAATGTGAGTGATGGTGCTGAAATCACAGCCATCTTTGTAAGATTCCCTGTGTTTTTAGCTCAGTTGCTACCCTTCCTTTATCTTCTATATGTAGAGTGAACAGATTTTCAATAATGAAATATTATTGGCTAATATTCATTTAATATTGGCTGTTTATTATCCTTCTGTTTTCATGTTCTACATCACTCACTGTACATCACTACTAAAGTGTTATTTTTGTCCGTGATGCATGATTTATGGGCGCACAGTTTATCCTATGAAGATCTACATTGCCACCTAGTGGTACCATACAGTAAAGATACTATTTAGTGCTTCATATTAATGGGCTCTTTGCACAGTTACTTCCGCATTTTCCTTAGTGCTGCTCTAGCGTTTCCGGTTTTCCCACTACACTTGCAATGAGCCACCAAAATGCCATTAAGTGGTCATTGGGAATCTGTTGGCAAATGTATTACATTAACAGTAAATTGGTTATCAAATTGTTGTGCATTGCATCTGTCCTGGTGTTTACTACAGTAATACCCCGGAATTCGTGGTGTTACGTTCCTAGACCCCCCTCAAATTTTGGACGGACAACTAACAAAGGCCTATAAATATCTATCTTCATACGTTAAACCCTAAATATGTCCCCAAAACACTTCACGTTCATTTAGAAATGAATTTGGATACACTAGCATCAGCAGTAATCCCTATAAACGTAAATAGCCTACTAATGCAAATGGTCGTTATGTTTGCATTTTATATTAACATTAGAAATATGATAATATATGCAGTATAATTAGATACAGTAAGTAGAACATTAGTGTTACAGTATTAGAAATTATATACAGGTAGTAGTTTTGATCAGTTGATGTTGGAAACGTAAACAAAGAAAATGGCACATGAGCTCTAATTCATAATACGATAGTAATATAATATGATAATAATACATGCAGTATTATTGGATACAGTAAGTAAAACATTATTTCCATGAAATCATCTCTGTTTATTATTATTCTTAACAAATGAATGCTAAACTTGCTGTCTACAAAAAATCTTTGGCTCTGCTGGACCTGCGAATTTGAAGTGTTAGGTTCCAAGGAAAAAAACACGTGAATTCGTGAAGCAGCGAAGCGCGAATTTTCGGGGTATTACTGTACAAGTTGCCTGGTGTAAAACCGAATATCCTTGTTGGAGCCCCCAAAACGACTTATTAGTCCAAAACTCAGCTGGACACGCGGTTCCTGTAGCCAATTTCTCAGATTTTCCACTTCACAGGACAGTTCTTCATTGTCCAGAGATGACAGCTCAGGGACAGCACAGTAATCATGATCCATTGTAAGTTTTGTTGATGGATCTTCCAGGAAGGAGGGTTCAGTCGCTCTTTCCCTGTGCCGCGGTGTCTGAGTGCACTGCACATTTTGCCAGTCTTCTGTGACCTTCTGGAATTTTCGGTTCAACGAAGTGGTCTGGTATGAAATATCTGCTACAGATGCGGATGAAATGCATGCTGAGAAATAATAAAGTGGTCCCGATGGATGTTTATTAGCCACTGTCTCCTGAGGTCACTCTGGGCTGGGAAGCTATGGAAACTTAAACTTCCATCAAGTTCCACAGACGCGGAGCATAGGGGGCACAACAGTGCTCTGAATATTTTTTCTGAAACTGTTTTGTCTTAACAAAACCTTACGATGGACATATATATTGATATGCGCTAGCAAAAAACAAAGTTTGGAGAGCGCTGATGTATGGTAAACAATGCGACTGGAAATGTACGAGCCATACTATTTGAAAATGAAAGCGAGTCACGGCCATGAATGCATGTAGTCCATTAATGACAGTGTGTACATTTCAGGCTGTACTCAGGGCTGGTTTGGTGAGGACTGCGCTCAAGCCTGTAACTGCAGTAATGGCGGTGTGTGTGATCCTGTGACAGGAAACTGCACTTGTGCACTGGGCTGGACTGGAGACATATGTGACACAGGTCTTGCCATCACACATCTCACAAAATTTCAAATCAGTTAAATCTCACAGATGCTGTAACAGTCACATAAGTACACAGTACTTCTGCATAGCAGCTGCTAATTATTTAATTTATATTATTATTTTCACATTTCTACCCTTGCTCTTCCTGATCCAGGCTGTGGGGATCCCAGTGCCTAACCTTATTAGCTATTTTGTTTTTTAATTCTATTTTATTTTAAATTTTATTATTTTTCTTTTATATAGACAACTGCTGTGGAGACCTATCTCCTCATGATTTCTCCTCATGATTGTGGCACAAGAGTGCCAGTCTTGTCCCGTCTGTGTAAGAGAGTAAAATTCTAAATATTGCAAAATTGTACTCAGTCTTTATCTGGTTGATTTCTAACTGGCAGCAAAACTCAGAACGAAACCCAGACAGGGTGCCAGTCTAGGGTGTGCTGAAATGGTCCTCACTAGTCAAAATTCCAGGTTTTTCTGTCATCTTAAGGACATTTGGTCCTCACAAATGTATCAAGACAAGGTACACTAATACTGGGAAACTTCTGAGACAGCAGTTGAAAACATGGAAACTTCTCACAGGCAGCAGCTGGGCCAGGACTAGAACCCGAGGCTCTGGAGTTGATAGTTCTGACCACTATGCCACCAGCAATGCAGTTTTGGAGGCAGCATATCCAGTTTTTATATGGATCTATTTTTGTAGAATTTTCTTCATCATGATTCATAATATGCTAAAGCAACATGTTTTTACTGTTTCTTATTTACTCCAAATACTCCTTATTCAATGTCACACAAAATACTGATCTGAAACATTGTGTTTTGTGTTGTAGAGTGTCCCAGAGGCTGGTACGGCGCTAACTGCCTCCAGCAGTGTAACTGCAGGAACAATGGCACGTGTGATCGTGTGACTGGAGAGTGTGAGTGTGATGTGGGATTCTATGGCCATCTCTGCCAACATGGTGAGAGCTAGATAGAAGTGTATGATGTCACAACCATATGACTTATTTATGATTTCATGTATGACTTACGTTTTGTGTTTAAAGTTTGCCCGGCTGGATTTTATGGCCACCGCTGCCAGCATCTTTGTAACTGCCATGGCAAGGCTCTGTGTGAGCCCAGGATGGGACGCTGTCTTTGCCCTCCAGGCTATCAAGGAGAGCGCTGTGAGAGAGGTTAGGAAAACCTTCTACTGATTAAGCTGTGTATATTATCATGCCAGTGAGATATGTCAAAGAATTGAAAGATATGTTTTTTCTCAGGCATCACCCCATCAAATTATTGCATATAACACCTTACTGTATATCACCAGTAAAAAAAAACATCATGATCATTTGTTTAGAAGTTGATTCAATATCCATGAATCTGTTGGAAACAGCAGCAAATTCTTGCAAGTGGTTGGTGCAGTCACCACACAGCTCCAGAGATCCCTGGTTCGATTCTGACCTCGGACTTCCCTGTGTGGAGTTTTCTCAACATACTACAGTTTCCTTCCACATTTCAATGACATGCCTTAGATTATCCATTCATTCCCTTTCTTATCCTCCTGAACAGGGTCATAGGAGAGCCAGTGCCTAGCCGGCAGTATAGGGCACAAGGCAGGAACAACCCTAGACAGAGCACCAATCCATCATAGGCCACATACACTCACACACTAGGGGCACTTTTAAAGACACCAATTAACCTAACATGCATGTCTTTGGACTGTGAGAAGAAACCAGAGTAACTAGAGTAAACCCACGTGGACACTGTAACACTGTGATGGCCACTCAGCCACTGTGCCACCGTTGCCTTAGATTAATAGGTCTAAATTGCCCGTGTGAGTGTGTTTGAATGTCATCGTTATAACGTTGCTCCTGTCATGAATAGCCATCAATGCTCATGTGACGTTAAAGAAATAAATGAATAACTAATTTCATGTGTGAAAATCATTGCCAGGACCTTCCAAACACCAATAAAGCTAGCATAATAAAAAAGAAGCAAACTAAGGGTAGTGTATCATAGAGTAATATTAATTTCCATCTATTCAACTGAGACATCTATGTGGTGATAGAGGCACCAGTAAAATAAATTGGTCTGCAATAACATTTTTTTATATTAACTTCACACTAAAATAAAAGGATTTAGTGGTAAGACTGTAAAAATGTTAGTTTTTTTTCCACTGGCACCTTAGTGTACATGTAAATATTTCCTAATTTTGCCCACTGTTGTTCTTCTGTCATTAGAGTGTGAACTAGGCAGGTTTGGGCCTGGTTGTGCTCAGACATGTGACTGTGCTGGAGACACACCATGTGACGCTGTGAGTGGGAAGTGTTTGTGTGGACCAGGGAAGATGGGAACTCGCTGCGATATAGGTAAGTTGTTCAGCAGCTAATTCATATAAAATCTGCTGCTATCGCAATTGCCAGAACATAGTTTTGGCCCATGCTCTTTATGTCTCTGTGAGTTTCCATAGGTGTTTTGTGTTCCTACCTCCCAAAACATTGTGGTGAGGATTGGCTGCCATAATTAGGTGTGACTGTAAATAAATGAGTGTCCCATCCAGGATGTATGTTTGATTTGCAACCAGTTTTCCCAGGATGGCTCTGGACCTAAAATTACTATCTAAACATGTCTTAATCATTTTTTTTGTCATGCTAAGCCTGTACAGTGAATCGGTATGGTCCTGAATGTTCCGAAATCTGCAAGTGTAGAAATGGAGCACAGTGTAATCCACGAAATGGACAATGCACTTGTATAAATGGCTGGATAGGACCAAGCTGCTTAGAAGGTATTAATACATTTATCATTGTTTGCTAAGATAAAATACTCATTTTTTTCACCATACTGAATATACATTGTATAATGTGGTGTTTCCAACAGACAGCATTCAAACATCTACTCATCGGCATCATAAAAGCAAAAGGAAGAGTGAGACACAACATAGCACTCCAGTATAACAACTGGTACTTAAATTTCTTTTCATATGTGTTTACAGCAAGCCTAACAAGTGCACTAGAAAACTGTTTTCAGAACAGAAACGAGAACACTTTAATACAGTAGCTGAGCAAACTTGATACCTGTAGCTAATATTTGGAAAGATACTTGTGCCGCATCTTGAAAGAAGCTGATGAAAATCTAGCATCTTGACCAACAACTATCGACAAAACTGAATAAGCAGTAAGAGAAGGCTAAAGGTCTACATGGTGCACAGAAGACATTTTAAATACTTGTTTCCAAAGACTTATAGACTTAATGTAAATAATGTACAGTATATGACCAAAAGTATGTATATATCTGAACACCACAGTGTTTTTCTAAAACATGGGCATTAACATAATGTTGGCCTACCTTTGAAACTATGGAAGCATTTCCATTTTCAAATGAAACCTAATGGATTCCCTTTCATGCAAATGGCATTAGTGAGGTTGAGTTAATACTGTACTGGAAGTTACTTAGGATAGAGTTAACGTAGCAAACCATTTTTGACCTTACTTTGTTTGGTTGGAGGCTTCATGCTGAAAAAGGAAAACTCCAATAGAATGTCATTGTATTGTATAAGAATTAATATTTCCCTTAATTAGAACCAAGAAACTCAACCCAAACCAAGAAAAAGAGGTTCAGACAGTTATTCCCACCGCAATTTAAAGTTGGCACCATGTGCTGAATATTTGCAGCAGTCAGAATTGCCTGATAAACTATCAGAAAAATAAGTGTGATTCATTACACCAGCCAGTACTGAACATGGTGATGCTCTTTACACGGTTTCAATGCATGGTGATCTTAGACTTGTGTGTGACTTCTCTGCTGTAGAAATCCAAGCTCCAAAGGCCATAATGAATAGATCTTTTGCTGATATTTATTCCAGAGGTAGCATAAGGTAGTATGAGGTAGAAGAACTCTTACTGGTTATTTTTGTCTGAAGCTACACTACTTCTAAATTGAATCTCATGCTGGGCAGCAGTATTATGGATTGGCGTTGGTGACAATGACAACGGTGAAAGCAAGGCCAGGCAATCTACTTCTGTATCTTGCCAAGAAGGCCATATGGATGGTTAAAAAATAGCCATAGACCCACCATGAGCCAACATCACCTCAGTAGCATGGGGGATTTGAATGTTTTGATTTGATTTACTCTAGCTGAATTCACTAATTTGAAGGGGTCTCATAGTACTTTTGGCCATATACTGTATTCATATACACATAAAGTATATGCAAGTCTGTTAAATATTACAAAGGTTTTGGATTTTTTAATTTGTATTTGAGAGCAAGGTCACAATTTTCAACCTGTATATATTCAGTGACCACATTTGAGGGTTATTCTGTCATTTATACATACCGCGCAGTGTAAATACAGGTACAGTGTTATTAGTCATGCTTTTTATTGCAGTGGATTATATGTTAGATTATGTAATTATGCAACTTTGTATCACTACAGAACTAAATGTATACATAATGGTGCTATGAAATATGGTATATACATAAACAGTAAATAGGTATCAGTGGCTGACTAAATACTTTTTTGCCCCACTGTATATATACAGTGGGGCAAAAAAGGGGCAAAAAAGTATTTAGTCAGCCACTGATACCTATTTACTGTTTATGTATATACCAACTTGCACAATCAGTGGCTGACTAAATACTTTTTTGCCCCACTGTGTATATATAGTCATCCCACTAGCAAATAGGGTTATATATACAGTGGGGCAAAAAAGTATTTAGTCAGCCACTGATTGTGCAAGTTCTCCTACTTAGAAAGATGAGAGAGAATTTTCATCATAGGTACACTTCAACTATGAGAGACAAAATGAGAAAAAAAAATCCAGGAAATCACATTGTAGGATTTTTAAAGAATTTAAGGGGGGGGGAATCATGGTGGAAATAAGTATTTGGTCATTGACAAACAAGCAATATCTGGCTCTCACGGACCTGTAACTTCTTCTTTAAGAAGCTCTTCTGTCCTCCACTCGTTACCTGTATTACTGGCACCTGTTTGACCTCGTTATCTGTATAAAAGACACCTGTCCACAGCCTCAAACAGTCAGACTCCAAACTCAACCATGACCAAGACCAAAGAGCTGTCAAATTACACCAGGAAAAAATTGTAGACCTGCACCAGGCTGGGAAGAGGGAATCTACAATAGGCAAGCAGGTTGGTGTGAATAAATCAACTGTGGGTGTAATTGTAAGAAAATGGAAGATATACAATCTCCCTCGATCTGAGGCTCCACGCAAGATCTCATCCCGTGGGTCAAAATGATCATGAGAACGGTGAGCAAAAATCCCAGAACTAGATGGAGGGACCTGATGAATGACCTGCAAAGAGCTGGGTCCAAAGTAACAAGGTTACCGTCAGTAACACACTATGCCAAGAGAGTCTCCAAGAGAGCGTGTCCCCCTGCTTAAGCCAGTACATGTCCAGGCCCATCTGAAGTTTGCCAGAGAGCATATGGATGATCCAGAAGAGGATTGGAAGAATATCATGTGGTCAGATAAAACTAAAATAGAACTTTTTGGTAAAAACTCAACTCAGCGTGTTTGGAGGAAGAAGAATTCTGAGTTGCGTCATATCTACTGTGAAGCATGGGGGTGGAAACATCATGCTTTGGGGATGTTTTTCTGCAAAGAGGACAGGATGACTAATCCTGTTAAGGGAAGAATGAACGGGGCCATGTATCATGAGATTTTAAGCCTTGCATTGAAGATGGAATGTGGCTGGGTCTTCCAGCATGACAATGATCCCAAACACACCGCTCGGGCAACAAAGGAGTCGCTCCATAAAAAGCATTTCAAGGTCTTGGAGTGGCCTAGCCAGTCTCCAGACCTCAATCCCATACAAAATGTGTGGAGGGAGTTGAAAGTCCGTGTTGCCCCAAAACATCACTGCTCTAGAGGAGATCTGCATGGAGGAATGGGCCAAAATACCAGCTACAGTGTGTGCAAACCTGGTGAAGACTTACAGGAAACGTCTGACCTCTGTCATTGCCAACAAAGTTTATGTTACAAAGTATTGAATTGAACCTAATTTATTGACCAAATACTTATTTTCCACCATAATTTACAATTAAATTCTTTACAAATCCTACAATGTGATTTCCTGGATTTTTTTTTTCATTTTGTCTCTCATAAGTTGAAGTTTACTATATGAAAATTACAGACCTCTCTCATTTGTCTACATAGGATAACTTGCACAATCAGTGGCCCTGACTTTAAATACTTTTTTTTCCCACTGTAATTGAAGCCAACGAAAAGCTTTTGTCTCCCTTACTTAAGTGGGTATCCAATGTCCTAAATGTCATTTAAACTGTTTTTTTGATTAATGTTATGTGTGAGCAGTCTATCTGTGTTAATCCCAAAGTTGAATCTGTTCATATGTACATAAGGTTTTTGTGGAGAAACATTTCGTCACTCAATCTAAGTGACTTCCTTGAGTTGTTCGAGACTTCATGTTTTTTCGCATAATTTATTGAAGCAATGCATAAAGACATATATGGTGTTAATGCTTGGTAGAACATCCTGTTACCGTATTTTTCGGGCTATAAATCACACTGGTTTTACGGCGCGATAAATCAGTTGATCACTGCTAACGATCTATTTTCATACATAAGCGGTCACCGGATTATAAGAACGCATTAAATGAAACAAAACTCTTAAGTTCCGTCGGAAGCTCAGTTTGGTCTTTACCTGGTGCAGGGCGTCTTCTTGCTTCCTCCACTTCTGTACCATTGATTTGTTAATGTTGAATTCTCTCACAGCTGCTCTATGTCCATGTTGTACTGCGTGACTGATAGCGTTGAGTTTGAAATCCGCTTCGAAAATAAATGAATGAATGCACGTACCCTAATGCTGAAGCACATACCGTATTACTCCGGCGATGCTGCCACGGGGGGCTACGGTTGCCCGTAAGCTTCGTAACCTCCAAGACCCGTGCTAAACATTTTTGCAGATTGATGAGCCCGCCGTGTACCATCGACAATCGGTTCTAGGTCAGAAAGCGCAACCAGAATTAATTCATACATTAGACGCACCGCATTTTAGGGTGCACTGTCGATTTTTGAGAAAATTAAAGGATTTTAAGTGCGCCTTATGGTCCGAAAAATACGGTAATTGTCCAGCGAGTGTAGGTAAATGAGGTGATTGCTAGTGCCCCACTAGCTCTGTACTGTGAACAAGCTCAAACAAATATATTATGTCTTTCTGTGCAGTATTAACAAGCACATTGTGAAGGCAATTCGTTCTTTGTCAAATCTATAACATAACTAATGCATTGAGTGATTGAACAATTATACATATAAGTATTGAGAAGGTTTGTTTGTGATATTTTCATATGAATGTTGTTGAACGCATAGATTACTAAATACTGGAAAGAAATTAATGCTGACTTTAGACAGGAGTCATGAGTTATATGGTTTATGTTAAACTGTAACAGTTATGTCAAGCATAGCCTAAAGATACAAAAAATGTAATGTATTTGTTCCTTACCATTTTCACTTAGTAAATGAAGCATTGAAAGGGCTTGTGTCTGTGATATTGTCATATTCATATCTCCCATTTTAGGGCTATTACAAGTGCTCTATACATAACGATTCAGATGTTTGTGAAGCAAGCAATAAACACAAGAAACAAATATACTTTAACGTGGACAATTTCTCAGCAGTATATAGGTGATTCACTCAATGAGCACTTTATTAGGCACACCTTGTTTCTATGCTCATTGTCCATTTTTATCAGTTTCACTTACCATATAGTAGTGCTGTGTAGTTCTACAATTACAGACTGTAATCTACTTGTTTCTCTACATACTTTGTTAATCCAATTTAATGGTCAGGACCACCACCAGATGACCATCTTCCATTGCTCCAACACTCACAAACCCAGTGTTCACAATTTTTCAGATTTTACCATGCACAGTTTTAATGAGATAATCAAAATGTTTTGGCTCCACAGTGTATTGTATATTACTATTATGCAGTGGTTCCCAAATTTTTCTGCATTGCCCCACAATTCTAGAGAAGAATATTTTTGAGCCCCCTACTCCGACATCCAGGTACATGCCTACATGCTAGGTCAAAGACATCGTCACACATTAAGGTCTCCACGATTTGTCCAGTGAAAGGCAATTCAAGGATTATTGTCTTTATAAAAAAAAAATTTAATCATGACCCACACAACACTGGAATTTGTGTAGTTTTTAATATGATTTCAGTCCTAGGCTCATATTCGTCATTAAATACTATGAGAGAAATATTTATCATGGCAAAAGAACTTGTTAACATTTGTTAACATACATACAGTACAGGTTAGCATGTTATTCAACCAAAAGGAAATAAAAACAGTATGCATATAATGATGAACATCATCTCAGTCTATAAAGTGGAATATATTCAGATATAAGTGCCAAACCATTGTATGGCCTCCAAATTTTTCTAATTGATGTTGACAACATAGTCAACGCATCTGCATACAAGTCCAGCTGATACAAAGTAGTAGATCCTCAAAGAGAAACCTGCGATTAACAATAAGCTGTTTATGGTTTAAATGACATGCACCAACTATACGCTTGAAGAATAATTTCATCACACATGGCTTCAACATCCAATAATATTACTTTAAGGCTTTTAGAGCAAATGCATTCTACATTCTGCTCACTCCAACATTACTCCAATATAAGTAAAAGCTTACCACAACCAGACAATGGTGACACTACTTTACTAAGCATCATTGCTGTCCAGATTAAGAGGAGATGAGAATTCTGCAAATTACAGTACACATTTTAATTGATTTTAGCATTTGGGCATTTTACAATGACATTTTAAATGGACATTTTTTAATTTACCTATGTATCTTTAGTTTCATACAAGATGTACTTTGTGCCTTACTGTAAAAATGGTAAGAATGGTAAGATATCTGAAAATCACAGTCATCATACTATCACTCTTTATTATGATAATAATAATTAATAGAAACAAGCACTAAATAAGTTAATCAATTAGCCTTATAGTTTATTAAATAATGTTAGCTAACTAATATTGTAAATATTGCTAATTAAAGAAATCCAATGTTTTATTATTATTTTGTTTTCATTTAGGGTTTTCTTGATCATAAAACAATGGAAAAGTAATTTTAGGAAATGTTCTTGGGTTGCTTTGTTTATCAGGTTTTGTATTAAAAAATTGTTTTGAACTGACTCAGTGATTGACAAGACCATTAAGGACAAACCTCCATTTTTGTCATGATGTTTTCTGCATCACCATCATATACTATTATTCAAGAGGAACTGATACACAGTTTATGATGACTCGGTTTTACTATGGTGATCTACAACACCGCCCCGTGGTTAAAACGACAATGGATACCTTTAATGTAACACGCTACGATAATACCGTAATATGCAGGATGTTACATGTTAATAGGGAATGTTACATGTTAACATGGGAATAGCTACATGCATATCTCATATGATGATGAAAAAAGACACTATTTTTAGGGTAAAGTATCTAATTTAAACTTGTGTAATGTAAAGTAGGAAGCAGTCTGTGAACCCACTGAAATTACCTGGCCTTCTGCATTAGTGACTGATAACATGTGGTCTGTAATTCACCTATGTACATTTAAGCAAAAACTAAAGACAGCCATAATGTGTTAACCAAAATTACAAAGAGCTGTAGCTAATCTTGTCAATAATGATTACACAAGTTACAAACCTAGAAAGTATGTAGGTTTCTGCACTAATGTCATCTCTAAAAGCTATTCCAAGGCAGGCATTATGATGAATGAGATCTAATTGGAGAATACCACAAAAGAAGAATTATGCATTTCCATCTTTGAATGGGCTACATTGATCAATTTACAATAAGCCTAGAGCCTACACCTGTACATTTATTTCTCTTCCTACTGTCTCTCTGCTACTACAAGGGTGGGCTTATTTCAAAGACAACAGTAAGGAACCTAGCAGTGCTAAAATAAGTAGAAGATGCATACACATACAGTGGTGCTTGAAAGTTTGAACCTTTTAGAATTTTCTATATTACTGCATAAATATGACCTAAAACATCATCAGATTTTCACACAAGACCTAAAAGTTGATAAAGAGAGCCCAGTTAAACAAATGAGACAAAAATATTATACTTGGTCATTTATTTATTGAGGAAAATGATCCAATATTACATATTACTGAGTGGCAAAAGTATGTGAACCTCTAGGATTAGCAGTTAAATTGAAGGTGAAATTAGAGTCAGGTGTTTTCAATCACTGGGGTGACAATCAGGTGTGAGTGGGCACCCTGTTTTATTTAAAGAACAGGGATCTATCAAAGTATGTGGAAGTGTATCATGGCATGAATAAAGGAGATTTCTGAGGACTTCAGAAAAAGAGTTGTTGATCAGGCTGGGAAAGGTTACAAAACCATCTCTAAAGAGTTTGGACTCCACCAATCCGCAGTCAGACAGATTGTGTAATTGTTTTAGGTCATATTTATGCAGAAATATATTAAATTCTGAAATGTTCACAAACTTTCAAGCACCACTGTATCACATAATAGAAGCCCTTCAGGTAAAGCTTAAATGAATGGAAACTATAATGATCCAAATCAAAATGGTGACACATGCTTGACAAGCTTTATTGATTCTATGGTGCTATGGCTTTGGTAAAGAAGGGCAACACCACTCAGCAAAGGGAGGCACTGTCCATACAGCTAACACACACCAAAAAGAACCCAGCGTATGCATACAAAGGACACAGGTAACTTAAAGTTGTAAACATTGGTTGCTGGATTAAAAAGGGCTCAACAACTGGGAGAACACATAACCCTTCAGTGGTGATGCACACATGAAGACCATAAATATCAAGAGTCCAGTTCAGTCCAGTTTTGGGTGCAACTGGACAGTGCTTGGGAGCCGATGGTCATAAGTTAGACATGCTTGTCGTTAGAGACTATTATACACCCCCCTGTTTGGTCAGCATCTCCACACACTACACAAGCTACATGTTAATACGCTTATGGGTGTAGAATGAAACCATTGGGGCCAATCACTAAAAGCTTTATATATGGATTGTGGGTTAGGCTTGAGCCACTACCACTACTAGTCATGCATCAGAAAATGTTTACATTTGATCAGACCTACAGTTTTATTTCTTTGGGGTCTGTTAGTTTTATGTACATAATTGTCCCTTTTTCTTGCAACACACACTAACCTTCTTAAAGGCCATATGCAGGACAATTTGCTGAGTATACTTACAAATATACAGTTATAATGTACCATAATTAGGATGCCTTATTAAAAAAAAAAAAATAATATATATATATATATATATATATATATATACATACATACATACATACATTCTAATTATGGTACATTATAATTGTATATTTGTAAGTATACTCAGCAAATTGTCCTGCATATATATACAAGATATACAAGATGTCCCAACATCTTCATCCTGCCAGCTGTACTTTCTGATCATTCACCAGTACTGTGCAATCTCCAAATTCCTGACATGACAAAGGCCACTAGGTGGTTGATTAATACTTTGCTTTTATGTAACTAATTGTTTCTTAATTTGCTTAAAGCTTCATTACATCATATACTGCCAATCTGCAAATCTTATCCACAAATCTAATTGGAAACAACTATATTCTTTATTACGGGTTTTCTTATTTAATACTTGGCAAATCTTTCCTAAATGCTAAACAAATTAAATTTCAATCAAAGTAAAATACACTCATTACAAATTTAGCAAAAACAGAACTCTGATGAGCAAGTGACACAGCCTCTGTAAAAAAAAAAAAAAAAAAAAGCTCAGTCATTTACTGGTCCTTATACTAAAGTATTGCAAGATCAAGGCCCATATTAGTGAAATTAAAACCCACAATCTCCACAGTCACAGTCACAACAGTCACTGATTCTTCAACCATTAATAGTTCACAGCATTCTATATGAATATTTATAAATCTGAGGTTGATCTGGACAAAAGAACTGATCTTGAAAAATTAGAACTGTCGAATACATGTTCTGAGAAACAGTCTCTTGATTAGCCTTTAGAATCAAGTGAATTATTTATCACAGTAAAATCTCCAGAAAGGAAATTCAGCTGGGCTAGATGGCCTGTTTTTATGTTTGCAACACTTTATATTTTTGTAACTTTATATACAGGTATTTGTAACTTACTGGACTTCAATTTTGCTATAAAGCCTGGAGATCATGGAACTACTGTAATCTTTCTTCCACTAGAAAAAGGAAAGGACTTAGGAGAAATGCTTGAGTTATTGAACCATTTCACTTATTTCTTGCAATGAAGTTAATATACCAAGGTTGCACCTAGAAAGAGTGGCTCCTCAGCTAGTTAAGGAAAACTAGTTGTGTTAGGTGTCTTGCATCAGACAACATGCATCAGACAATATTTTATATAACTGAAGCACCACAATCATATTCTAGTCCATGTGCAGTATTTTGGTAAGTGTGGTCACAAGGTAAACACTTGATGGGAGTCCCTTTTACATTTTTCCATTGCACCACACTCTAATTTCTAATTCTGATCTCAAGTATGGTAGCCGACCATTCTTTCAACCCTTCTGGTCTTCTTGCAGTATGCAATACAATGCAATAGACATACTTTCTACAAGCAAAAATCTTCCTTCCAGCATCCTCGTACTTCATTTACTTACAACTATGATCTGCCTTAAAAGCACATGCCGTTTCTTGGACATCTCCTATTTGAGAGGAAACAAGAGCTGAATGACAGTCCAGACTAGGACACTTTTTGGTTTACATTAAGGTTGTCCACAGAGCATACACAATACCCAGTAATTGATTTCCAATGAATCACCAACCCACATGCCATTGTCATATATACAATACATCTTAATCTGATACTTCCCTTCTTATGTTCTGGGAGTGTCCAGTAGTCAATTAATATTAATGTTTGTAATATTGGTGGTAATGTGTTTGTATTTAACACTTACACTAGAGCAAAGTAATATTTTTTTCTCTGGTGTTATGGCTGCTATGAAAACAATTTTACAGAATTGGAAAACACCTGAAATCTCCACAATGTCCTCGAAATAGCAAACCTGGAATGTTCCACTCCACATCTATTATTAATACAGTGAAAAAAATTGTGCAGTGTCCTTATATGGTTTTGTCTGTTGTCCTCTCCCTTTCTTTTTCATATTTTCTTTGCCTTTGTTTTCATTATAATGTGTAATAAAAAAAAAACACAAAAAAATGTTTCAGCAACTATATGATCTTCAATGTTTAAGGAATAAACCTTAATAAAAATTACAGATTGAAGAATGACAGATTAATGATAGGGCAAACAAATAGAACAAAAGAATTCCCACTCCAAAAACACATAATTATATTTACAGTTATATGTGTACACTGAAACAAAATATACTTATTCTTATCATTAAGGCAAAATAGCAATTAGGAATCCCCCTAATTACTAATACACTATTAATTGCTATTTGTAAGAACTACTATCCATATGCCATTCTTCCGGTCTGTTTTGTGGTTACATTTGAAATATGTAAATTAAATAGAGACGATACCAGAGGAGTAAAATAGAGCAAAATACATACATAATAAATATTCTTTGGCGTTAAGCTAATGAACCACTGTATCTGGGTAATTTATACTGTATATGATACTACTCTTAAAATTTAAACAAGCAGTGGGATATTCTATTTGAAATATATAATAATTCATTTTATTAATAACTGAATATGTGTAGGAACATAGCACATTTCAAATGCATCTCTAACAGTTTCATACAGACCCCTGCAGGATGTGTCAGCATTACAAACATTATGTCTAAATTGTTGTCTTTGTAGCTGTACTTAGAAAAACATCCAACTACTGCGCTTTCAGAAAGGTGGCTGTCTGTGAAAGGTGTCACGTGCATTGCTTTGTATTTATCCTGTGCTATAAGGAATAATATGCTGATTAATTCTAGACTGGTTCATTTCTATAGAGAAGGGCAAAATGCATGTCCTTTGGCCTGTAAATCACATGCACTTGTAGAATAGAGATATAGACTTTCTCTGTAAGCTTAAGGGTTACTAGACGTAGTCTAAAAGGCTAAATCAAGCAAGCATACTTCTTTCAGTGACTCCTGTGAGGATTATCTGCTTGTTGAGCTGGTTTAGCTGTTTTCGTCCATGATTGTCCCCCTTCTTGCCATTCTGAAGATGTAATATTTTGTCCACCCAAAATTAGCAGCCTCTGTGAGCTGACATCTCCAGCACGAACTCTGACAGTGCAGGTCCCACAAGTGAAAGTCTTTTAAAGCTTAAGAAGCTGGAGCAGTAGAGAAAGCCTCCATCTAGGACCTGTAGTCCTTTTTACTATATGGCTTGTTGCCTAGAATACTGTCCACCTCATGAATGATTGAGGATGACAACTTTGGAAGAACCTGTAGGTCAAAACATAATCATCAAAAACATCAAAAAACTGTCACAGTTAAATTCTGTACCATGGAAGACATGTTTGAAGACCTTAGCGCATAACATCAGATTCAGCACTTTATGTAAATCTTTGTCTGAGGTAAATAATACCTAAAAATCTCAAAAGCAAATATTGAACATTTTATTTTCACAAATCACTAATCCTTGGAATACACAGTTGCTGACAGTATTTTTTCCTGAACTATTACTATAACACTTGTTTGACAAGATAAATTAGGATGGGTCCCTTTCTGAGCCTTGTCCTCAAAAGGTTTGCTCCTCATAATGTTTAGGGAGCTTTTCCTAGCCACTGTTGCACTAGACTTTTTCTATTTGGGTTTGGCACTAGATATTAGAAGATAATCTAAAATTGTAAACCTGCTTTCAGACAATGTTCCATTGTAAAAAGTGCTATAGGAATAAATCTGACTTGACTATTAAAACATATTTTATTATTAATTTTTGTTTCTTGCTCATAACTCATGGGAAGTAGGGAAATGGCATTCCATCAATCATGCAAAATTTTCAAAATAAATCTCTTTCTAGAATGTTTTTAAAAAGGATAAAAAAAAAGAGTTAGAGTTACTAAGCTAAGGAGTTATGGTATGGGTTGGGGTGAGGCTTTAGGGTTAGAGTCAGGTTTAGCATATGGGTCAGTGAACTACAGTGGTGCTTGAAAGTTTGTGAACACTTTAGAATATTCTATATTATATATATATGACCTAAAACATAATCAGATTTTCACAAGTCCTAAAAGTAAACAGAACCCAGTTAAACAAATGAGACAAAAATATTATACTTGGTCGTTTATTTATTGAGGAAAATGATCCAATATTACATGTTAGTGAGTGGCAAAAGTATGTGAACCTTTGCTTTCAGTATCTGTTGTGACCCCCCTGTGCAGCAATAACTGCAACTAAACGTTTCCTGTAACTGTTGACCAGTCCTGCACACCGGCTTGGAGGAATTTTTCACCACCATGTTTCATAGATGGGATAAGGTTCTTATGCTGGAATGTGGTGTTTTCCTTTCTCCAAACATGACGCTTTTCTTTTAAACCAAAAAGTTTTATTTTGGTCTCATCCATCCACAGAATATTCTTCCAGTAGCCTTCTGGCTTGTCCATGTGACCTTTAGCCAACTGCAAACAAGCAGCAAAGTTCTTTTTAGAGAGCAGTGGCTTTCTCTTTGCAATCCTGTCATGCACACCATTGTTGTTCAGTGTTCTTCTGATGGTGGACTCATGAACATTAACATTAGCCAATGTGAGAGAGGCCTTCAGTTGCTTAGAATTTACCCTGGGGTTTTTTGTGACCTTGCCAACAATTACATGCCTTGCTGTTGGAGTGATCTTTGTTGGTCGACAACTCATATGGAGGGTAACAGTGATCTTGAATTTCCTCCATTTGTACACAATCTGTCTCACTGTGCATTGTCCAAACTCTGTAGACGTGATTTTGTAACTTTTTCCAGCTATTTTTCTGAGGTCCTCAGAAATCTCCTTTGTTCGTACCATGATACACTTCCACAAACGTATTGTGCAGAGCAGACTTTTATAAATCCCTGTTCTTTAAATAAAACAGGCTGCCCACTCACACACTGATTGTCAACCCATTGATTGAAAACAACTGACTCTAATTTCACCTTCAAATTAACTGCTAATCCTAGAGGTTCACATACTTTTGCGACTCACTAATATGTAATATTGGACCATTGTTCCTCAATAAATAAATGACCAAGTATAATATTTTTCTCTAATTTGTTTAATTGTGTTCTCTTTGTCTACTTTTAAGACTTGTGTGAAAATCTGATGATGTTTTAGGTCATATTTATGCAGAAATATAGAAACTTCTAAATGGTTCACAAACTTTCAAGCATCACTCTATGATATGGGTTGATCTCAGTATTAGGTTTAACTGTTAGGCTTAGAACAAGGGTTATGGATTTATGGTATGGATTAGGGTTAGGACTTGGGTTAAGGAGTAAAGGGATTCTTTGTTAAACAAAG